>JAACNH010000014.1:54303-529282 GCA_019447015.1 Hymenochirus boettgeri | reverse complement strand
AAAGATCATCTAGAAATCTATATGTGGTAGCTATATAACAGATCATCTAGAAATCTATATGTGGCAGCTATAAACAGATATCTAGAAATCTATATGTGGCAGCATATAAACAGAGCTCTAGAATCTATATGTGGCCGCTAATAACAGATCATCTAGAATCTATATGTGGCAGCTATATAACAGATCCTCTAGAAATCTCTATGTGGTAGCTATATAAACAGATCATCTAGAAACCTATATGTGGCAGCTATATAACAGATCCTCTAGAAATCTCTATGTGGTAGCTATAAACAGATCATCTAGAAACCTATATGTGGCAGCTATATAACAAGTCATCTAGAAATCTCTATGTGGCGAGCTATATAACAGATCATCTAGAAATCTATATGTGGCAGCTATATAACAGATCCTCTAGAAATCTATATGTGGTAGCTATATAACAGATCCTCTAGAAATCTCATATGTGGCAGCATATAACAGATCATCTAGAAACCTATATGGGTAGCTATACAGATCTAGAACCCATATGTGGTAGTATATAACAGATCCTCTAGAAATCGATATGTGGCAGCTATATAACAGATATCTAGAAACCTATATGTGGCAGCTAATAACAGATCATCTAGAAATCTCTATGTAGCAGCTTATATAACAGGTTTTCTAGAAATCTATATGTGGCAGCTATATAACAGATCATTAGAAACCTATATGTGGCAGCTATATAACAGATCATCTAGTAATCTATATGTGGCAGATATAACAGATTTCTAGAAATTCTATGTGGCAGCTATATTACAGATCATCTAGAAACCTATATGTGGCAGCTATATAACAGATCATCTAGAAATCTCTATGTGGTAGCTATATAACAGATCATCTAGAAATCTATATGTGGCTGCTATATAACAGATCCTCTAGAAATCTCTATGTGGCAGCTATATAACAGATCCTCTAGAAATCTCTATGTGGTAGCTATATAACAGATCATCTAGAAATCTATATGTGGCTGCTATATAACAGATCCTCAGAAATCTCCTATGTGGAAGCTATATATATATAACAGATCCTCTAGAAATCTCTATGTGGCAGCTATATAACAGATCATCTAGAAACCTATATGTGGCAGCTATATAACAGATCCTCTAGAAATCTCTATGTGGCAGCTATATAACAGATCATCTAGAAATCTATATGTGGCAGCTATATAACAGATCATCTAGAAATCTATATGTGGTAGCTATATAACAGATTTTCAAGAAATCTATAAGTGGTAGCTATATGACAGATCATCTAGAAATCGATATGTGGCAGCTATATAACAGATCATCTAGAAATCTATATGTGGTAGCTATATAACAGATAATCTAGAAATCTATATGTGGCAGCTATATAACAGATCCTCTATAAATCTAAATGTGGCAGCTATATAACAGATCCTCTAGAAAACTATCAGGGTTAATCAATAAAAGTGTTTATCGTTTAAAATGGTGCTAATTTTGCCCCAACCAATCAGATGTCAGCTTTAACAGATCATCTAGAAATCTATATTGGTACCTATATAACAGATCATCTAAAATCTATATGTGGGAGCTATATAACAGATCATCTAGAAATCTTATGTGGCAGCTATATAACAGATCCTCTAGAAATCTATATGTGGCAGCTATATAACAGATATCACATAGAATCTATATGTGGCAGCTATATAACAGATCCTCTAGAAATCTCTATGGTGTAGCTATATAAACAGATCATCTAGAAACCTATATGTGGCAGCTATAAACAGATCCTCTAGATCTCTTGTGGTAGCTATATAACAGATCATCTAGAAACCTAATGTGGCAGCTATATAACAAGTCATCTGAAATCTCTATGTGGCAGCTATATAACAGATCATCTAGAAATCTATATGTGGCAGCTATATAACAGATCCTCTAGAAATCTATATGTGGTAGCTATTAACAGATCCTCTAGAAATCTCTATGTGGCAGCTATATAACAGATCATCTAGAAACCTATATGTGGTAGCTATATAACGATCTAGAAACCTAATGTGGTAGCTATATAACAGATCCTCTAGAAATCGATATGTGGCAGTATATACAGATCATCTAGAAACCTATATGTGGCACTATATACAGATCATCTAGAAATCTCTATGTAGCAGTCTTATCAGGTTTCTAGAAATCTATATGTGGCAGCTATATAACAGATCACTAGAAACCTAATGGCAGCTATATAACAGATCATCTAGTAATCTATTGTGGCAGCTATATAACAGATTTTCTAGAAATCTCTATGTGGCAGCTATATAACAGATCATCTAGAAACCTATATGTGGCAGCTATATAACAATCATCTAGAAATCTCTATGTGGTAGCTATATAACAGATCTTAGAAATCTATATGTGGCTGCTATATAACAGATCCTCTAGAAATCTCTATGTGGCAGCTATATAACAGATCCTCTAGAAATCTCTATGTGGTAGCTTATATACAGATCATCTAGAATCTTATGTGGCTGCTATATAACAGATCCTCTAGAAATCTCTGTGAAGCTATTAACGATCCTCTAGAAATCTCTATGTGGCAGCTATATAACAGATCATCTAGAAACCTATATTGGCAGCTATATACAGATCCTCTAAAATCTCTATGTGGCAGCTATATAACAGATCATCTAGAAATCTATAGGTGGCAGCTATATAACAGATCATCTAGAAATCTATATGTGGTGCTATATAACAGATTTTCAAGAAATCTATAATGGTAGCTATATACAGATCATCTAGAAATCGATATGTGGCAGCTATATAACAGAATCATCTAGAATCTATATGTGTAGCTATAACAGATAATCTAGAATCTATATGTGGCAGCTATATAACAGATCCTCTATAAATCTAAATGTGGCAGCTATATAACAGATCCTCTAGAAAACTATCAGGGTTAATCAATAAAAGTGTTTATCGTTTAAAATGGTGCTAATTTTGCCCCAACCAATCAGATGTCAGCTTTCAAATGTTAAATAAGATCTGATTGGTTGGAGCAAAATTAGCACCATTTTAAACAATAAGAAACTTTTATTGAATAACCCTGTATATGTGGCAGCTATATAACAGATTCTCTAGAGATATGTATGTGGCAGCTATATAATAGATTCTGTGGCCTCATAAAGGCTCTATGCTTAGTGCATATAGCAGGTGGGATAAGGGGCATCCCTGCCTGGTACCTCTTTGTATTGAAAAGGACTTGCAGAGTGCTCTTAGAACTCTGATGCTTAAGGTGGCCATACACATGAGCGATAATAGGTAAATCCTGTCGTGGAACATATGGGGATTGGTCGGTTCCATATGTGCAGGTTTCCATCGAAATGTGCTGACAGATACCAATGTGATCTGTCGGCACATTGCAATGGAAATCGCATGTGTATGGCCACCTTAACTGTTGGGTTGGTATATAAGGCTCTTGTTGTATGGAGGAATAGACCTGTAATTTCCAGCACCTATATTGTATTTTTCATAAAACCCTAATCTTTTGTCAAATCTATTTTGTTGTTTTGTGCATAGTCACTAATAATTATTATTCAACAGGTAGCTTTACAGGCTTGTCTGCCCCATATAAATCCCACTTTGTCCTTATGTGTAAGTAGCGGAGCCAACCTATTTGCTAATAATTTTGTGAAGATCCTAAAGTCTGAGTTTAGTAATGTTACTGGCCCTGTTTGAATTATCCTATCCTGGTTTTGGGATTAGGGTTATAAATGATGTTGTAAATGTCTTAGGGAGACAGACCCTTCCATAGACGGATTAAAGGGCATGTCCACCCTATTTGTACATTTTTTCTGTAGTGTAGGGCTCCCTCCCCCAGCCCCAACCGCCATAGTAATTTTTACAGAAACTCCCCCGATCATTACTTACCTAACCTCTCTCCTCCGACGTACTTACTGCCCTCTGCTCGCACGAAACTGCAGCGGCTGGGTGGCTAAAAGTTAACCTTGCAGCCTCCGCTAATTTTGCCCCAACCAATCAGATCTTATTTAACATTTGAAAGCTAACATCTGATTGGTTGGGGCAAAATTAGCACCATTTTTAATGATAAGAACTTTTATTGAGTAACCCTGATGATGTTCTATTGTGTAAGCAGGAGGGTGATGGAGGGGAATCCCCTCCCCCATCACAAATTATAATATTTTTGCTTATTTATATTATAAACCAGATAAAACAAAATGTAGTAAATTATTAAAAAACTTTGAAGACCCTATAGGCCTGTAACTTAATAACATGTCTTGGATCTTGTCTTGGTCTTGGTCTCGTTTGGGATAAATCCGTACATATCATATTGTTTGTACATGGTGTAATATGTAGATTACCTTGGAAGATGTATAATATATATGTAATAGTATGATGATTTCACTTCCCCCTTAAGGAGTAGTTATACTTCCCTTTAAATAGATTACTTTCTTGCTATCTTGACAAAGCGAACAATGTTCTGGAAATGTTGCTTTTCTGTTATCTTGCAATAAATATATTACCGTTATCTTTATTACAGTGTGCGGCACAATTGATACCTTTTATGTGATAAGCGTAGAGAAAAACACCATACACATCAGTATTAAATACCTATGTATTTTAATGCTTCATACATAGGATACACAAAAGTGTAACGTTTCGTTACACAAGCTGTACCTTCATCAGACATCACAGTGCCAGTGATATCAAACTGGCACTAGAGAGGACCACCGGTGACTTTCCTGTCTCTAAAAAAAAATATGAGGACACACCAGTAGCATTGCATTTTCTCAAATATAGACACCACATATCTGATCTTAAAGGCATGGTCATTGACTATGTACCCACTTTAACCAGAGGAGGTAATAGGCATAATCTTTTACTTCGTAGAGAAGCATTTTGGATATTTACCCTGGATGCCCTCCATCCTAAGGGTTTAAATTCCAACCTTTGTTTGTCTTGCTTCTTGCTCAAACGATGACTTTGTACACATATTACTTTCCTGCTTTCACTTTTCTATTATCACTGTTGTTTTACATGTCTACCACTAGATGGCACTCATGCCATACTTCCTGTATCTATATAAGGTGTACTGTGCATTTGTAATTGTAATTGTAATTTGTGTCTGATGAAGGTACAGCTTGTGTAACGAAATGTTACACTTTTGTGTATCCTATGTATGAAGCATTAAAATACATAGGTATTTAAGACTGATGTGCATGGTGTTTTTCTCTACTGCTGATATCTGACCTTCAACCACGGTCTACCATTGCACTCAGCATATATACTCGCTTTACTGCGACAGGTGTGTGCAGGATTACTTGACTGTTTTACTTTTATGTGATAAAGGATATCTTAATAGGAGATTGCATTGAGTTTTTAGGAGCTACCAATGAGATGAGGGGTATAGGAAAGGTGTATATGAATGTGTGTACTATTACCATTTAAATATCCATCAATAAATGTATATAAAGTATAGCACTGACTTATATTAGGTACAAGACAAAATATACAACTCATACAAAATATGAAAACTTACTTACAGAGCCCCTGTGACTGCTTAGGGGTCTCCATGTTGATACTGAAAGGAAATGGTAATGGCAGTATAACATCCAATGATGTGATGTTTGTAAAACATGTGACAGTCTTAGCCCTTGGTTAGGAATCGCTAAAGCACGACCATGGGCTTTTAATGTTTGTAAGTCATAAAAATGGCTTTGTTCCAGGATGTATGAAAATTGTTTTCCATATGTATGAAAACTAAATCTTTCAGCATTCTGTGCAGCCAGGGAATGCTGGGTGTTGTAGTTTTTAAACATGTGAAAAGTTAAACACATATGCTCTATATCATTAGGCTGTATTGAATCTGTATAGATTCATTAACCAATGGAAATAAAGAAGAAACTTCTGCTGGGAGTTGTAGTTTTGAAACATGTGAAAGGCTCCAAGTTTAACACACCTGCTATATACCATTAGGCTGTATAACATCTGGAAACATGCCTTTGCCACAGGCTATAAATGAGATACTTTGCATGTTCCCGCCCATTTCTCTGGGAGTAAGAAAAATGTGTTTATATGTTAAATTATTAGGGCAATGCTATTATAATAACATGAGGCTGTGATGTACGTTCTGTTATAAGAATGCTCTATTTCACTCTATACTCTGTGGGGAGCTTTTAGCTCCTTTAACCCACCTCACCTTACCTATAAATCTAATCAGTATCCTGTGCTCCCAAGTCCTAACACCATAGCAACTGTAAATTTGGAACTTGCTGTAGTAAATACTAATAAGTATGAACATAGCATGTTAATCTGGATCCTGCCAATGTGGCAGGATTGCCTGGGTCTATTCTCAGACCCAGGATTATCCTATTAAGTTGACAGTTTGATTAACAGATACATTTATTCGTGTGTAAAGGTTTTATATTCACTATATCCACACATAAGGATACATCATATATATATATATATATATATATATAATCTATATTATATATATATATATATACACATTTTTACTCGTTCTGACTTTTAATGTTTATTAACTCAACATCTCTTACTGTCCCTCAGTATACAAATTTCCAATTTAATGGGATTTGCCTATTAGCAATATCAGTAGTATTGTGGTTAAAAAGTATGTGGGTTAATTATTCCTAAAACATGATAGGGGCACCTTATCAAAGTTAATGCTTAAAGGATATTTTATTAATTAATATTTTTTCATGTGGCTCACTGCATACTGCCTATCAAGCCTACAGTGTCATAATGAAGAAAACACAGATAAGGACATCACTCATATCACTGTAGTATAACAATCCCAGTAAAACTAGTTACTCTAGAACTAGAAATGCTATTTAAAGGCTATTTAAATACAATTTAAGTACAGTAAAAAAGGAATTAGGTAATAGACAATGAAAGACCCCAAGGCTGGAAAAATTTCGAACATATTATCATGTCTTAAACATGTAGACACGTTTTATTGTAACTATGAGCCGAATATGAATTTATAAAACTTTGCATGGTCAGACTCCTCTGCTAAAGTAATGGAAAAACATAAAAATAATTGTCACAATTAAGTGGGTGCAATGTGTTCTTGGATTGGAAAAAAGCCAAAGTAATACCAATATTCAAAAAGGTAGTTGTTCACAGCCTGGTAACTATAGACCTGTAAGCCTAACATCAGTGGTAGGGAAGGTGATGGAAACTTTGTTACGGGATCATATCCTTGACTTTGTCTCCAGATCTCATCTTATTAGTAGTAGTCAGCATGGATTTATGAGAAATAGATCATGTCAGACAAATTTAATTGGTTTTTATGAAGAAGCGAGTAAGAAGTTAGATTCAGGCACAGCAGTGGATGTGGTATATTTGGATTTTGCGAAAGCTTTTGATACTGTGCCACATAGGTGACTAATGTATAAACTGAGGACTGTTGGCCTTGAAGAAAACATTTGTTCATGGATAGAGAACTGGTTATTGGATCGCAAACAGAGAGTGGTGGTTAATGGTGCTACATCTATGTGGGCTAAAGTTGTAAGTGGGGCCCTCAGGGTTCTGTACTGGGGCCACTTCTGTTTAATCTGTTTATAAATGACTTAGAAGGGGCACTGAGAGCAAGGTCTCTGTGTTTGCTGATGACACTAAATTATGCAGAGCTTTGGAAACTTCCAGTGATGTGCAAGTGCTGCAAGCAGACCTAGATAGATTATCAAAATGGGCAGCAGAATGGCAGATGAGATTCAATGTTGATAAATGTAAGGTGATGGATTTGGGATGTAATAATCCCTGTGCCATCTACACCATAAATAACTCTGTGTTAAGTGCATCTGTAATTGAAAAAGATTTGGGGGTTCTGGTAGATAACAGACTTAGCTATAGCAAATAATGCTAGGTAGCAACGGCTAGAGCTAGCAAGATATTGTCTTATATAAAGAGGGGAATAGATTCAAGAGAGAAAAATATTATTCTCCCTCTTTACAAGGCACTGGTAAGGCCACATTTGGAATATGCGGTGCAGTTTGGGAAACCCATATACTAAAGGGACATCTTGGAAATGGAAGCAGTTCAGAGAAGGGCAACTAAATTAATAAGGGGAATGGAGGGGCTTAAATAATAATAATATTACTTTATTGTCACATACGTCATTACAAAAAACAACAGCAGTGAAATGTACTCTTTACTGCTCTTGATAAATAAAATAAAACATACCATAAAACATCCATTAAAAAACTCATTCAGCCAAAATTCACCCCCCCAACCCACTTTGATTTAACATTCTAAACCCCTAAACCTCTCTGTCTTTACAGCAATACTACGATATCTCCTTCCTGACTGTAGAAGCACAAATAATTAATTACTTGGGTGATTAAAGGGTATGTCCACCCTTAAAACAAATTTTTGTTATATGATTGCCCCTGTCCCCCAGCCCCAACCGCTATATTTATTTTATTAGAAAGTTCCCCAAACTTTTCTTACCTCCCCCTTTCTCCGCCGCGCTGCGCCGGCCCTCTGCTTGCGAGAAATGCAAGCAGGGGCGGGACCGGCAGTCGCGTCTGTGATTGGCTGAGCGGCGCCAATCACGGACGTGGCTGCCGGTCATATCTTTGCGGCGGAGGAAAGAGGGAAGGTAAGTAAAGTTTGGGGAGCTTTATAAAAATAAAAATGGAGCTGTTGGGGGGGGGGGACAGTGGGAATATTATACTAAAGGGATTTACACTAGGGGGAGGGAATCCTAATCGGGAGGGAGAGGAAGGAGAGGGAGGGGAAGGGAGGGGGAGAAGGGCTGCAGTACGCATGCCAAACTTCTCCCAGAGGCCAGATAGGAGGCAGAGTCCTATATGAACTCTGCTATCCTCCTGGTGGGCAGTTTTTGGGATTTGGGGGGGGGACTACAGGAGAACCAGATGGAGCTGGGAGTGAGGTAAGGATACACTACATACATGATGGGGCCAGTAGATGGGGGGATTATAGTTTTGGGGGTGGACATGCCCTTTAATATCCCCTAATATTTCTTAGCTCTCTTTCTAGGATTATCATATATATCTGAAGTGAAGGCAAAGAAACCCCAATACACTTCTCTGCTGTTTTATTACCTTCCTCATCATTCCCTTTTCTTTAACTTGGCAATTCCCTAACCACACTGTAATACCCATAGTCAGAATACTTTCAACTGCTGCAGTATAAAACATTTTACAGGCATGTTGGCTCAATCCCATTTTCCTAAGTTGTCTCAGAAAGTAAAGCCGTTGTTGGGCCTAGATACTTGTCCTTATATGTTCTGACCATGATAAATCTTGTCATAACACCACTAAATAATTAAAATGCTTAACTACCTCACACGACCATCGTTAATAAAAAGAGGAGCGTGATCCGAATAAATATTTTTCTTAAAATCAATAACTAATTCTTTTGTCCTTAAAACAATTAAGTTCCAGTCGATTGTCCTTACACCATTCCACCAAATTGCTCACTTCTCTAAAATAATTACCCTCGTCCCCCCCAGTAATTTGCCCAATTACCACAGTATTGTCCGCAAACTTAACCCCTCTGTTTGTATCAAATACTGTGCTTGTGAAGGTCTTCATTCATCCAGGTCATGGTATATCTGTTGTATTCAATTAGATCAAATGGACTTGAAATGTAGTTTTGAAGACGTTTCGCTAGTCATCCGAAGGCTTTCTCAATTCAGAATGACTTGTACAAGAATCTGTGGCAATTATGTACCCTGGAAAATCCCAATTAGCATATCACAGCCATGTGTTAAGGGTGTGATTAGATAGTGGCTAAGAGGTGTTATGGAACGCCCAGAGTAAGGTGTTAAAACAGCATTGTACATGGCAGACAGTTGGTGAGAAAGACCCAATACCAAAACACAAGAAAAGCGACAACAATATGCTGGCAGTGCAGTGAAGAATGCTCTGATTTGTATGTGGGGAGACCAAACAGCAACTGCATCAACGTATGGCCCAGCACAGAAGAGCCAATTCCTCGGGTCAGGACTCAGCCGTGTATCTGCATCTTAAGGATAAAGGACATACCTTTGAAGATTGAATGTTACATACGGCGAAGGAACGTGACTGGTTCAAGAGAGGTGTTAAGGAGGCCATTTATGTGAAAATAGAAAGAAACCAAGCCTAAATAGAGGTGGGGGGGTTCGACACCAACTGTCTGCCATGTACAATGTTTTTAACACTTTACTCTGGGCGTTCCTATAACAACTCTTAGCCACTATCTAATCACACCCTTAAACACTGGCTGTGATATGCTAATTGGGATTTTCCCGGGTACATAATTGCCACAGATTCTTTACAAGGTATTCTGAATTGAGAAAGCCAGTCGGATGACTAGCGAAACGTCTTCAAGAACTACATTTCAAGTCAGTTGATCTAATTGAATACAACAGATGTATCAAATACTGCTACACAATCATAGGTGTAGTATGTGTACAGTAACGGACTTAGAGAACATCCTTGTGGTGGCCCCTGTGTTTAAAACAACAGATTCCGACATTACCACCTGAGACCTATAGATAAATAACTTAAAAATCCACCCACAAACTGCCCAATCCTAATTCCTTAACTTCCTCACTAAGATTTCAGGAACAATAGTATTGAAAGCGAACTGTAACAACAAACAGCAGTCGGACCTCATTCCTACCTTCTGTTCTAGATGGGAAAAGACATTGTGGATCACATATGGCGTCATCAGTCGGCCTATTTGGACGCTATGCATATTGTAATTTATCGTAGGAACAAGGAATAAGAGAACGTATATGTTTCCTTACTAGTTTCTCAAATTTTTCATAATTATTGAGATAAGTGCAAATCCCAGTAAAAACGCCTGCCAACTGTTCTGTACAATCCCTAACTACCCGTTGGGATTCCATCTGGTCCGCACTTTCCTAATATTAACTCCCTAAAGCCTTCCACCCTTCCTCCTCAATCCTAATCTCAGATTCTCTACCTTCCCATCTTCACCTCCCCCTTCCTCCCCTCTTCTCTCCCCCACCGTCCTCTCAAACTAGAATAAAACCATTGAGTTCATTGACAAAGCGTTTCCCCATCAGCCTTATCAGTGGTTTATCTCTATAGTCTGTAATAGTTTGCATGCTTCCCAGACACCCGTGTATCCTTAGTATTAAATTTATCCTCCACTCGATCCGATACTTCCCTCTTCTTTCACCACTCTCCGAACATTATAAGATTCTTGGTTATAGTAATTCATGTCCCCAGACTTAAGCCCTTCCTTATTATGCTGCTGTTCTTGTCCTCACTGCTTGACGGACTGTTCCATTGACCCCAGGGCTTTTGATTATTAAATATTTTAATCTTGTAGGAATAATCTGGTCTATCAATACTATATAAAACTAAGAACACATCTGTAAATCCTCCAAGTTCTTGGAAACCTCCCTTAAGCTGTCCCAATTAGTCACTTCCAATGCCCCTGTAACTCAGATACCGCATCATACTCCATACGCTTTACCGTTTTGATCTCTGGCCTTTTTGTAACAGTTTCTGTTTATACGTTGGTATTAAAAAACACAGCCTCATGATCGCTCTTTCCAAAACCAGGCTGTAATATCGCTTTATAGCCATGGTCATACGGCCTATAGCAATGATCTAAGATGTTTTACCCTGGTCGCACACTTTACATGCTGCTTTAAATTGTTATTATTTTTTTTCAATTTGCTTTATTAAAGTCTCCAAGCACAATAAGCGCAGCGCCAGGATATTTCCTCTGAGCACATTATGCAACTCATCTAATGCCAATTCACATTTGCTTGAGGAGGAAAATAAAAGGGTCTACATGAGAATCATTAAATATTTCTAAGTTTGGTGAAAACCAACTAGAATTGATTTTCACGTTTCTCGGATCACACATCAGTTATTTACCAAAAAACAGACCCCCCCCCCACCCTTCATTTTTCCTGCTTCAGAAGTCTGTCCGCTCTACTGAGGGAAAAAGACTGGGATGGAACACCACATGGTCTCGGCACCTCCACAGAGAGCCAAGTGCCAAGTTTGTAAAACATAATATGTTACAGTCATGTACCCACCCTGGCTCTCAAGTCTTGTTTACCATAGACCTCATGTTAGCCAACAGTATACTTGGAAGAGGGGGCTGAATGGCCTCTTTTTAAGCTTACCGTGCTCAAGAACATTGCCCCTAGTTTATTTTCCCTCCCTCTCCCTCTTATGGGGCTCACTTTTCCCCTTCCTCCTCCTCCATTCATCTTTCCATGCCGTCCTCTTCCTCTTCCTTCCTGCCTCCCTCTGAGGACCGGGACCCCAGGACTCTCGCGAGCTGCGAGATTTCGTATCTCCCCAACCCGCACCATGGCCCGAACTTTTCCCGCTGCCAAAACCGCTCCTCATCTCGGAGCCCTGCTCTTCGGACACCTCCGCGGCCCACTCGTCCATCCCCTCCACTCCACCGCTAGATGCCTGGTGTCCGATCCTCCTCAACACCCCTCCAGGTAGCTCAAAGGGCTTCCCCCTAGGACACTCCGGCTCATCACCGCGCACACAGAACACATCCAAAAGCACATCATCCATGAGCATGCAGGTAGGCATCTGACCAATGCCGCGCCAATGGAAAATGTGGGCAGATTAGACAAGTAAGGGGTTTACATTGGAGAAGCCTCGTTTGCATGGGGATATGATAATCGTATACAAATATATTAATGGGCCATACAATAAAATCCTCTGGTGCATGTTACTAATCGGTCATATCAGAGGACACGTGGACATCCTTTAAGGTTGGAAGAAAAGAAGTTTCATCTTTCAAGTTAGGAAAGGTTTCTTTACAGTGAGAACGGTGACCATGTGGAACTGTCTTCCAGCAGATTGGGTAATGGCAAGTTCATGAATAGCTTTAAAAAAGGCCTGGATAAGTTTCTAAAACTAAAATATTGAGAATTACTGGTATTAATGCATTACTGTAGTTCAGGTTGGTACAGGGATACTATATAATATGAGAATTACTGGTATTATAACAATACTGTAGTTCTGTTGGTACAGAGATATCTATATAATATTGAGAATTATTGGTATTAATACATATACTGTAGTTCTGGTTGGTACGGGGGATATATAATATTGAGAATTACGGTATTAATACATATACTGTGTTCAGGTTGGTACAGGGATACTATATAATATTGAGAATTACTATCTGTTGTATTAATTAGATCAACGGACTTGAAATGTAGTTCTTGAAGACGTTTCGCTAGTCATCCGACTGCTTTCTCAATTCAGAATGACTGTACAGAATCTGTGGCAATTTGTACCCTGGAAAATCCCAATTAGCATATCACAGCCGGTGTAAGGGTGTGATTGGATAGTGGCTAAGAGGTGTTATAGGAACGTCCAGAGTAAGGTGTTAAAACAGCATTGTACATGGCAGACAGTGTGTGTCGAACCCCCCACCTCTATTTAGCGGTTTCTTATTCACTATACAATCCTCCTTCAACACCTCTCTTGAACCAGTCCTGTTCCTTCCGACAATATGGTAACATTACAATCTTCAAGGTATGTTTGATTGTAATGTTAACATATTGGCGAGAAGAACGTGACTGGTTCAAGAGAGGTGTTAAGGAGGCCATTTATGTGAAAATAAGAAACCAAGCCTAAATAGAGGTGGGTGGGGTTTGACACCAAACTGTCTGCCATGTACAATGCTGTTTTAACAACCACTCTGGGCGTTCCATAACACCTCTTAGCCACTATCCAATAACACCTTAACACCTGCGATTGCGTGATATGCTAATTGGGATTTTTCCAGGGTACATAATTGCCCAGATTCTTGTACAAGTCATTCTGAATTGAGAAAGCCAGTCGATGACTAGCGAAACGTCTTCAAGAACCTATTTCAAGTCCAGTTGATCTAATTGAATACAACGATATACCATGACCTGGATGAATGAGACCTTCACAAGCATGAGAATTACAGGTATTAATACATATACTGTGGTTCTGGTTGTACGGGGTACTATATAATGTTGAGAATTACTGGTATTAATACATATAGATCTAGTTGATCAGGCATACTTTCCGATTGCCGTTTGGAGTCAGGAAGGAATTTTAACCCCTTTTTAGCTGGTTAGATCAACTGTTAGGTAGTGGTTAAAAAAAGGGAGGGTGAATAGGTTGGACTTGTGGACGTATGTCTTTATTCAACCTCAATTACTATGTTACTATGTTCAACGTTGCACCCACCAGACTTACCTTTCTTAGAATCAACTACCTTCTCCACCGTGTTCAGGACCGAGTAATAAATTCCAAGACAAGAAGAAAGGTCAGATTTGTCGTGGGTGGGCTTCATTAAAATGTATAGGGACAGGTAGCTTGCTATTCCTCATCTTAATGTTGGATTTATGTTGAGTGATTCTTCTCTTAATAACAGGGTAGTCTCTCCAATATAAAGTGTATTGTAAGGAAAAGCAATGTGTAAACCACCAAGAGGGTGTTGATACAGTGAGAGATTGACTAGGCCAAGACGGCACCCTACCCAGAACAGAACAGATCTTATCCCATAATAGGTGTGTTCCCTACTGGACTTATGCCTGATTACACATTATAAGTGCTGCAAAGGGTGGTCCTGGCTCCAGCTGAAGGACCCTTTAAGCCCAAAAGGCACTAGTCAGTGCCAGAAGGGCCTTATAAGTGCCAGGGAGGGGGGTCCTGATTTCGAGCTGCGGGACCCCTAAGCCACAAATGCCCTTTCCGGGGCCACAATGGTCCTTCTAAGAACCAGGAGGGGTCCCACGGCTCAACAGTAACATTTGGCCAAAGGATTTTCACTCGTTTGGTTATCCTCGAACTGCTGAATTCAAGGTTACTTGAACATTCGAGGAATCTTGAATATGAACGTTTGGATTACCGAATGCCCAAAAATCCTTGAACTTTCAACGATTTTTGAAAAATAAGTCGAGCGTGGAGAACCTAACTACTGTATTTCGGGTGTTCTAAAGTGTGCGGTTCATCCAAACTATAAAAGGTTCAGGGTTCGGGTTCGGTCCATCTCTATTGCTAACTGGAGGAACCAGGAAGCAGAAACAGGGAAACGGACATCAGGGTGCAACCTGCTGAGTACACACACCTCCTGCCTTCCCCTCCCTCTCTTTTGTGATTCCATAATCGGACTGGAGCGTAAACTTTTACTTACATTAGCAACGTGATCCCACGTCTTTGTTAATATCTGTTGGGATTGGTAATACGGCTAGCTGCTGAAGAGCCATGGACGTGGCTCCAATGCATATATACGCTCCTCTACCTTTGAGTACTTGCGATTTGGTAACAGGACACTGAGCAGGATTTCAGGTTAGACCTTATATATTCAGATTTCAAACTATTCCAGTTTAGGGTTTTGGGGGGTGATTTACCTGTATATATGTTTTCATTGAGGGCTGAATTTATTTCAAGTTTTTCATTTTACAAACTCTTTATGTTTTTATACTATACAGTTTTTCACTTAAATAACAAACATTTCATACAATTTGTTCTAGAATATATAAATCTTGTTTTACTTTTCAGCTGTGTGCCCTATTTCTTTAGTTTTTATTTTTGCAATTTAATTTCTCATATTAGTAATACTGAAATGCCACATATTCAAGGAAACAGGAGAAGAACAGTTCTCTACAATTGTTCCTCTTGTGAACAATGATCACATGGGAGGTATCCAAGTTGGAGAAATGTTATTAAAAACACAATGATCCCAAGAGGATTAAGGATACATCTCTCCTCGGGAACAGTCATAGAGACATGAATGTTTTAAAAAAGAATGGGAGAAGGCAGTTAGTGAATTCGATTTGAATCACTGATGAGCATTATGTTGCAGTGATGAGACAATTAGCCTGAGTTAATCAAGAATTAGAAGAAAGGAAAATTCGTTTGGAAAAGTATAAAGATCAAAAGAGTTTGGACCTTTTAATGAGAAAATAAAAAAGGAGTGGGCACTTTACAAACGAAATTATAATAATGAGAAAAATAGTTTTTGAGGGACAGTGGGACTACAGGAAGGGACACTCTCTGTCTTTACAGCAATACTACGATATCTCCTTCCTGACTGTAGAAGCACAAATAATTAATTACTTGGGTGATTAAAGGGTATGTCCACCCTTAAAACAAATTTTTGTTATATGATTGCCCCTGTCCTCCCAGCCCCAACCGCTATATTTATTTTATTAGAAAGTTCCCCAAACTTTTCTTACCTCCCCTCTTTCCTCCGCCGCGCTGCCGGCCCTCTGCTTGCGAGAAATGCAAGCAGAGGGGCGGGACCGGCAGTCGTGTCTGTGATTGGCTGAGCGGCAGCCAATCACGGACGTGGCTGCCGGTCATTCTTTGCTGCGGAGGAAAGAGGGAAGGTAAGTAAAGTTTGGGGAGCTTTATAAAAATAAAAATGGAGCTGTTGGGGCTGGGGGGACAGTGGGAATATTATATCTAAAGGGATTTACACTAGGGGGAGGGAATCCTAATCGGGAGGGAGAGGAAGGGAGAGGGAGGGGAAGGGAGGGGGAGAAGGGCTGCAGTACGCATGCCAAACTTCTCCCGGAGGCCAGATAGGAGGCAGAGTCCTATATGAACTCTGCTATCCTCCTGGTGGGCAGTTTTTGGGACTTTGGGGGGGGGGACTACAGGAGAACCAGATGGAGCTGGGATGTGAGGTAAGGATTACACTACACTACATGATGGGGCCAGTAGATGGGGGGATTATAGTTTTGGGGGTGGACATGCCCTTTAATATCCCCTAATATCTTCTTAGCTCTCTTTCTAGCCCGATTATCATATATATCCTGAAGTGAAGGCAAAGAAACCCCAATACACTTCTCTGCTGCTTTTATTACCTTCCTCATCATTCCCTTTTCTTTAACTTGGCAATTCCCTAACCACAATGTAATACCCATAATTAGAATATTTCAACTGCTGCAGTATAAAACATTTTACAGACATGTTGGCTCAATCCCATTTTCCTAAGTTGTCTCAGAAAGTAAAGCCGTTGTCTGGCCCTAGATACTTGGATCCTTATATGTTCTGACCATGATAAATCCTCTGTCATAACCACCACTAAATACTTAAAATGCTTAACTACCTCCACCTGACCATCGTTAATAAAAAGAGGAGCGTGATCCGAATAAATATTTTTCCTAAAATCAATAACTAATTCTTTTGTCCTTAAAACATTAAGTTCCAGTCGATTGTCCTTACACCATTCCACCAAATTGCTCACTTCTCTAAAATAATTACCCTCGTCCCCCCCAGTAATTTGCCCAATTACCACAGTATTGTCCGCAAACTTAACCCCTCTGTTTGTATCAAATACTGCTGCACAATCATAGGTGTAGTATGTGTACAGTAACGAACACATCCTTGTGGTGCCCCTGTGTTTAAAACAACAGATTCCGACATTTACCACCTGAGACCTATCAGATAAATAACTTAAAAATCCACCCACATAACTGCCCAATCCTAATTCCTTTAACTTCCTCACTAAGATTTCAGGAACAATAGTATTGAAAGCCGAACTGTAATCAACAAACAGCAGTCGGACCTCATTTCCTACCTTCTGTTCTAGATGGGAAAAGACATTGTGGATCACATATGGCGTCATCAGTCGGCCTATTTGGACGCTATGCATATTGTAATTTATCGTAGGAACAAGGAATAAGAGAACGTATATGTTTCCTTACTAGTTTCTCAAATATTTTCATAATTATTGATATAAGTGCAAATCCCAGTAAAAACGCCTGCCAACTGTTCTGTACAATCCCTAACTACCCGTCCTGGGATTCCATCTGGTCCTGCACTTTTCCTAATATTAACCTCCCTAAATGCCTTCCTTACCTCTTCCTCCTCAATCCTAATCTCAGATTCCTCTACCTTTCCCCATTCTTCACCTCCCTCCTTCCTCCCCCTCTTCTCTCCCCCACCGTCCTCTCAAACCTAGAATAAAACCATTGAGTTCATTGACAAAGCGTTTATCCCCATCAGTCCTTATCAGTGGTTTATCTCTATAGTCTGTAATAGTTTGCATGCTTTCCCAGACACCCCGTGTATCCTTAGTATTAAATTTATCCTCCACTCGATCCCGATACTTCCTCTTCTTTCACCACTCTCCGAACATTATAAGATTCTTGCTTATAGTAATTCATGTCCCCAGACTTAAGCCCTTCCTTATATGCTGCTGTTCTTGTCCTCACTGCTTGACGGACTGTTCCATTGACCCAGGGCTTTTGATTATTAAATATTTTAATCTTGTAGGAATAATCTGGTCTATCAATACCTTAATAAAACTAGGAACCACATCTGTAAATTCCTCCAAGTTCTTGGAACCCTCCCTTAAGCTGTCCCAATTAGTCACTTCCAATGCCCCCTGTAACTTAGATACCGCATCATCACTCCATCGCTTTACCGTTTTGATCTCTGGCCTTTTTTGTAACAGTTTCTGTTTATACGTTGGTATTAAAAACACAGCCTCATGATGGCTCTTTCCAAAACCAGGCTGTAATATCACTTTATAGCCATGGTCATACAATTAGCCATTAGCCATTAGCCATTACAATCTTCAAAGGTATGTTTGATTGTAATGTTAACATATTGGCGAAAGAACGTGACTGGTTCAAGAGAGGTGTTAAGGAGGCCATTTATGTGAAAATAAAGAAACCAAGCCTAAATAGAGGTGGGGAGGTTCGATACCAACTGTCTGCCATGTACAATGCTGTTTTAACACCTTACTCTGGGCGTTACCTATGAACACCTCTTAGCCACTATCTAATCACACCCTAACACCTGGCTGTGATATGCTAATTGGATTTTCCAGGGTACATAATTGCCACAGATTCTTGTACAAGTCATTCTGAATGAGAAAGCCAGTCGGATGACTAGCGAAACGTCTTCAAGAACTACATTTCAAGTCCAGTTGATCTAATTGAATACAACAGATATACCATGACCTGGATGAATGAGAACCTTCACAAGCATTGCGAATTACAGGTATTAATACATATACTGTGGTTCTGGTTGGTACGGGGATACTATATATGTTGAGAATTACTGGTATTAATGCATATAGATCTAGTTGATCCGGGATACTTTCCGATTGCCGTTTGGAGTCAGGAGGAATTTTAACCCCTTTTTAGCTGGTTAGATCAACGTTAGGTAGGGTTAAAAAAAGGGAGGGTGAATAGGTTGACTTGATGGACGTATGTCTTTATTCAACCTCAATTACTATGTTACTATGTTCAGACGTTGCCACCACCAGACTTACCTTTTCTTAAGAATCAACTACCTATCTCCACCGTGTTCAGGCCGTAATAAATTCCAAGACCAAGAAGCAAGGTCAATTTCGTGCGGTGGGCTTCATTAAAATGTATAGGGACAGGTAGCTTGCTATTCCTCATCTTAATGTTATTTATGTTGAGTGATTCTTCTCTTAATAAATTGGGTAGTCTCTCCAATATAAGTGTATTGTAAGGAAAAGCAATGTGTAAACCACCAAGGAGGCTGTTGATACAGTGAGAGATTGGCTAGGCCAAGACGGCACCCTTACCAGCAGAACAGATCTTATCCCATAATAGGTGTGTTCCCTACTGGACTTATGCTAATTACCACTTATAAGTGCTGCAAAGGGTGGTCCTGGCTCCAGCTGAAGGACCCGTTAAGCCCAAAAGGCACTAGTCAGTGCCAGAAGGGCACTTATAAGTGCCAGGGAGGGGGGTCCTGATTTCGAGCTGCGGACCCCTTAAGCCACAAATGCCCTTTCCGGGCCACAATGGTCCTTCTAAGAACCCAGGAGGGGTCCCACGGCTCAACATGAACATTTGGCCAAAGGATTTTCCCTCGTTTGGTTATCCTCGAACTGCTGAATCAAGGTTACTTGAACATTCGAGGAATCTTGAATATGAACGTTTGGATTACCGAATGCCCAAAAACCTTGAACTTTCAACGATTTTTGAAAAATAAGTCAGCGAGTTTTGGAGAACCTAACTACTGTATTTCGGATGTTCTAAAGTGTCGAGTTCATCCAACTATAAAAGGTTCAGGGTTCGGGTTCGGTCCATCTCTATTGCTAACTGGAGGAACCAGAAGCGAAAACAGGGGAAACAGGACATCAGGTGCACCTGCTGAGTACACACCTCCTGCCTTCCCCTCCCTCCTCCCTTTTGTGATTCCATAATCGGACTGGGAGCGTAACTTTTACTTACATTATGCAACGTGATCCCACGTTCTTTGTTATATCTGTTGGGATTGTAATACGGCTAGCTGCTGAATAGCCATGGACGTTGAGCTCCAATTGCATATATACGCTCCTCTACCTTTGAGTACTTGCGATTTGGTACAGGACATTGGCAGGATTTCAGGTTAGACCTATATATTTCAGATTTCAAACTATTCCAGTTTAGGGTTTTGGGGTGTATTTACCTGTATATATGTTTTCATTGAGGGCTGAATTTATTTTCATAGTTTCTTCATTTTACAAACTCTTTATGGTTTTATACTATACAGTTTTTCACTTAACAATACAAACATTTCATACAATTTGTTCAGACTATATAAATCTTGTTTTTACTTTCAGCCTGTGTGCCCTTTTCTTTAGTTTTTAATTTTTGCAATTTAATTTCTCATATTAGTAATACCTGAAATGCCCACATTATTCAAGGAAACAGGAGAAGAACATTTCTACATTGTTCCTCTTGTGAACAATGATCACATGGGAGTATCCAAGTTGGAAAATTTTATTAAAAACACTGATCCCAAGAGGATTAAGGATACATCTCTCCTCAGGAACAGTCATAAGAGACATGAATGTTTTAAAAAAGAATGGGAGAAGGCCAGTTAGTGAATTCGATTTGAATCACCTGATGAGCATTATTGTTGCAGATGATAGAGACAATTAGCTGAGGTTAATCAGAATTAGAAGAAAGGGAAAATTGCTTTGGAAAAGTATAAAGATCAAAAAGAGTTTGGACCTTTTAATGAGAAAATTAAAAAGGAGTTGGGCACTTTACAACGAAATTATAATAATGAGAAAAATAAGTTTTTGAGGGACAGTGGGGACTACAGGAAGGGACAAATATATAATTGGTCTTTGATGGATATTTAGAACTATGACCACAACAGCAATGTCCGTTTAGGTGAAGGAAATAATTAGAAGGGGGAGAGGAAAGGAGAAGAGAAATGTTTAAACATAGTGAGATTTACATGTAAAAGTCCCCGACAGAACAAAATTAGGTACTAGAAAAAGTAAACAAAGGGAATCAAGGTATAGATATTTAGATGTAATTATTCTTACATCATCTAATTACACTTTAGTAGATTACACCATTAGAGTACTTTCAAAGGGTCTATCCCTTTCCCTACGAGTTCCCTTGATAAGTTTCTCGTTTCTAAAAGATTTATATTTATTTGGTTGGAAAACTCCTACATAAAAAATCTGAGGGTGACAGAGGTAAAGAGCCATTAATAACTTGCTAACGTTAATAGGTGAAGACGGTTTTACAAAGTTGAAAAATACTCAAACCAGTTTCCTTCCCTGTCTGCTGTTCCATTAGTTCAGTTATTTGTTCAACAAGAATCAAAGATGTTCAACTGCTTCATCAATTTGACACACTAATACAATTTTTCTAAGGGAGAAACTCAGAAACTCACATAAAGAGGCCTATCTCAAAGAGATGATATAACTGTCAGAACAGACATGGGAAGAAATGTGGTGGTGATGTCAAAGGATTGGTATAAAATGGAGGCCCCTCGCCAATTACTTGATTAATCTCAATATAATGAGTAGCAAATAATCCCCTATTATAATCCAGGAGAATTTTTAAAAATAGGTTGAATTGGGTGAAGAGTAGGCATAATAAACAGCACAAAAAAGATTATCAATATTGTAAACATCCAATAATCCCAACATTTATACAATCCCCAAAGTTCATAAAAACAAGAAATTTCCTCCTGGATGACCAAGTATTGGGTATTGGGGGGCCCACAGAGAGAATAGGCAAATATTGGATGAAATTTAAGCCCTTTTTACACTCCCTTTTACACTGTTTGTGTTAAATATGGGGGATATTCTGAGAAAGTTAAATGACATATCGGAAATATTATAGAATACTATTTAAGTAACATTAGATATAGAAAGCCTTTATTCCTCTATACCGCATAAAGTGGGAATGGCATCTGTGGATTCAGAAGTTAATCTTTGAACTCACACCAAATTGGTTATGATGTTACTGGAATTTATACTTAACAATTTTTTTTAATCTGATGGCAGTTTCTATCATCAGGTTGTCTGGGACAGCGATGGGTTCATCCTGTGCACCTACCTATGCATTTCCTATACCTTGGGTGATGGGAATGTAGGATGTGGCAGAAAGAGCACAGAATTAAATGTAGAGGACTGCATATCCTTATGGATTAGGTATGTGAATGACGTGCTTCCCTTTGAAATGGATCAGAGACGGCTCTTGGGAAATTCCTAAGGCCTCAAATATTAGTAATCGAAATTTCAAAATCACGTCCGAATGGAGCAGCACTTCAGTAGATTTTTTTTAGATCTCCCCATTTACAAAGAAGGTGATGTCCTGGCCACAGAAACTTTTGGAAAACACTTTCACAATTTCTATTATGAGTGGACAGCTATTATCTGCGCAGTCTGCTTAATGCCATTCCTGTCGGGCAGTTCCTTAGGATGAGAAAATTGCTCAACAAGTCCTTCTTTCATAACACAGTCTGATGAATTAAGTCAAAGATTTTTGATAGAGGATATGGAAGGGCTGTATTAATAGGGGGCTTGAGAGAGCTAAAGCACAAAAAAGGGAAGATCTGTTATCTTTTTTATTAAAGGTGACACACTGGCAAACCAAAAGCCAGTGTCTGTACTTTATTGCGCATCTCAGTCATTCTGAATATATTTTTTATTGCAACCATTCATTTTAATTTTGCTCCATTGCGCATAACTTATGGATTATAAATCGATTACTTACTAACTAACCTTGATATTCATTTTATCAGCGCTAATATGGAACATTCAAGATACTTTCTGGATTTCCGATTCGCTGTTGAACAGACCAATAACAATTTATCCATTACCCAATCACACTCTGGGATATCACATTTATGACCCCCGTTCCGGCCACCAGTACAGAGCCAAAGGGGTCCAGACCCCCGTTCCGGCGGCCAGAACAAAGCCAAAAGCATCCAGACCCCCGTTCCGGCAGCCAGAACAAAGTAAAAAGCATCCAGACCCCCGTTCCGGTCCAGACCTCCCGTTCCCGGCACCGAACAGAGCCAAAAGGTCACCAGACCCCCGTTCCGGCCGAAACAGAGGACAGACCGAGCTCAAACAGCATCCAGACCTCCTTCAGCAGCCGAACAGATCCAAAGGGGGTCCCAGACCCCCGTTCGGCGCCATCAACAAGCCAAAAGCATCCAGACCCCAGTTCCGGCACCAAACAGAGCCAAAGGGGTCCAGGACCCTCGTTCCGGCGGCCAAACAAAGCCAAACAATCCAGACCCCGGTTCCGCAGCCAAACAAAGTCAAAAGCATCCAGACACCCCAGTTCTGCACAGCAGAAAAAAGCCAAGAGGGTCCAGACCCTCGTTCCGGCTGCCAGAACAAAGCAAAAAGCATCAGACCCATTCCCGCACCCAGAACAGAGATAAAGGGTCCAGACCCATGTTCCGGCAGCCAACCAGAGCCAAAGGTGTCCAGACCCCTGTTCCGGCAGCCGAACAGAGCCAAAGGGGTCCCAGACCCCTGTTTCTGGCGACCAGAACCCGAGCCAAAAGCATCCACCCCGTTTCCGCAACCAAACAGAGCCAAGGTCCAGATCCCCGTTCCGGCGCCAACAACCCAAAGCATCCAGACCCCCGTTCCGGCAGCCAGAACAAAGTCAAAGCATTCCACCCGACCCCTTCCGGCAGCCAGAACAAAGTCCAAAGCATCCAGTACCCCACTTCCGTCAGCCAGAACAGAGCAAAAGGGGTCCAGCCCTCGTTCCTTCGGCGGCCAGAACAAACCAAAGGGGTCCGAGCTCCCAGTTCGGCGACCATAAACAAGAGCCAAAGCATCCAGACTCCTGTTCGCACGCCCAACAGACCAAAGGGTCAACCCCCGTTCCGGCAGCCGGAACAGAGCCAAAACATCCAGACCCCCGTTCCGTCTGCCAGAACAAAGTCAAAAGCATCCAGACCTCCGTTCAGGCAGCCAGAACAGAGCCAAAGGGGTCCAGACCCCCGTTCCTGCGACCGAAACAAGCCAAAGCATCCAGACCCCCTGTTCCGCAACCAGAACGAGCCAAAGGTCCAGAACCCCCGTTCCGGCGGCAAAGAACAAAGCCAAAAGCATCCAGACCCCCGTTCAGGCAGTCAGAACAAGAGCCAAAGGGGTCAGACCCCCCGTTCCGGCGACCATAACAAGCCAAAAGCATCCAGACTTCTGTTCCGGCAGCCAGAACAGAGCCAAATGGGGGTCCGACCCCCGTTCGGCAGCCGGAACGAGCAAAAGCTCCGACCCCCCCGTTCCGGCAAGCCAGAACATCAAAGCATCCAGACCCCCTTCCGGCCACCAGTACAGAGCCAAAGGGGGCCAGACCCCCGTTCCGCGGCCAGACAAAGCCAAAGCATCAGCCCCCCCGTTCAGGCGCCAAACAGAGCCAAGGGTTCCAGAACCCCCGTTCCGGCGACCATAACCGAGCCAAAATCATCCAGACTCCGTTCCGCAGCCAAACAGGGCCAAAGGGGTCCAGACCCCCGTTCCGCAGCCGAACAAGCCAACGCATCCCAGACCCCGTTCCGCAGCCAAAAAGTCAAAAGCATCCAGAACCCCCGTTCCGGCCACCAGTACAGAGCCAAAGGTCAACCCCTGTTCCGGCAGCCGGAACAGAGCCAAAAGCATCCAGCCCGCGGCAGCCATAACGTCCAAAAGCATCCAGACCCCTTCCGGCCACCAGTACAGACCAAAGGGGTCCAGACCCCTGTTCCCGGCTGCCACAACAAGACCAAAACATCCAGGCCCCCAGTCCGGCAGCCTAAACAGTGCCAAAGCATCCTGACCCCTGTTCCGGAGCCAGAACGGACCCAAAGCCATCCAGACTCCCAAGCCGGCAGCCAAACAGAGCCAAAAGAATCCAGACCCCCATCCTGCAGCCAAACAGAGATAAAGGGGTCCGACTCATGTTCCGCGACCAGAACAAGAGCCAAAAGCATCCAGACCCCCGTTCCGGCGGTCAGAACAAGCCCAAAATCCGAGACCCGTTCAGGCACCAGAACAAATTCAAAAGCATCCACGACCCCATTTCCGGCAGCCAGACAGAGCCAAAGGGGTCCCAGACCCTGTTTCTTGCGGCCAGAACAAAGCCAAAGCATCCAGACCCCCGTTCCGGCAGCCGAACAAATCAAAAGCATCCAGACCCCAGTTCCGGCAGCCAGAACATAGCCGAGGGGTCCAGACCCCCGTTTCGGTAGCCACACGAGCAGAGCCAAAGACCAGACCCTCTTTCGGCACCGAAAGAGCCAAGGTAGCCCCCCTTTCTGGCAGCCATCACAGTGCCAAAAGCATCCAGACCCCCGTTCCGGCAGCCGAAACAGAGCCAAAGGGGTCCAGACCCCCCGTTTCCGGCCGCTAGAACAGATCTAAAAGGGTTTTAAAACCTTATTCCGGCATCTATATAATTGGTGTATTTTAATGTCTTACGATAGGTGGCGCTGTTTATTTTCGCCTCCGGTTTCTGGCGACTGTTCCGGTTTTACCTAGTCCCGGATGGCTGAATATTTTTGCTGTTTTTGAGCCATCGTACATTAATTTTTATAAATTTTTCCAGAAAATATGCTAAAAGTGCAAACTTCTACTAAGAACTGCGCCCACACCATTGATGGTAAGAATGATTGAATAGATCGTTTGAACAGCTGAAGGTGTGTAGATTTCAGGAATATATAGTTTGTGGGTTTGTTTCTGAGTTACAGGGGTGTTTTGTGGTAAACACTGCAGACTGTTCACATTTGGAGTTGGCTAAATATTTTCTCTGTTTCTGAGCCATCGTGCATTGTCTCACTTTGTGGCTAGTTGCTTTCACGTCCGTGTGTGTAACCATGCATATGGCATACCGTTTGATTCAGGACATTTGGGAGATTGATATTTGGTAACTTTTTCTTACATTCCATGAGGTTTTGGCATGATTTTTACCTTTGAATGTTGTTCTTTGTTAACTTTTTCAGAAAAGTGCGGACTTCTACGAAAAACTGCGCCCACACCATTGATGGTATGAATGAAAGTATTATAGCATTACGTTGCTGAAAGTGTGTAGATTCCAGGAATATAAAGTTTGTAGGGGGTATTTATGAGTTTGTGGGGATGTTTTGTGGTAAAAACTGCAGACTATTCAAATTCTGAGTTGGCTGACTGTTTTTCAGTCATCGTGCATTGTCTTACTTCATGGCTAGTCCCATCCATGTGTGTAACCACGCATATGGCATACCCTCTATATTACACACCCTCTATATTACACACCTTCTATATTACACACCTTCTATATTACACATCCTCTATATTACACACCTTCTATATTACACACCTTCTATATTACACACCCTCTATATTACACACCCTCTGTCACGAACTTACCTGCCACTCCGGTCCCGCGCCGCACTGCACTTTCGGGTGGGCGGCACCGACGTCATGACGTCACGCCGCCGACACGCCGGGCGGCGCAAAATTTGAAAAGCCGGTGTCCTCTTGGTCCCGGTGCCCGATTGTAGCATTCAGCTACCTCCCTGGCTCCTGTACTTACCTCCCTTGGATCCTGCTCCTTTACTTACCTTGCCTGTATCCAATACTTACCTTGCCTGTATCCAGTACTTACCTTGCCTGTTTCCAGTGACTTACCTTGCCTGCATCCAGTCTCCAGTCTTACTTTGCCAGCATACAGCCTACAGTACCCAGCAGCACCATTGGTCCAGCATACAGCCTACAGTACCCAGTAGCACCATTGGTCCAGCATACAGCCTACAGTACCCAGCAGCACCATTGGTCCAGCATCCAGCCTACCCATTGGAAGACTTGATTACACTATGCATCCAGATTGATACCCGCTTTTGTGAACGTCAGGCAGAAAGGTCTGCAGCCCATTCCAGCCTTCCTAAGACCTTTCCTAGGCCTGCTCAGACCTTTCCGCAACCCATATCTTCAGGTGAAGAGCCGATGCAAATTGGCGGCACTCATCTATCCCCCGAGGAAAAATCACGCCGACGTACCAATGGACTTTGTCTCTATTGTGCTGGGCAAGGACATTTTGTAAGAAATTGTCCCCAGAAGTCAGGAAACTTCAGGACCTAGAAGTTAAGGATGAGCTCCTTCTAGGTAACATTAAGTCTCCTGCCAAATTTGAACCATTAAAACTCTTTCTACCAGCTACTATCACCTGTAATGGTAAAACTTTTTCCCCCCAGGCCTTTGTCGATTCTGGTGCCGCTGAAAATTTCATCGATTCTACCTATGCAGCACAATTGGGGCTTCCTCTCCTTCACTTGCAGCAACCTCTACGAGTTCTGGCTATTAACAATAACCCATTGGCTTCTGAGTTCATCTCCAAATCTACATACGAAGTCCTATTCCGCATTGGCATATTTCACCAGGAACGTTTATCTTTTCTTGTCATTCAAAGCCCTTCTGCTCCCCTAATTCTCGGACTCCCATGGCTCAGATTACACAACCCCGTTATTGATTGGTCTCACAATGAACTCAAGTCTTGGAGCCCTTTCTGTTTCAAAAATTGCCTTTCTACCCATTGCACTACCATTACATGTGAGAATAAATCTGAGAAAAACCTCCCTGAATGTTATCGTGATTTCTCTGATGTGTTTTGTAAAAAGCGAGCTGAGGAGCTACCACCGCACCGAGCCTACGATTGCCCCATCAATCTTCTCTCTGGTACTATGCTTCCTCGGGGACGCACATACCCACTGTCTCCCTCGGAGAGGGGTTTCATACAACCTTCCACTTCCCCTGCTGGAGCTGGGTTCTTTTTTGTTGAAAAAAAACTTCCACTTCCCCTGCTGGAGCTGGGTTCTTTTTTGTTGAAAAAAAAGACGGAGGTTTACGACCCTGCATCGACTACCGTGGGTTAAATAAAACCACTATAAAGAATCGTTATCCTCTCCCTCTCATCTCTGAACTGTTTGACCAGATAAAAGGAGCTAAAATATTTACCAAACTGGATCTTCGTGGGGCATACAATCTGATGTAGGGACGGTCACTACGAGTATCTCGTAATGCCCTTTGGCCTTTGTAATGCTCCAGCGGTGTTCCAAGAATTTGTAAATGACATCTTCCGGGATATGTTGGGGATCTCTGTAGTAGTATATCTAGATGACATTTTAATCTTTTCTCATGAACCCTTTTTAATAAAAATAGAAAAGTTATCAAGTTTTAAACTTACAGCACAAAAGTCACAAACATTAATAGAGCTTTGTGTAACCATAAATAAATATAGAGCCACCTGTGTACACCTTAAGACAACACAATAGCTAAAACCAAATAATACAATTTATTAACATACATATACACAATAAGTATAGCTGGCCAGCTTAAACTTACTAAAAATTATCACAATATCGACCATAAAAATATAAAATATGGATGTAAATTCCTACTACCCCGAAGGGCAATTCGGGTGAACGTAGGGCTAAGCAGATTGGTCCACCCCCAAATAGTCGGTCAGTCCTAGGACTTATAAGAAAAAATGGACGATCCTTTTAGTTTTACTGAGATCCATATAGTATAGTAAAAAATATATATTAAGTCCAGAATAATATCAAAAATAGGTAAATGTGCACATAAAAAGTTATTATATTGATATTACTTTGAAGAGGTGGTCTAGTCCTTATGAGATAATAATGTTATACATCACCGCTCTTCACGAGATAATTCCCCTCACACTGTCACGATCCTGTAATCCCCCGGACTCCACTTTCAAGCGTCCGTGGCTTTATTGCTTGCACGTGGGATTATTTCGGATCCTCCGCTAGCACTGTATTTCGTCTGCCGTAGGGTACCTGAAGCTCGTGGCGGTGTGTGTTATCATAAATGCTCCAAACTTGTCGGTATTAGACCACCTCCCTTATCCGGTGTTGATCACTATTACGCATTTCGCTCGTCAGAGCTTCGTCAGATAGTGACGCCCACCTAACACCAATCGCTTTTAAGGATACCAATTTCAAATCCTATTGGTCCATTTTTGAGTACATAATTCTCAGTACTACTTCTCATTAGTTCCGGATCCTACTTGCTATCTGTTCTTGTCCAATCAAGGGATCAGTCCCGAGAAAAGGATTGTTTCCATATCTATTATTCAATTACCTCATTCCGTCCAAAATTTCTATAATTATATTCCAACTGGAAAAGAAGTTTATTTTATTATACTTATTAGTCAGTTACGTGGTGCAATTATCACACTTCATTACATATCGTGATTACACTGACTATCTTTAAGTTGCATATCGTGATTACACTGTCAATCTTTAAGTCTCTGGTTATACGATCCATTTAGATCACCATGATCCAATTTAGAGAAAGGGGGCCAGTTCTATCTGGTCATTGAGACCAGTTGGTTTCGTGCTCTTATACTCAAAAATATATCTTTGCTCCATTTTAAGGAGTTCCCTATCTAGATCTCCCCCCCTCATTATAGTCTTTTGATTCAAACCCCACAGTGCCACAAAGGTGCTTCCCTCAAAACATGATCCATGCTTTTCCATATAATGTCTGTAAAAATACGGACAATGTTGAAACTCATCTTTCCATCCTTTTTTAGTTTTTATGATAGCTCTTCTGTGCTCCCCTATTCTTACGTGTAATTATGTTTTCCCAATATACCATAAATCACACGTGCATCTTATCCCATATATCACCCACTTAGATTTGCAATTATAAAAATTCTGCCACCTGTGTATATTATCATTTATTTTCCTCTCCTTCCTACTTAATAATACAAATTTACATTCAATACAATTTCCACACTTAAACATCCCTTTTAATGTGTTTCTAAAAGATCCCACACTTGGGGGATCCTCTGATGGTTGAAGGCTTGGAGATAAAATGTTCTTCAAATTATTTGGTTTCTTAAAGATGATATTGGGAGTTATTCCCACTATTTCTGTCAGATTTTTGTCTTCAGATAGTACTGACCAATATTTTTTCATAATTTTTCTGATTTTCCCTTCATCTTTATTAAAATCACATATTATTGCTGGTCTTAGATATTGTTTCCCCTTTTTGGCCTGTATTTGTCCTGTTTCTAGGATTCCTTTATTCTTTCCTATCCTATTCTTTTTTTGTTGTTTTGGAATTAGAAGACTCTTTCTGTCTTTCTTTTCCGCTAACAATTTTGCTTTCTTAATTATACTTCTTTCGTAACCTTTTTCCTGGAACCTCTTTTCCAGAAGTTTTGCTTGTTCCAGAAAAGTTTCCCTACTGGAACAGTTCCTACGTAGTCTTAACATCTGGCTTTTGGGAATTCCTTGTAGCCAATTCCGTTTGCGAGCACTGGTATAATCTATATATGTATTGTTATCTACTTACTTAAAGTGAGTTTTAGTTATAAAACATACTTCCATACTTACATACTTCGATACTCAAATCTAGAAATTCCACCCTTTTTTTGCTTGACACATTCTGGAATTTTAATTGTTCATGGGACCCTTTTATATATTGAAGAAAGGTTTCCAGGTCATCCGGGGTGCCCTTCCATATTAATAAAATATCATCTATATATCTTCTCCAATATTTACATTGTATGGAGAATGGTTGGGCACCCCAGATGTATTTTTCTTCCCAGAATCCAACGAACAGGCCCGCAAAACTGGGAGCAAAAACCGTACCCATCGCGGTGCCCGTTCGTTGGTAGTAAAATTCTCCCTCAAACATAAAACAATTATTACTTAAAATAAAATCAATACATGTTAACAGGAATGGGATAAGAGTCTCTGAAAATATACCTTCTTTTTTCAAAAAATATTCCGAGGCTTCCCTTCCTTCTTTATGAGGAATGACTGAATAGAGTGAAACAATGTCTAAGGTTACCAAAACATTATCCTATTCCCATTTTACATCAGTAAGGGAGTTAAGGACATCCAAAGTGTCCCGTAAATAGGCTGGTAATTTCTTAACAATGGGAGCCAGAAAGTAATCTACGAACCTCGATAGGTTCTCCGTTGGGGAACCAATCCCCGATATTATAGGTCTCCCCGGGGGATTATCCAGTCTTTTGTGAATTTTTGGAAGATGATAAAAGATGGGTATTTTTGGTTTAGGGGACCACAGAAAGTTAAATTCTCTCTTGGAAATGATACCTTTCTCTAATGCTGTTCGAAGGATATCCTTAAGAAGATTGTTCACTTCACTGGTTGGATTATTATTAACTTTTCTATATGTCACAGTGCCCTGTAGCTGTCTGGAGGCTTCCTTCAAATAATCTGATTTATTTTGTATTACTATTCCTCCTCCCTTGTCTGCAGCTCTGATTACTATTTTTCTGTCTTTCCTTAGTAAATTCAAGGCAGTTCTCTCCTTCACTGATAAGTTATCTTTATATTTCACCTCTTTACTTTTTAAGTTTCTTAAATCTCTTGTCACTAATTTACCGAATAGTTCCACTGCATTTCCCCTCCATCCAGTAGGATTAAATGTGGATTTAGGGTGAAAATCAGTGTTACTCAGGGATCTTGGTTCTTCTTGTAATTTTTCTAACGAAATGACAGTTTCAATATCCACTTCTGTGGGGTTGTAGATACCTTTTTCTTGTAAGGATTTTATTACGACCCCTTCTTTCTTTCTATTTAGATTTATGAAGTATTTCTTCAGACTCAATGTTCTCATTAATTTTTGTAGCCCTATGAAGACATTAAATCTATCCATCTTATTTTGAGGTACAAATTTTAACCCTTTACTCGGCCTCTATAATATCAACCCCTCTATCCGATAAATTGAATATGCCTTTACCTTTTAATATTTCATTATCCAGTATGTTATCTTTCTTTGTTATTTTCTGTGTCCCATTGTCGGACTTATTTCCTTTAATACTTCTCCTTTCTCTGTTCTTTTCTCCCTCTGACCTCTTGTCCACACTCCCTCCCTGTTTGGATCCTCCATATTTATTGAGTGGCATTTGGGTCGTGCCCCTAGATCCCTTCCTCCCCCTTCCTTTGTGTAACCATGGTGAGTTCCCATCCAAAATGCAGACTTTTAAGGAAAATTCAAAGTTACTCAAGTTTTCCCCTTTCTACATAGTTCTGAGAGATATTAAGTGAAGTGTTTTCCTTGCTAGATAATACATTTGGGACATAGGATTTGTTTGGGGCAGAGATAATAACTGTCATTTATCTATTACTGGAATAGACCAGAGAACGCAGGTGTGTGTGTCTATATTCAGTACAATGTACAGATCCTCTCTCTGTTCTCTATATAATGATAGTTGGATTATCCAGTTCCTTACACTGATCTACAGATGAAGCTGAATCCTCTATCCCCTGTGACTCTCTGTACTAATGACTGCTGGGGAAATGTTCTGATCTATTGCCTTGTACAAGGGCACATTATGCTATTTGGAAGGACAAGACTTGGCATAAGAACCATAATTAAACCTTTACATTTATTGGTTTACTTGACCATCCTCTCTATGGGACCCTTCAAATGTGGGATTCAGAATGTTAAACCTGCCTGTCACCTCCAAATTATTAGACCGATTATGGAATATGAATATATCCAGGAAGGAGACATTATCATTGGAGGGATCATGACCAGACATTCAAATATAGGAGACCTTAATGTTACCAATGATCAATATACAAAACTAGAATGTATAAAGTAAGTCACACGTTAATGTAAGTTCCCTTGTATCCTTATAGACATTGACAGTGATCACAGTATATAGAGTAAGGGGGAGAACTCAATGTCTGTCTAGGTTGGTATGTTTATCAGGTATTCAGTTTGTTCCACTAAATTACTGTAAAGATCTATGACCAGGTGAGTTGTTCCTCTTATGGGTGAAACATTAGTGTTTGGTGGTTACAAGGTGTCAAGTTAAGATCCCTGTATTTACTAATATTTTCCAATCTAGAAGACACGTATTGGATTCATACACAAATCTCACATTATCCCTGTCACTGTATCATACAGCTATCTGTATCAGGTATGTGGTATATGTAATACAGAGCTCTGTACATGGATAAATAATTACACAGTGTCTATTAGATTGGTCTGGGATGATGAAAGGTAAAACTGCTGTCTGGTTCCTATTACATTAGCATTATAATCCAATCTAATAGAATAGTCCAGTACCTGTACTGCTATTACAGTAGGGTTGATATTGTAAGGACATGTGTAATGTAACCTTTAATAAAGATTTCTTTACAGCATTTTCTTCATCTGTGTGTTTCCTATTATATCCTGTGTCTACAGTCACATCATAGAGTTGGCTGGGGATATCATTAACACATAGAATGAGGTCCCTGTAGGGATGGAACTGATCTGTTTATAATACAGACAAGTGAAATGTCTCTGTAACACATTCATTGTACCTGATTGATCATTTACATTCACATTGTATAGACCAGAGCAATGTTCCCTCTAATTTAATATATCAACTAAAATGTTGTACACTGCTGATTGGTTTTATATGTATTCTAAATAGGAATGTACATATGATCACCAAGATCTGACAAGCCCAAGGATATTGTACATGGGTGAAACGTGTGTTGCCATTTTGGAGCTGGAGTCAGAGCTACTGTGTTTCTGCCTTTTGGTCTAGATGGAGGTTAGATTAGTGTGCTGGTAAAACCTGGCATGGTATTGGTCCCTCTGACTATGCTACTCTATAGAAAGGCATTTGTAGGATTAGACTAGTGATTTTATTCTAGCAGACTAATTTATCCTGTGTGCTCAGACTTACTGGGGTGCTTAGAGGGGGCATCAAACATGTCTAACTTGTGGCCCTTCAGATGATTTTTTGTTTTTTATTATTATTATTATGGATTTATATAGCGCCAACATCTTCTGCGGCGCTTTATAATTCCATGTATACATTCACATCAGGCTGTGCCCTGAAGAGCTTACAATTAGGGATGGCCGGTTCGCGTATCTGAACCCGGATCCGCCGCGGATTTATCCCATTTGCGAACGGCAGATTTTTCCGGATTTTCCGCCTTCCGAACTTCCGAACCGCGGATTTCTCGTATTTTCAAAAATTTTCAAAATTACGAGGATGTCTCTTATTTCTGTAAATACGTATTTTCAAAAATTTACGAGATTTCGCGTATTTTCGCATTTTTTTTTCATTTTAACGGGTCCGCTTGCGGATTTTCGAATTTTCAAATTTTTTCGAAAATTTGCGGATCCTCGAGTGTACCAGATTTTGCGACGTTCGGACATCTCTACTTACAATCTAAGCACATTTATTTGACACATACAACCTATAAGTATGTCTTTATGGTTGTGGGGGAAACCGGAGTGCCTGGAGGAAACCCACGCATGCACGGGGAGAACATACAAACTCCTTGCAGATGTGTCCAAGGGGGGAATCGAACTTAGGGCTGCAAGGCATCAGTGCTAACCACTGAGACACCATTTGGAACTACAACTCATAGGCTGCACTTTGGTGTGGCAGGGAGTGGTCAGAAAATGCTTAGAAATGCAGTTTTCGAACATCTGGGGGGATGAATGTTGGATTGATACAACATATATACAATGCAATGATTTTCTCTAGTAAATGTGCAGTTACCCTATTCTAGCTATTAATTCTGTGTATTCCCAGCACAGATGCAGATGGCAGTCAAATAGAAAGCTACTGGGTGGTACTTTAATACTGGTATTGGGCCATGAATGTTTTGGTCTAATCGAAAGTTTTTTCGACCATAATAAGAGACTATTAAAGGACATTACCAATAAAAATCCTTTCTAAATACGTCCTAGTGGCTGCCTTATATATTAAAAGTACAGTACCTAAATGCTCATGTTGCTTATAGAGAAGCAAATCCTTCCTAGGTTATATTGCAATAGGTAGAGCAGGGTCTCAGAATTTTCGTAGTTGAAATATTTTCACCAGTATAACTTACATGTTTTTTTATTTTATACTATAATGCAAAATTTTCCCAGTTACTGGAGAACTTTCCTAGTTACAACATTAAATACATTGATCATTCCAAAATTTCCCATTGTTTCAACAGATCCTCTAGAAATCTATATGTGGTAGCTATATAACAGATCATCTAGAAATCTATATGTGGTAGCTATATAACAGATCATCTAGAAATCTATATGTGGTCATTATATACAGATCATTCTAGAAATCTATATGTGGCTACTATAAAACATATCTCTAGAATCTATATGTGCAGCTATATAAACAGATCATCTAGAAATCTATATGTGGCAGCTATATAACAGATCCTCTAGAAATCTCTATGTGGTAGCTATATAAACAGATCATCTAGAAACCTATATGTGGCGCTATATAAACATATCCTCTAGAAATCTCTATGTGGTACTATATAACAGATCATCTAGAAACCTATATGTGGCAGCTATATAACAAGTCATCTAGAAATCCTATGTGGCAGCTTATATAACAGATCATCTAGAAATCTCATGTGGTCAGCTATATAACAGATCCTCTAGAAATCTATATGTGGTAGCTATATAACAGATCCTCTAAAATCTCTATGTGGCAGCATATAACAGATCATCTAGAAACCTATATGTGGTAGCTATATCCAGATCTAGAAACTATATGTGGTAGCTATATAACAGATCCTCTAGAAATCGATATGTGGCAGCTATATAACAGATCATCTAGAAACCTATATGTGGCAGCTATATAACAGATCATCTAGAAATCTCTATGTAGCAGCTATATAACAGGTTTTCTAGAAATCTATATGTGGCAGCTATATAACAGAATCATCTAGAAACCTATATGTGGCAGCTATATAACAGATCATCTAGAATCTATAGTGGGCAGCTATATAACATATTTCTAGAAATCTCTATGTGGCGCTATATAATAACAGATCATCTAGAAACCTATATGTGCAGCTATATAACAATCTAAAATCTCTATGTGGTAGCTATATAACAGATCATCTAGAAATCTATATGTGGCTGCTATATACAGATCCTCTAGAAATCTCTATGTGCAGCTATATAACGATCCTCTAGAAATCTCTATGTGGTAGCTATAATAACAGATCATCTAGAAATCTATATGTGGCTGCTATATAACAGATCCTCTAGAAATCTCTATGTGGAGCTATATAACAGATCCTCTAGAAATCTATGTGGCAGCTATAACAGATCATCTAGAAACCTATATGTGGCAGCTATATAACAGATCCTCTAGAAATCTCTATGTGGCAGCTATATACAGATCATCTAGAAATCTAATGTGGGCAGCTATAACAGATCATCTAGAAATCTTATGTGGTAGCTATATAACAGATTTTCAGAAATCTATAAGTGGTAGCTATATGACAGATCATCTAGAAATCGATATGTTGGCAGCTATATAACAGTCATCTAGAAATCTATATGGGTAGCTAATAACAGATAATCTAGAAATCTATATGTGGCAGCTATATAACAGATCCTCTATAAATCTAAATGTGGCAGCTTATAACAGATCCTCTAGAAAACTATCAGGGTTACTCATAAAAGTGTTTATCGTTAAAATGGTGCTAATTTGTGCCCCAACCAATCAGATGTCAGCTTTCAAATGTTAAATAAGATCTGATTGGTTGGAGCAAAATTAGCACCATTTTAAACATAGAAACTTTATTGAATAACCCTGTTAAATGTGGGCAGCTATATAAACAGATTCTCTAGAGATATGTGATTGGCAGCTATATAATAGATTCTGTGGCCTCATAAAGGCTCTATGCTTAGTGCATATAGCAGGTGGGATAAGGGGCATCCCTGCCTGTACCTCTTTGTATTGAAAAGGACTTGCAGAGTGCTCTTAAAACTCTGATGCTTAAGGTGGCCATACACATGAGCGATACAGATAATCCTGTCGTGGAACATATGGGATTGGTCGGTTCCATGTGTGCAGGTTTCCATCGAAATGTGCTGACAGAACCAATGGTATCTGTTGGCACATTGCGATGGAAATCGCATGTGTATGGCCACCTTAACTGTTGGGTTGTATATAAGGCTCTTGTTGTATGGAGGAATAGACCTGTAATTTCCAGCGCCTATATTGTATTTTTCATAAAACCCTAATCTTTTGTCAAATCTATTTGTGTTTTGTGCATAGTCACTATAATATTATTCAACAGGTAGCTTTACAGGCTTGTCTGCCCCATATAAATCCCACTTTGTCCTTATGTGTAAGTAGCGGCACAAACCTATTTGCTATATTTTTGTGAAGATCCTAAAGTCGAGTTTAGTAATGTTACTACTGCCCTGTTTGAATTATCCTATCCTGGTTTTGGGATAGGGTTATGAATGATGTTGTAAATGTTAGGGAGACAGACCCTTCCATAGACGGATTAAGGGCATGTCCACCCTATTTGTACATTTTTTCGTAGTGTAGGGCTCCTCCCCAGCCCCAACCGCCATAGTATTTTTTACAGAAACTCCCCCGATCATTACTTACCTTACCTCTCCTCCAACGTACATACTGCCCTCTGCTTGCACGAAACTGCAGCGGCTGGGTGGCTAAAAGTTAACCTTGCAGCCTCCGCTAATTTTGCCCCAACCAATCAGATCTTTTTACATTTGAAAGCTAACATCTGATTGGTTGGGGCAAAATTAGCACCATTTTTAATGATAGAAGCTTATTGAGTAACCCTGATGATGTTCTATTGTGTAAGCAGGAGGGTGATGGAGGGGATCCCCTCCCCCATCACAAATTAATATTTTTGCTTATTATATTATAAACCATATAAAACAAAATAATAACATACATATAAACCAGATAAAACAAAATGTAGTAAATATTAAAAAACTTTGAAGACCCTGTAGGCCTGTAACTTAATAACATGTCTTGGATCTTGTTTTGGTCTTGGTCTCTTTTGGGATAAATCCGACTATCATATTGTTTGTAACTGGTGTAATATGTAGATTACCTTGAAGATGTATAATATATAGGTAATAGTATGATGATTTCACTTCCCCTTAAGGGTAGTTATACTTCCCTTTAAATAGATTACTTTCTTGCTATCTTGACAAAGCGAACAATGTTCTGGAAATGTGCTTTTCTGTTATCTTGCAATAAATATATTACCGTTATCTTTATTACAGTGTGCGGCAACATTGATACCTTTTATGTGATAAGCGTAGAGAAAAACACCATGCACATCAGTATTAAATACCTAGTATTTTAATGCTTCATACATAGGAACAAAAAAGTGTAACGTTTCGTTACACAAGCGGTACCTTCATCAGACATCACAGTGCCAGTGATATCAAACTGGCACTAGAGAGGACCACCGGTGACTTTCCTGTCTCTAAAAAAAATATGAGGACACACCAGTAGCATTGCATTTCTCAAATATAGACACCACATATCTGATCTTAAAGGCATGGTCATTGACCATGGTACCCACTTAACCAGAGGAGGTAATAGCAAATCTTTTACTTCTGTAGAGAAGCATTTTGGATATTTACCCTGGATGCCCTCCATCCTAAGGGTTTAATTCCAACCTTTGTTTGTCTTGCTTCTTGCTCAACATGACTTTGTACACATATTACTTTCCTGCTTTCACTTTTCTATTATCACTGTTGTTTTACATGTCTACCACTAGATGGCACTCATGCCATACTTCCTGTATCTATATAAGGTGTACTGTGCATTTGTAATTGTAATTGTAATTTGTGTCTGATGAAGGTATAGCTTGTGTAACAAAACGTTACACTTTTGTGTATCCTATGTATGAAGCATTAAAATACATAGGTTATTTAAGACTGATGTGCATGGTGTTTTTCTCTACTGCTGATATCTGACCTTCAACCACGGTCTACCATTGCACTCAGCATATACTACTCGCTTACTGCGACAGGTTGTGCAGGATTACTTGACTGTTTTACTTTATGTGGATAAAGATATCTTAATAGGAGATTGCATTGAGTTTTTAGGAGCTACCAATGAGATGAGGGGTATAGGAAAGGAGTATATGAATGTGTGTTTTATTACCATTTAAATGTCCATCAATAAATGTATATAAAGTATAGCACTGACTTATATTAGGTACAAGAAAATATCAACTTAATACAATATAAAAACTTACTTACAGAGCCCCTGTGACTGCTTAGGGGTCTCCATGTTGATACTGAAAGGAAATGGTAATGTCAGTATAACATCCAATGATGTGATGTTTGTAAAACATGTGACGTTTATTAGCCCTTGGTTGGAATCGCTAAAGCACGACCATGGGCTTTTAATGTTTGTAAGTCATAAAATGGCTTTGTTCCAGAATGTATGAAAATTGTTTTCCAAATGTATGAAAACTAAATCTTTCAGCATTCTGTGCAGCCAGGGAATGCTGGGTGTTGTAGTTTTTAACCATGTGAAAAGTTAAACACATATGCTCTATTCATTAGGCTGTATTGAATCTGTATAGATTCATTACCAATGGAAATAAAGAAGAAACTTAGTGCTAACAGAGAATGCTGGGAGTTGTAGTTTTGAAACATGTGAAAGGCTCCAAGTTTAACACCCCTGCTCTATACCATTAGGCTGTATAACATCTGGAAACATGCCTTTGCCACAGGCTATAAATGAGATACTTTGCATGTCCCCGCCCATTTCTCTGGGAGTAAGAAAAATGTGTTTATATGTTAAATTATTGGGCAATGCTATTATAATAACATGAGGCTGTGATTTACGTTCTGTTATAAGATGTTCTATTTCACTCTATACTCTGTGGGAGCTTTTAGCTCCTTTAAACCACCTCACCTTACCTATAAATCTAATCAGTATCCTGTGCTCCCAAGTCCTAACACCATAGCAACTGTAATTTGGAACTTGCTGTTATAATACTAATAGTTGAACATAGCATGTTAATCTGGATCCTGCCAATGTGGCAGGATTGCCTGGGTCTATTCTCAGACCCGATTATCCTATTAAGTTGACAGTTTGATTAACAGATACATTTATTCATGGTGTAAAGGTTTATATTCACTATATCCACACATAAGGATACATCATCATATATATATAATATATATATAATATATATATATATATATATTATACATTTTTACTCGTTCTGACTTTTAATGTTTATTACTCAACATCTCTTACTGTCCCTCAGTATACAATTTCCAATTTAATGAGATTTGCCTATTAGCATATCAGTAGTATTGTGGTTTAAAAGTATGTGGGTTATTATTCCTAAAATGATAGGGGCACCTTATCAAAGTTAATGCTTAAAGAATATTTTATTAATTAATATTTTTTCATGTGCTCACTGCATACTGCCTATCAAGCCTACAGTGTCATAATGAAGAAACACAGATAAGGACATCACTCATATCACTGTAGTATAACAATCCCAGTAAAACTGTTACTCTAGAACTAGAAATGCTATTTAAAGGCTATTTAATACAATTTAAGTACAGTAAAAAAGGAATTAGGTAATAGACAATGAAAGACCCCAGGCTGGAAAAATTTCGAACATATTATCATGTCTTAAACATGTAGACACGTTTTATTGTAACTATGAGCCGAATATGAATTTATAAAACTTTGCATGTTCAGACTCCTCTGCTAAAGTAATGGAAAACATAAAAATAATTGTCACAATTAAGTGGGTGCAAGTGTTCTTGGATTGGAAAAAAGCCAAATAATACTACAATATCAAAAAGGTAGTTGTTCACAGCCTGGTAACTATAGACCTGTAAGCCAACATCAGTGGTAGGGAAGTGATGGAAACTTTGTTACGGGATCATATCCTTGACTTTGTCTCCAGATCTCATCTTATTAGTAGTAGTCAGCATGGATTTATGAGAAATAGATCATGTCAGACAAATTAATTGGTTTTTTATGAAGAAGGCGAGTAGAAGTTAGATTCAGGCACGCAGTGTATGTGGTATATTTGGATTTTGCGAAAGCTTTGATACTGTGCCACATAGGCGACTAATTATAAACTGAGGACTGTTGGCCTTGAAGAAAACATTTTTCATGGATAGAGAACTGGTTATTGGATCGCAAACACGAGAGTGGTGGTTAATGGTGCTACATCTATGTGGCTAAAGTTGTAAGTGGGGCCCTCAGGGTTCTGTACTGGGGCCACTTCTGTTTAATATCTGTTTATAAATGACTTAGAAGGGGCATTGAGACAAGGTCTCTGTGTTTGCTGATGACACTAAATTATGCAGAGCTTTGGAAACTTCCAATGATGTGCATGTGCTGCAAGCAGACCTAGATAGATTATCACAATGGGCAGCAGAATGGCAAATGAGATTAATGTTGATAAATGTAAGGTGATGGATTTGGGATGTAATAATCCCTGTGCCACCTACACCATAAATAACTCTTTGTTAAGTGCATCTTGTAATTGAAAAAGATTTGGGGGTTCTGGTAATAACAGACTTAGCTATAGCAAATAATGCTAGGTAGCAACGGCTAGAGCTAGCAAGATATTGTCTTATATAAAGAGGGGAATAGATTCAAGAGAGAAAAATATTATTCTCCCTCTTTACAGGCACTGGTAAGCCTCATTTGGAATATGCAGTGCAGTTTGGGAAACCCATAACTAAAGGGACATCTTGGAAATGGAAGCAGTTCAGGAGAAGGGCAACTAATTAATAAGGGGAATGGAGGGGTCTTAAATAATAATAATATTACTTTATTGTCACATACGTCATTACAAAAAACAACAGCAGTGAAATGTACTCTTTACTGCTCTTGATAAATAAAATAAACATACCATAAAACATCCATTAAAAAAACTCATTCAGCCAAAATTCATCCCCCCCCCCACTTTGATTTAACATTCTAAACCCCTAAACCTCTCTGTCTTACAGCAATACTACGATATCTCCTTCCTGACTGTAGAAGCACAATAATTAATTATCTGGGTGATTAAAGGGTATGTCCACCCTTAAAACAAATTTTTGTTATATGATGCCCCTGTCCTCCCAGCCCCAACCGCTATATTTATTTATTAGAAGTTCCCCAAACTTTTCTTACCTCCCCTCTTTCCTCCGCCGCGCTGCCGGCCTCTGCTTGCGAGAATGCAAGCAGAGGGGCGGGACCGGCAGTCGCGTCTGTGATGGCTGAGCGGCAGCCAATCACGGACGTGGCTGCCGGTCATTCTTTGCGGCGGAGGAAAGAGGGAAGGTAAGTAAAGTTTGGGGAGCTTTATAAAATAAAATGGAGCTGTTGGGGCTGGGGGGACAGTGGGAATATTATATTAAAGGGATTTACACTAGGGGGAGGGAATCCTAATCGGGAGAGGAGAGAAGGAGAGGGAGGGGAAGGGAGGGGGAGAAGGGCTGCAGTACGCATGCCAAACTTCTCCCAGAGGCCAGATAGGAGCAGAGTCCTATATGAACTCTGCTATCCTCCTGGTGGGCAGTTTTGGGACTTGGGGGGGGGATACAGGAGAACCAGATGGAGCTGGGATGTGAGGTAAGGATACACTACATACATGATGGGGCCAGTAGATGGGGGATTATAGTTTTGGGGTGGACTACTGCCTTTTAATATCCTTTAATTACCCTATATCTTCTTAGCTCCTTTCTAGCCCGATTATCATATATATCTGAAGTTGAAGGCAAAGAAACCCCAATACACTTCTCTGCTGCTTTTATATACCTTCCTCATCATTCCCTTTTCTTAACTTGGCAATTCCTAACCACACGTAATACCCATAGTCAGAATACTTTCAACTGCTGCAGTATAAAACATTTTACAGGCATGTTGGCTCAATCCCATTTTCCTAAGTTGTCTCAGAAAGTAAAGCCGTTGTCTGGCCTAGATACTTGGATCCTTATATGTTCTGACCATGATAAATCCTCTGTCATAACACCACTAAATACTTAAAATGCTTAACTACCTCCACCTGACCATCGTTAATAAAAGAGGAGCGTGATCCGAATAAATATTTTCCTAAAATCAATAACTAATTCTTTGTTGTCCTTAAAACATTAAGTTCCAGTCGATTGTCCTTACACCATTCCACCAAATTGCTCACTTCTCTAAAATAATTACCCCTCGTCCCCCCCAGTAATTTGCCCAATTACCACAGTATTGTCGCAAACTTAACCCCTCTGTTTGTATCAAATACTGTGCTTGTGAAGGTTCTCATTCATCCAGGTCATGGTATATCTGTTGTATTCAATTAGATCAACTGGACTTGAAATGTGTTCTTGAACGACGTTTCGCTAGTCATCCGACTGGCTTTCTCAATTCAGAAGATGACTTGTACAAGAATCTGTGGCAATTATGTACCTGAAATCCCAATTAGCATATCACAGCCATGTGTTAAGGTGTGATTAGATAGTGGCTAAGAGGTGTTATAGGAACGCCCAGAGTAAGGTGTTTAAAACAGCATTGTACTGGCAGACAGTTGGTGAGAAAGACCCAATACCAAAACACAAGAAAAGCGACAACAATATGCTGCAGTGCAGGAAGAATGCTCTGATTTTGTATGTGGGGAGACCAAACAGCAACTGCATCAACGTATGGCCCAGCACAGAAGAGCCAATTCCTCGGGTCAGGACTCAGCCGTGTATCTGCATCTTAAGGATAAAGGACATACCTTTGAAGATTGTAATGTTAACATACGGCAAGGAACGTGACTGGTTCAAGAGAGGTGTTAAGGAGGCCATTTATGTGAAAATAAAGAAACCAAGCCCTAATAGAGGTGGGGGGGTTCGACACCAACTGTCTGCCATGTACAATGCTTTTTAACACTTTACTCTGGGCGTTCCTATAAACACCTCTTACCACTATTAATCCACACCCTTAACACCTGGCTGTGATATGTAATTGGGATTTTCCAGGTACATAATTGCCACAGATTCTTACAAGTCATTCTGAATTGAGAAAGCCAGTCGGATGACTAGCGAAACGTCTTCAAGACTACATTTCAAGTCCTGATCTAATTGAATACAACCAGATGTATCAAATACTGCTACACACAATCATAGGTGTAGTATGTGTACAGTAACGGACTTAGAAACACTCCTTTGGTGCCCCTGTGTTTAAAACAACAGATTCCGACATTTACCACCTGAGACCTATCAGATAAATAACCTTAAAATCCACCCACATAACCTGCCCAATCCTAATTCCTTTAACTTCCCTCACTAAGATTTCAGGAACAATAGTATTGAAAGCGAACTGTAATCAACACACAGCAGTCGGACCTCATTCCTACCTTCTGTTCTAGATGGAAAAGACATTGTGGATCACATATGGCGTCATCAGTCGGCCTATTTGGACGCTATGCATTTTGTAATTTATCGTAGGAACAAGGAATAAGAGAACGTATATGTTTCCTACTAGTTTCTCAATATTTCATAATTATTGATAATAGTGCAAATCCCAGTAAAAACGCCTGCCAACTGTTCTGTACAATCCCTAACTACCCGTCCTGGGATTCCATCTGGTCCTGCACTTTCCTAATATTAACTCCCTAAATGCCTTCCTTACCTCTTCCTCCTCAATCCTAATCTCAGATTCCTCTACCTTTCCCCATTCTTCACCTCCCTCCTTCCTCCCCCTCTTCTCTCCCCCACCGTCCTCTCCAGAAATAGAAAAACCATTGAGTTCATTGACAAAGCGTTTATCCCCATCAGTCTTATCAGTGGTTTATCTCTATAGTCTGTAATAGTTTGCATGCTTTCCCAGACACCCGTGTATCCTTAGTATTAAATTTATCCTCCACTCGATCCCGATACTTCCCCTTCCTCTTCTTTCACACTCTCCGAACATTATAAGATTCTTGCTTATAGTAATATCATGTCCCCGACTTAAGCCTTCACTTATATGCTGCTGTTCTTGTCCTCACTGCTTGACGGACTGTTCCATTGACCCAGGGCTTTTGATTATTAAATATTTAATCTTGTAGGAATAATCTGGTCTATCAATACCTAATAAAACTAAGAACCACATCTGTAAATTCCTCCAAGTTCTTGGAACCCTCCCTTAAGCTGTCCAATTAGTCACTTCCAATGACCCCTGTAACTCAGATACCGCATCATCACACTCCATCGCTTTACCGTTTTGATCTCTGGCCTTTTTTGTACAGTTTCTGTTTATACGTTGGTATTAAAAACACAGCCTCATGATCGCTCTTTCCAAAACCAGGCTGTAATACGCTTTATAGCCATGGTCATACGGCCTATAGCAATATCTAAGATGTTTTTACCTCTTGGTCGCACACTTTACATGCTGCTTTAAATTTGTTATTATTTTTTTTTCAATTTGCTTTAAAAGTCTCCAAGCACAATCAGCGCAGCGCCAGGATATTTCCTCTATGAGCACATTATGCAACTCATCTAATGCCAATCACATTTGCTTGAGGAGAAATAAAAGGGTCTACATGAAATCATTAATATTCTAAGTTTGGTGAACACAACTAGAATTGATTTTCACGTTTCTCGGATCACACATCAGTTATTTACCAAAAAACAGACCCCCCCCCACCCTTCATTTTTCCTGCTTCAGAAGTCCTGTCCGCTCTACTGAGGGAAAAGACTGGGATGGAATCACCACATGGTCCGGCACCTCCACAGAGAGCCAAGTGCCAAGTTTCTGTAAAACAATATGTTACAGTCATGTACCCACCCTGGCTCTCAAGTCTGTTTACCATGACCCATGTTAGCCAACAGTTATACTTGGAAGAGGGGGCTGGAATGGCCTCTTTTTAAGCCTTTACCGTGCTCAGAACATTTGCCCCTATGTTTATTTTTCCTCCCTCTCCCCTCTTATGGGGCTCACTTTTCCCCCTCTCCTCCTCCTCCATTACATCTTTCCATGCCGTCCTCCTTCCTCTTCCTTCCTGCCCTCCCTCTAGACCGGACCTCCAGGACTCTCGCGAGCTGCGAGATTTCCGTATCTCCCAACCCGCACCATGGCCCGAACTTTTCCCGCTGCCAAACCGCTCCTCATCTCGGAGCCCTGCTCTCTGCTCGGACCACCTCCGCCGCCACTCGTCCATCCCCTCCTCCACTCCACCGCTAGATGCCTGGTGTCCGATCCTCCTCAACACCCCTCCAGTGTAGCTCAAAAGGGCTTCCCCTTAGGACACTCGCTCATCACCGCCGCACACAGAACAATCCAAAAGCACATACATCCTGAGCATGCAGGTAGGCATCTGACCAATGCCGCGCCAATGGAAATATGTGGGCAGATTAGACAAGTAAGGGCTGTTTTACATTGGAGAAGCCTCGTTTGCATGGGGATATGATAATCGTATACAAATATATTAATGGGCCATACAATAAACTCTCTGGTGCATTGTTACTAATCGGTCATATCAGAGGACACGTGGACATCCTTTAAGGTTGGAAGAAAAGAAGTTTCATCTTTCAAGTTAGGAAAGGTTTCTTTACAGTGAGAACGGTGACACTGTGAAACTGTCTTCCACAGATGTGGTAATGGCAAGTTCATGAAAGCTTTAAAAAAGGCCTGGATAAGTTTCTAAAACTAAAAAATATTGAGAAATTACTGGTATTAATGCATACTACTGTAGTTCAGGTTGGTACAGGGTACTATATAATATTGAGAATTACTGGTATTAAACATATACTGTAGTTCTGGTGGTACAGAGTATACTAATAATTGAGAATTATTGGTATTAATACATATACTGTAGTTCTGGTTGGTACGGGGATACTATTAATATTGAGAATATATGGTATTAATACATATACTGTAGTTCAGGTTGGTACAGGGATACTATATAATATTGAGAATTACTATCTTTGTATTCAATTAGATCAACGGACTTGAAATGTGTTCTTGAAGACGTTTCGCTAGTCATCCGACTGCTTTCTCATTCAGAATGACTTGTACAAGAATCTGTGGCAATTAGTACCTGGAAAATCCCATTAGCATATCACAGCCGTGTAGGGTGTGATTGATAGTGGCTAAGAGGTGTTATAGGAACTCCAGATAAGGTGTTAAAACGCATTGTACATGGCAGACAGTTGGTGTCGAACCCCCCACCTCTATTTAGGCTTGGTTTCTTTATTTTCACTATAAATGGCCTCCTTAACACCACCTCTCTTGAACCAGTCATGTTCCTTCCAAATATGTTAACATTACAATCTTCAAAGGTATGTTTGATTGTAATGTAACATATTGGCGAAAGAACGTGACTGGTTCAAGAGGGTGTTAAGGAGGCCATTTATTGAAAATAAAGAAACCAAGCCTAAATAGAGGTGGGGGGGTTTGACACCAAACTGTCTGCCATTACAATGCTGTTTTAACACCTAACTCTGGGCGTGTTCCGTATAACACCTCTTAGCCACTATCCAATACACACCCTAACACCTTGCTGTGATATGCTAATTGGGATTTTTCCAGGGTACAATAATTGCCACAGATTCTTGTACAAGTCATTCTGAATTGAGAAAGCCAGTCGATGACTACGAAACGTCTTCAAGAACTACATTTCAAGTCCAGTTGATCTAATTGAATACAACAGATATACCATACCTGGATGAATGAGAACCTTCACAAGCATGAGAATTACAGGTATTAATACATATACTGTGGTTTTCGGTTGGTACGGGGTACATATAATTTGAGAATTACTGGTATAATACATATAGATCTAGTTGATCAGGCATTTCCGTTGCCGTTTGGAGTCAGGAAGGAATTTTAACCCCTTTTTAGCTGGTTAGATCAACTGTTGGTAGGGTTCAAAAAGGGAGGGTGAATAGGTTGGACTTGATGGACGTATGTCTTACCACCTCAATTACTATGTTACTATGTTCACGTTGCCACCCACAACTTACCTTTTTTAGAATCAACTACCTTCTCTCCACCGTGTTCAGAGCCGAGTAATAAATTCCAAAGACCAAGACAAGGTCAGATTTCGTGGGTGGGCTTCATTAAAATGTATAGGGACAGTAGCTTGCTATTCCTCATCTTAATGTTGGATTATGTTTGAGTGATTACTTCTCTTAATAAACTGGGTAGTCTCTCTCCAATATAATTTATTGTAAGGAAAAGCAATGTGTAAACCACCAAGGGAGGTGTTGATACAGTGAGAGATTGACTAGGCCAAGACGGCACCCTTACCAGCAGAACCAGATCTTATCGCCATAATAGGTGTGTTCCCTACTGGACTTATGCCTGATTACCATATAAGTGCTGCAAAAGGGTGGTCCTGGCTCCAGCTGAAGGACCCTTTAAGCCCCAAAAGGCACTAGTCAGTGCCAGAAGGGCACTTAATAAGTGCCAGGGAGGGGGGTCCTGATTCGACTGCGGGACCCCTTAAGCCACAATGCCCTTTCCGGGGCCACCAATGGTCCTTTCTAAGAACCAGGAGGGGTCCCACGGCTCAACAGAACATTTGGCCAAAGGATTTTCACTCGGTTTGGTTATCCCGAACGCTGAATTCAAGGTACCTTGAACATCGAGGATCTGAATATGAACTTTTGGATTACCGAATGCCCAAAAATCCTTGAACTTTCATTACGATTTTTTGAAAAATAAGTCGAGCGGTTTGGAGACCTAACTACTGTATTTCGGTGTTCTAAAGTGTGTCGATTTCATCCAAACTATAAAAGGTTCAGGGTTCGGGTTCGGTCCCATCTCTATTGCTAACTGGTAGGAACCAGGAAAGCAGAAACAGGGGAAACAGGACATCAGGGTGCAACCTGCTGAGTACACACCTCCTGCCTTCCCCTCCCTCCTCCCTTTTGTGATTCCATAATCGGACTGGGAGCGTAAACTTTACTCTCATTATGCAACGTGATCCCACGTCTTTGTTAATATCTGTTGGGATTGTAATACGCTAGCTGCTGAATAGCCATGGACGTTGTAGCTCCAGTGCATATATACGCTCCTTACCTTTGAGTACTTGCGATTTGGTAACAGGACACTGAGCAGGATTTCAGGTTAGACCTTATATATTTGATTTCAAACTATTCCAGTTTAGGGTTTTGGGGGGTGATTTACCTGTATATATGTTTTCATTGAGGGCTGATATTTTATAGTTTCCTTTCTTCATTTTACAAACCTTTATGGTTTTTATATCTATACAGTTTTTCACTTAACAATACAAAAATTTCATACAATTTGTTCTAGACTATATAAATCTTGTGTTTACTTTCAGCCTGTGTGTCCCTATTTCTTTAGTTTTTAATTTTGCAATTTTAATTTCTCATATAGTAATACCTAAATGCCCACATTTATTCAAGGAAACAGGAGAAGAACAGTTTCTACATTTGTTCCTCGTGAACAATGATCCACATGGGAGGTACCAAGTTGGAAAATGTTATTAAAACACAATGATCCCAGAGGATATAGGTACATCTCTCCTCAGAACATCATAAGAGACATGATGTTTAAAAAAGAATGGGAGAAGGCAGTTAGTGAATTCGATTTGAATCCCTGATGAGCATTATTGTTGCAGATGATAGGAGGACAATTAGCTGAGGTTAATCAAGAATTAGAAGAAAGGAAAATTCGTTTGGAAAAGTATAAAGATCAAAAGAGTTTGGAACCTTTTAATGAGAAAATTAAAAAAGGAGTTGGGCACTTTAAACAAACAAATTATAATAAGAGAGAAAAATAAGTTTTTGAGGGACAGTGGACTACAGGAAGGGACAAATAGATACTTGTTTTTGATGGATATTTAGAACTATGACCACAAGCAATGTCCGTTAGGTGAAGGAAAATAATTAGAAGGGGGAAGGAAAGAGAAGAGAAATTTTAAACATAGTGGATTACATGTAAAAGTCCCCGACAGAACAAAATTAGGTACTAGCAAAAGTAAACAAGAGGGGAATCAATGTATAGATATTTAGATGTAAATTATTTTCTACATCATCTAATTACACATTAGAGTATTACACCATTAGAGTAACTTTCAAAGGGTCTACCCTTTCCCCTACGAGTCCTGATAAGTTCCGTTTCTAAAAGATTTATATTTATTTGGTTGGAAAACTCCTACCTAAAAAATCTTGAGGGTGACAGAGGTAAAGAGCCATTAATAACTTGCTAACGTAATAGGTGGAAGACGGTTTTTTACAAAGTTGAAAAATACTATCAACCAGTTTCCTTCCCCCTGTCTGCTGTTCCATTAGTTCAGTTTATTTGTTCAACAAGAATCAAAAGAGGTCAACGCTTCATCATCATTTGACACACTTTAAATACAATTTTTCTAAGGGAGAAAACTCAGAAACCAGGCATAAAGAGGCCTATCTCAAAGTAGAATGATATACTGTCAGAACAGACATGGAAGAAATGTGGTGGTTATGTCAAAGGATTGGTATAAAATGGAGGCCCCTCGCCAATTACTTGATTAATCTCATATGAATGAGTAGCAAATAATCCCCTATATATAATACAGGGAGATTTATCATAGGTTGAACTTGGGTGAAGAGTAGGCATAATACACAAGCACAAAAAAGATGTATCAATATTGGTAAAACACCAATAATCCAACATTTTATACAATCCCCAAGTTCATAAAAACAAGAAATTTCCGCCTGATGCACCAATAGTATTGGGTATTGGGGGCCACAGAGAGAATAGGCAAATATGTGGATGAAAATTTAAGCCCTTTTTACACTCCTTTTACACGGTTTGTGTTAAATATGGGGGATATTCTGAGAAAGTTAAATGACTATCGGAAATATTATAGAATACTATTTAAGTAACATTAGATATAGAAAGCCTTTATCCTCTATACCGCATAAAGTGGAATGCATCTTGGACTCAGAAGTTAAACTTTGAACTCACACCAAATTGGTTATGATGTTACTGGAATTTATACTTACAATATTTTTAATTAATCGATGGCAGTTTCTAGATCATCAGTGTCTGGGACAGCGATGGTTCCATCCTGTGCACCTACCTATGGCATTTCCTATAACCTTGGGTTGGAAATGTAGGATGTGGCAGAAAAGCACGGAATTTAATGTAGAGGACTGCATATCCTTAGGGATTAGGTAGTGGATGACGTGCTTCTCCTTGAAATGATCAGAGACGTCCTTCTTGGAAATTCCTAGGGCCTCAAATATTAGTACGAAATGTCAAATCACTCCGAATGGAGCAGCACGTCAGTAGAATTTTTTTAGATCTCCACATTTACAAGAGGGTGATGTCCTGCCACAGAAACTTTTAGGAAAAACCCTTTCCAAATTTTCTTATTATGAGTGGACAGCTATTATCTGCGCATTCTGCTTAATGACATTCCTGTCGGCATTTTCCTTAGGATGAGAAGGAATTGCTCAACAGAGTCTTCTTTCATAACACAGTCTGATGAATTAAGTCAAAGATTTTTGGAAGAGGGATATGGAAAGGGCGTATTAATAGGGGGCTGTGAGAGCTAAAGCACACAAAAAGGGAAGATCTGTTATCTTTTTTATTAACAGGTGACACACTGGCAAACCAAAAGCCAGTGTCTGTACTTTATTGCGCATCTCAGATCTCTGAGATATATTTTTTTATTGCAACCATTCATTTAAAATTTTTGCTCCATTGCGCATAACTTATGATGTATAAATCGATTACTTACTAACTAACCTTGATTTCATTTATCAGCGCTAATATGGAACATTCAGATACTTACTGGATTCCGATTCGCGTGAAAACAGACCATAACAATTTTATCCCTATTACCCAATCACACTCTGGGATTCACATTTATGATTCCTGTGGAGATGCTAGAAAGGTCGTAATCAGTTGTTGTTCCAGATATATCAGGTACCAGGGAACCGTTCCAATTACTCCTGTGTGGGAATAGGAACATTGCTGGATTTATTGGGGATGTCACCTCCGATACACCATTACCAACAGCCCAATACTGAGTCTGTAGGAGATATTCACAGGTAAGGAAAAATGTTCTAATGCAAAAAAAATGTAGAATTGGCTACCCACATGCTTTTCTACACAGTTCTGGTTTTTGAACTAATCTCTAAAATTGCTTAATTATTAAACGGCCTGTCCACTCCTAACTAATGTTCACTTACTTTCCATATCCTGAGTTCGCCATCCTCTTGTTCCAAGGTTCCTGTCTTCTCTTAAAAACTGCACAAGCTTGTAACTAAGATTGCGTATGCAAAATGTGCTGTATTGTCAGCACTGTCAGTCATTAGCCCAAGACATAATCCATTAAGGCCATGATTGACGGCTCAACCACCCAGAATCAATATATAGTCACATAAGTAATAGGTAAGCAAGTATTGTATCGTTTTTATAGCCAAGGATAATAAACATTGGGAACATAAATAACATATCTTTTTTTCGCAGAAACTTCAAATAACAGACTTTTGTAACAATTTTGGGGAGATTTCACTATTTGTAAAATGTTATTAATTACTCTCCACTTTCATTTGTAATTTAAAATGTTTGAATCATTACTGTAAGTCTATATTTACTCCGAATCCAACCATACCAAAATATACAGAAAATTGTAGAAAAATGGAATCCCTAATGGACTAGACAACATCCAGCAATGTCTTGTCCATTGGGGATTCCATTTTCTTGTAATTTTCTACATGTGTTGGACCTGGAGTTAGAGTAACCCAGAATAACCTGGTGGCAGCAATGTAGTAGGCATTTTCATATATATATATATATATAGATATATATACATTGTAGTTTTACAGCACACGCCATTCTATGTATTTCGTGGCTATCCCTTTCTGGATTCCAGCTGTATTCATCCACAACTTAAATATTCTGAAGAACTGGGCAGCACTCGTTCATGCAACATATTATTGAAGATTCATCTTCTACATACACACATCAGTGTCAATTGAAGTAACGTTTCGAGAGCCACTGCTCCCATTCATCAGACTCAGCAAACAAACAAATCATTAGTCATGGTATACGGCCATCTTTTCAAGCCAAGAACAGGAAGTGACCTTGTTACACATTCCATTTAATCACATATACCACACAGGGATCCACAACCCTGCATTCAGAAAATGATATCATTTCACACACGTCAGCAGGTAGAAAGCAGTTATATGCAGTAACAACCTAGAAAAACACAAGCTGGAATTACTAAGAAGACCGTCTAGCCATGTTCCGGCTGCCACAACAGAGCCCAAAAGGCATCCAGGCCCCAGTTCCGGCAGCCATAACAGTGCCAAAAGAATCCTGACCCTGTTCCGGCAGCCAGAACGGACCCCAAAAGCATCCAGACTCAAGTTCCGGCAGCCAGAACAGAGCCAAAAGAATCCAGACCCCCCATTCCATCCAGCCAGAACAGAGATATATAAAGGGGTCCAGATTCATGTTCCGGCGACCAGACAGAGCCAAAAGCATCCAGACCCCCGTTCGGCGTCCAGAACAAAGCCAAAAAGAATCCAGAGACCCGTTCAGGCAGCCAGAACAAATGCCCAAAAGCATTCCAGACCCCAGTTACGGCAGCCAGACAGAGCCCAAAGGGGTCCAGACCCTGTTTCCGGCACAGAACAAGCCAAAAAGCATCCAGGACCCCCGTTCCGGCAGCCAGGAAACAAAGTCAAAAGCATCCAGACCCCAGTTCCGGCAGCCAGAACATAGCCGAAGGGGTCCAGACCCCCGTTTCGGTGGAGCCAGAACGAGCACAAAAGATCCAGACCCTTCTTTTCGGCAGCCAGAACGAGCCAAAGGGGTCCAGACCCCCCTGTCTGGCAGCCATAACCAGGGCACAAAAGCATCCAGACCCCGTTCCGGCAGCCGAAACAGAGCAAGGGGTCCAGGGACCCCCGTTCCGGCAGCCTGAACAGAGTAAAAGGTTAAAACCTTTATTCCGGCATCTTATAATAAATTGGTGTGTTGTTAATTTTACGTCTTACGATAGTGGCCGCTGTTATTTTTGCTCCGGTTCTGGCGACTGTATCCGCGTTTTTACCTGTCCGATGGCTGAATATTTTTGACGTTTTTGGCCATCGTACATTAAATTTTTATAATTTTTCCAGAAATATGCTAAAAGTGCAAACTTCTACTAAGCACTGCCGCCCAAACATTGATGGTTAAGAATGATTGAACTAGATAGTTGAACACTGAAGGTGTGTAGATTTCAGGAATATATAGTTGTAGGGTTTGTTTCTGAGTTACAGGGGTGTTTGTGGTAAACACTGCAGACTGTTCACATTTGGAGTTGGCCCTAAATATTTTCTCTGTTTCGAGCCATCGTGCAGGTCTCACTTGGATGGCTAGTTGCTTTGCACGTCCGTGTGTGTAACCATGCATATGCATTACCGTTTGATTCAGGACATTTGGGAGATGTATTGGTAACTTTTCTTACATTCCATGAGGTTTTGCCTGATTTTTACCTTTGAATGTTGTTCTTTGTAATTTTTAAGAAAAGTGCGGACTTCTACGAAAAAACTGCGCCCACACCATTGTGGTATGAATGACAAGTTTATGCATTACGTTGCTGAAAGTGTGTAGATTTCCAGGAAATAAAGTTGAGGGGGTATTGAGAGTTTGTGGGGGATGTTTTGTTTTGTGGTAAAAACTGCAGACTATTCAAATTCTGAGTGGCTGACTGTTTTTCCGTATCGTCATGTCTTACTTATGGTAGTCCCATCCATGTGTGTAACCACGGCTATATGGATACCCTTTATATACAACCCTCTATTTACACACTTCTATATTACACACCTTCTATATACACATCCTCTATATTACACCAACTTCGATATTAAACACCTCATATTAACACCCTCTATATTACACACCCTCTGTCACGAACTTACCTGCCACTCCGGTCCCGCGACGCACTCACTTGGGTGGGCGGACACCGACGTCACGACCGTCACGCCGCCGACACGCCGGGCGGCTGCGCGAAAATTTGAAAAGCCGGGTGTCCCCCCTCTTGGACCGGTGGTGCCCGATTGTAGCATTCTGTACCTCCCGGCGCCTGTACTTTACCTCCCTATGGATCCTGCTCCTTACTTACCTTGCCTGTATCCAATAACTTACCTTGCTGTATCCAGTACTTACCTTGCATGTTCCAGTGGATTACCTTGCCTGCATCAGGCTCCAGTGCTTACTGTGCCAGATCAGCCTACAGTACAGCAGCACCATGGTCCAGCATACAGCTTACAGTACCCAGTAGCACCATGGTCCAGCATACAGCCTAAAGTACCAGCAGCACCATGTCCCGCATCCAACGACAGTTCCATCAGCACCATGGTCAGCATCCAGCATACAGTTCCCAGCAGCACCATTGTTAAGCATACCAGCCCTACAGACCCAGCGCCCCATTGGTGTAAGCATACAGTCTACAGAACCAGCCAGCACCAGTGAGTCCAGCATCCAACCTACAGTTCCTAGACCGCCACCAGCCGCCTCTGTGCCCTGCAATTCCCAGAATACACGCCTCCTCCAAAGCATACTTGAAGTACCCGGCCTCCCGGCCAATTATTACAGTTACAATCGGCCATGGAAACGCTGAGGGGGCTAGGGCCCAGCGTCAGAGTTGAGTTAAAATCTCAGGCTTTGTCCAAAAACGCATGGACCCTGTGTTGAACACCATCAGGGCAGTGGCCAGTTCATGGATACCCTTGCTGTCCGGCTACCCCCAGCTTGCTGCCTCTGTCCGGGGTCGACGCTACATCCTCACGTCCCGGATCCAGTGATCCATCCCCTTTGGGAGAGCCCCACTACCTCCGTCATCGCGGTTTGATGGGATGCCCATGCCGCAGGGGTCATTAATCAGAGCCGAATCCAATTCGACTTCAACCATCTCATTTTGCATCGGATCGTGCTAAGGTTGGGTACATCATGCCTGTTGCTGAGGGCATGCGTGGCCTGGGGCTTATCCTTTATGCGGGAAAAAAGACGGATATCATTTAGTCTATAATTTTATGGACTTCCTGAGCATGTTTCGCAAGGTCTTTGATGCCTCAGGAAGAACCTCTGCTGCCTCTCCCGTTTGATGCAGCTCCGCCAAGGGTTCTCGTTCTGTGGGTCAATATGATATTGAATTTCGTACCCTTGTGCACGGGGACTCTTGGAACAATGAGGCCACTTACAGCAGCTTTGGCAGGGACTCTCTGATCCTCAAGGACGAATAGTATCTAGGGAAATTACTGTCCCATGGAAGAACTGATTACACTATGCATCCAGATTGATACCCGATTTGTGAAGTCAGGCAGAAAGTCGCAGCCCATCCAGCTTCCTAAGACCTTTCCTAGGCCTGCTCGAACCTTTCCGCAACCCATATCTTCAGGGAAGAGCCGATGCAAATTGGCGATCATCTATCCCCCGAGGGAACAATCACGCCGACGTACCAATGGACTTCCCTTGTCCTATTGTGATGGGCAAGGACATTTTGTAAGAAATTGTCCCCAGAGTCAGGGAAACTTAGGACCTAGAAGTTAAGGATAGCTCCTTCTAGGTAACATTAAGTCTCTGCCAAATTTGACCATTAAAACTCTTTCTAACCAGCTTATATCACCTGCTAATGGAAAAACTTCCTTTCCCCCCCAGGGCCTTTGGCGGATTCTTGGTGCGCCTGAAAATTATCGATCTAACAGATGCAGCACAATTGGGGCTTCCTCTCCTTCCCTTGCAGCCAAACTCTACGAGTTCTGGCATTAACAATAAACCCATTGGCCTTCTGAGTTTCATCTCCAAATATACATACGGACGTCCTATTCCGCATTGGCATATTTCACCAGGACGTTTTATCTTTTCTTGTATTCAAAGCCATTCGCTTCCCCTAATTCTCGGGCTCCCATGGCTCAGATAAAAAAACACGTTATTGATTGGTCTCACCAATGAACTCAAGTATTGGAGCCCTATTCTGTTTCAAAAATTGCCTTTCTCCCATTGCACTACCATTACATGTGAGAGAAATAAATCTGAGAAAAACATCCGAATGTTATCGTGATTTCTCTGTGTGTTTTGTAAAAGCGAGCATGGGAGCTACCACCGCACGAGGCCTACGGATTCCCCATCAATCTTCTCTCTGGTACTATGCTTCCTCGGGGACGCACATACCAAGTCTCCCTCGGAGAGGGGTTGCAATTACAACCTTCCATTCCACTGGGAGATGGGTTCTTTTTGTTGAAAAAAAGACGGAGGTTTACGACCCTGCATCGACTACCGTGGTTAATAAAACACTATAAAGAACGGTACCTCCCTCTTATCTCTGAACTGTTTGACCAGATAAAAGGAGCTAAAATATTTACCAAAACTGGATCTTCGGGGGGGCATACAACTGCTCCGTATACGTAAAGGTCACGAGTGGAAGACCGCCTTACACTAGGGACGGTTCACTACGGTATCTCGTAATGCCCGTGGCCTTGGTAATGCTTCCAGCGGGTTCAAGGAATTTGTAAAACATTTTCCGGGATATGTTGGGAATATCTGTAGTAGTATATCGAGATGACATTTTAATCTTTTCTCAAGATATGCCCTCACACCGCCTCCAGTTAAACAGGTTTACTACGTCTGAGAGAGAATAGGCTATAAGCCAAATTGGAAAAATGTCTGTTGAGTGGTGCGTTCTTCAAGTACCCTTTTCTGGGCTACATTGTATCAGCGCAAGGTTTCCAGATGGATCCTGTGAAAAGTTTCGCGTCCAAGATTGACGTCTCTTCCTATGGCGAACAAAGCTTATTCAAAGGTTCATGGCTTTGCCAATTACTACAGACAATTCATTCAAGGTTTTCTTCTATTAATTTCTCCCATTTTGCTCTATCAGTTAAAGGTGGTAAGCCTCATTCATGGAACCTGCAGCCCCTCGAGGCATTCAAAAACCGACTCAAGGAAGCCTTTGCTGATGCACGTTCTAGTTTACAATCAGATCTCTAAGTCTTCCCTTCTTCAGCGAGGTTGATGCCTCGGACTGGGGAGCATGGAGCGGTCCTTCCCAGAGGACAGGGCACTAAAAGGACACTCCATCTGTGTGCTATTTTTCCAAGAAGTTCACCCAACGAGCGGAATTATGCCGTTGGGAATAGGGAACTTCTTGCTATCAAACACTGGCCCTCGAGGAGTGGGGTCATCTATTGGAGGCACCTCTGTACCTATCACCATCCTTACAGACCTAAGAACCTCGAATACATCCATGAATCTCAAAAGTTAAATCCCTGTCAAGGACGGTGTCTTTATCTTTCCCGATTCAACTTTGTTATCACTTATCAAACTGGCTTCAAAAACAAAAAGTGATTGCACTTTCCAGATCTTTGTTGCTTCCGACGATACTAATCAAGATAAGGCTCCTTCTGTTATCCCAACCACTAAAATGTTGGCCTCTATATCCCCTCAACTTTGTTCAAGATTTCAAGCCGCACAAGATTCTGCTCCGTCCAGACGACAAACCTTCTGGGCAAAAGCTTTGTTTCCTGTTTCTCTTCGGAAAAACTATCCTTTTTCATCTCACTGTTCCAAGCCAAGCTGGGCATTCCGGTATTGTTAAACAAAACGTTTAATATTATGCCCGTTCCCTTTGGTGGCCCAAAATGAGAAAAGAGATTAAAGACTGTATTCATGCGGTGTGTTTTACCAGCTGTGCCAATCCAAATCTTCCTAGAACCCTCCCTGTGATCTTCTTCAACCCCTTCCCTTTCCAGTCAGACCTGGGACCCATACTATCATGGACTTTATTGTGGAATCCACCTTCAAAGAAAACACATGGTTATATGGGTGACAGTAGATCGCTCAGCCAAAATGGCCCATTTTGTACCCCTCCCCAAACTAGCCATCTTCAACGGAAGTTAGCTCAACTATTTTATTTCACATTATCTCCGCTTTCATGGAATCCTTCTGAAATAGTATATGACAGAGGTACTCAATTTGTTTCCAAATTCTGGAGAGTCACTTTGTAAGTCCATGAAATCAAGTTACAAATTTTCTCGGCCTTACCACCCACAGTCCAACGGGGCTACTGAACGCACTAACCAGTCTGGGACAATATCTTCGTTGTTACATTTCTTATACCCAGGATGATGGGCCGACCTTCTGCCTGGGCTGAGTTGCCCATAACACTTCACCTTCATACTTCTACTGGGAAATCTCCTTTATTTTTTGTGTGTCTATTGGGACCGGAATCCTAAGATGTTTTCCTCAAGATTTTCTTTTCACACTACCCGCTGCCAATGACTCGGCACGCCCAGATGACCGCTATCTGGATGCTAGGAAGTCAGCCTTCAGAATCTGCTTGGTGCAAAAAACTGCAGCAGAAGCAGATAGGAGACGTAAGAACCCCACAGCTATTCTGTTTTCTTGGAGATAAAGGTGGCTCTCCTTGCTCATATAATTCTACGGGTCCTTCCTCTAAACTAGGACCCAAATTTATTGCGTCCTGTTTCCTATCCTGGAATTATTCGGCCACGTGGCTGTTCGCCCCAAAATTCCTTCCAGCATGCAGATTCCTAACGTGTTTATATTTCTCTCATTCAAACCAGTATGACTTAATCAGGATTCCACATCCCTTACTACTCCCGTTCCAATTTACGTTGATGGTCAGCAGGAGTTTGGGCGACGAAATCTGGACTCTAGATTCTGGAGGAGGTCTCTGCAGTATTTGGTTCCACTGGAAAGGTTTTGGTCCAGAAGAAAGAGCTTGGATTAAAACACTCTGATTTGCAGCTCCTCGCCTAGTCAAAGCTTTCCATAGGAGTTTGCCAGGGAAACCTGGCCCGTTGGTCCGGTGCCCCCCGTAAGGGGGGGGGGGGGGGGGGGTTGGTACTGTCACGAACTACTGCCGCTCGGTCCCTGGACAGCGCAAAATTTGAAAAGCCTGTGTATCTTGGACCGGTGCCCGATTGTAGCATTTGCTACCTCCCTGGCTCTGTACTTACCTCCCTTGGATCCTGCTCCTTGTTTACTTGCCTGTATCCAATTACTTACCTTGCCGTATCCAGTACTTACCTTGCTGTTTCCATTGACATGACCTTGCCTGCATCCAGTTCCAGTCTTACCTTGCCAGCCATACAGCCTACAGTAACCAGCAGCACCATTGGTCCAGCATACAGCTGACAGTACCAAAGCAGCCCCATTGGTCCAGCATACAAGCCTACAGACCCCAGCAGCACCATTGCGTCCAGCAGCCATCCATACAGTTCCAGAAGCAACCAGGTTCCAGCATTCAGCCTACAGTACCCAGCAGCACCATTGGTCCAGCATACAGTCTACAGTACCCAGCAGCACCATTGGTCCAGCATCCAACCTACAGTTCCCAGCCGTACCAGCCGCCTCTGTGCCCTACAATTCCCAGACTACACGCCTCCTCCTAAAGCATACTTGTAAGTACCCGGCCTCCCGGACAATTATTACACCCTCTATATTACACACCCTTTATATTACACACCCTCTATATTACACACCCTCTATATTACACACCCTCTATATACACACCTCTATATACACACCTCTATATTACCCACCCTTTATATTACACACCTCTATATTACACACCCTTTATATTACACACCACTTCTATATTACACACCCTTTATATTACACACCCCCCCTCTATATTACACACCTCGATTATTACACACCCTCTATATTACCCCACCTCATATTACACACCCTTTTTATATACACACCCTTATATGACACACCCTTTATATTACACCCCCTCTATATTAACACCCTGGCTATATTACACACCCTCTATATTACACACACTGCTATATTACATACCCTTTTTAATAAAAAATAGAGAGAAAAGTTATCAGTTTTAAATTTACAGCACAAAAAGGCACAAACAGGAAGAGAAGCGGGGGGGGAACCAGAAAGAAAGGAGAGAGCCACCCGGGGGACACCGGAAGACAACACAAGAGCGAAAACCAAAGAGGAAGAGGAAGAGAGAAAGAGAAGAAAAAAGAGAAGAAGAGAGAAGAGGAAGAAGGATAAGAGAAGAGAAGAGAGCGAAAGGAGGAGAGAGATTTTTATAAAGAGAGAGAGAGAGATAAATAATAATAAAATATAATATATATATAATAAATAATATAATATAATAGTAATATATATATAAAATAATTAAAATATATATATAATAATCAAAATTAATATATAATATATATAAATATATAATAATAAAATATAGTATATATAATATATAAATAAGAATATTATAATTATAATATATAATATATATAATAATATATATAAAATCTCATATATATATATAATATAAATAATAATAATAAATAATATATAAATTATAAGAAATATACAATATAATAATATATATAATACATAATAGATTCAATATTATATAATATAAATTAATAATAATACTGATATAATATATATAAATATATATCTAATATATATAATAGAAAATATAAATATTATATAATATATAAGATAAATATATTATATAATAATATATAAATATATATAAAATAAATATATATATAATATATAATATATATAAATATATAATAATAAATTATAAGATATGTATAATATAAAATATATATAATAAAATATAAAATATATATATATATAAAATATATATAAAGAATATAAATCTAAAAATATATAAATAAATAATAAAATATAATTATATATAATTAATATATATAATAAATAATAAAAATAATAATATAATTATAATAATATATAATATATATATAATAAAAAATCCCCCCCCCCATATATAATAAAATATATATAATAATCATAATTCATATAAATTAATATATTATATATATAATATATATATATATAAATATATATATATAGTATAGCTATCTAATTAATATATATAAAATATATATATTATATATATAAGATATAATAGGAATAAAATATATAATAGAAATATAATAAATAGATATAAATTAGAATATATAATAATAAATCATAATATATATAATGAAAATAAAATTATAAATAATATAATATATAAATATAAATATAATTATATATAAAAAATAGATATATATATATATATAAGAATATATATATAATTATACAAATAAAATATATATATATAATAATATATATATAATATATATAATAATAATATAATATAAAACATAATATAATAATATAATAATAATATAAAATATAAAATATATTATTTATATATAATATAATATAATATATAAATGATTTAAAATATATAAAATATATATAAATAATAATATAATATATAATATATAAATATATATAAAATAATATCAATAAAATAATAAAATATATAATTATATATAATAATATAAATAATATAAATAAAATAATCAAAGATAAAAATATATAAATAAATATATATATAATAATATTATATATATAATATAAAATAAATATATATAATAAAAAATATTATAATAAAATATATATATGATAATCAAAATAATATATCGATATAAGAAAAATCAAAAATATATAATAATAAATAAATATAAATAATAAATATATATATATAATAATATATAATTAAATAATATAATCATATATATAAATAATAATAAATCCATAAATATATAACATATATATAATATATTATATATATAAGCATATAAATATATAAATATATATAAATAATAATAATTATAATATAATATAAATATAATTATATATATCTAATATATATATATATATATGTTATATATTATATATAATTAAATATATAATATATAATAATATATATAATAAAATATATAATAATATATATAATGATAATTATAAAAATATATATAATATATAAATATAATAACTAATAAATATATATATATAAAATAAATATATAATAATATATATATATAATATATATATATAATAAATATAATAAAATATATAAATATATATAATAATATCTATATAATAGAATATATAAGAATAATAAAATATATATATAAATAATAATATAATATAATAAAAAAAATATTGTAATAAAGATAAAATAATATAACAAATATAATAACAATATATATAATCTATAAATAATTTAATATATATATATAATATATATAATTTAAATTAAAATATATATATATAATATAAATATATCATATTAATATATATAATTAATATAATAAAATAAATATTATAATATAATATAATTAATAAATAAAATATAAATATAAATATATATATATAAAAATATATAATAAATAATAATATATATATCTAGAAATAAATAATATTATATAAATAAATAAATAAATATATATATAAAATAATAATAATATAAATATATATATAATAATATACAATATAATTATAATATATTATAATCTATAAACTAAAATAAATATATAATATATATAAATAAATAATATAAATAATATATATATATAAATAATTAAAAATATAAATAATATATATATAATATATAATAACAATTTATAACATACAGATACCAATAAGATATAGCTGGCCAGCTTAAATAACTAAAAAATTATACACAATATCGACCATAAAAATATAAAATATGGATGTAAATCACTACTACCCACGAAGGGACAATTCGGGTGAAGTAGGGCTAGCAGATTGTCCAACCCCAAATAGTCGGTCAGTCCAGGACATTATAAGAAAAATGGACGATCCATTTTAGTTTTACCGGAGATCAATATAGTATAGTAAAAATATATATGATTAAGTCCAGAATAATATCAAAAATAGGTAAATGTGCACATAAAAGTTATTATATTGATATTACTTTGAAGAGGTGGTAGCCTTATTGAGATATTAATGTTAACATCACCGCTCTTCACGAGATATTCAGCTCACACTGTCACGATCCTGTAATCCCCCGGACCCACTTTCAAGCGTCCGTGGCTTATTGCTTGCACTTGGATTATTTCGGATCCTCCGCTAGCACTGTATTCGTCTGCCGTAGGGTACCTGAAGCTCGTGGCGGTGTGTGTTATCATAAATGCTCCAAAATTGTCGGTATTAGACCACCTCCCGTATCCGTGTTGATCATATTACGCGGTTCGCTCGTCAGAGCTTCTGTTCAGATAGTGACGCCCACCTAACACCAATCGCTTTTAAGGATCCCAATTTCAATCCTATTGGTCATTTTTGAGTACATAATTCTCAGTACTACCTCATTAGTTCCGGATCCTACTTGCTAATCTGTTCTTGTCCAATCAAGGGATCAGTCCCGAGAAAAAGGATTGTTTCCATATCTATTATTCAATTACCTCATTCCGTCCAAAAATTTCTATAATTATATTCCAACTGGAAAAGAAAGTTTATTTTATTATACTTATTAGTCAGTTACGTGGTGCAATTATCACACTTCATTACATATCGTGATTACATGACTATCTTTAAGGTGCATATCGTGATTTACACTGTCAATCGTTTAGTCTCTGGTTATACGATCCATTTAGATCACCATGATCCAATTTAGAGAAGGGGGCCAGTTCTATCTGTCATTGAGACAGTTGGTTTCGTGCTCTTATTATCTCAAAAATAATCTTTGCTCCATTTTAAGGAGTTCCCTATCTAGATCCCCCCCCTCATTATAGTCTTTTGATTCAAACCCCACAGTGCCACCAAAGGTGCTTCCTCAAAAAATGATCCATGCTTTCCATATAATGTCGTAAAAATACGGACAATGTTGAAACTCATTCTTTCCATCCTTTTTAGTTTTATGATAGCTCTTCTGTGCTCCCCTATTCTTACGTGTAATTATGTTTTCCCAATATAAATAAATCACACGTGCATCTTATTCCCATATATCACCCATTAGATTTGCAATTATAAAAAATTCTGCCACCTGTGTATATATCATTATTTTCCTCTCCTTCCTATAAAATACAAATTACATTCAATACAATTTCCACACTTAAAACATCCCTTTTAATGTGTTTCTAAAAGATCCCACACTTGGGGATCCTCTGATGGTTGAAGGACTTGGAGATAAAATGTCTTCAATTATTGGTTCTATTAAGATGATATTGGGAGTTATTCCCACTATTCTGTCAGATTTTTGTCTTCAGATAGTACTGGACCAATATTTTTTCATAATTTTTCTGATTTTCCCTTCATCTTTATTAAAACACATATTATGCTGGTCTTAGAATTGTTTCCCCTTTTTGGCCCTTGTTATTTGTCCGTTTCTAGGATCCTTTATTCTTTCCTATCCTATTCTTTTTTTGTTTTGTTTGGAATTAGAGACTTTCTGTCTTTCTTTTACGCTAACCATTTTGCTTTCTAATTATACTTCTTTCGTAACCTTTTTCCTGGAACCTCTTTTCCAGAAGTTTGCTGTTCCAGAAAAGTTTCCCTGCTGGAACAGTTCCTACGTAGTGCTTATTAACATCTGGCTTTGGAATTTCTTGTAGCCATTCCGTTTCGGCACTGGTATAATCTATATATGTATTGTTATCTACTTAATTAAAGTGAGTTTAGTTATAAACATACTTCCATACTTACATACTTCGATACTCAAATCTAGAAATTCCACCTTTTTTTGCTTGACACATCTGGAATTTTAATTGTTCATGGGACCCTTTATATATTGAAGAAAGGTTTCCAGGTCATCCGGGGTGCCCTTCCATATTAATTAAAATATCATTATATAGTCTTCTCCAAATTTACATTGTATGGAGAATGGTTGGGCCACCCCAGATGTATTTTTCTTCCCAGAATCCAACGAACAGGCCCGCAAAACGGGAGCAAAAACCGTACCCATCGCGGTGCCCTGTGTTGGTAGTAAAATCTCCCTCAAACATAAAACAAATTTTACTTACAATAAAATCATACATGTAACGAGAATGGGATAAGAGTCTCTGAAAATATACCTTCTTTTTCAAAAAATATTCCGTAGGCTTCCCTTCCTTCTTTATGAGGAAGACGAATAGAGTGAAACAAGTTAAGGTTACCACAAACATTATCCTATTCCCATTTTACATCAGTAAGGGAGTTAAGGACATCCAAAGTGTCCCGTAATAGGGCTGGTAATTTCTTAACAATGGGAGCAGAAAGTAAATTACGAACCTCGATAGGTTCTCCGTTGGGGAACCAATCCCCGATTATTACTAGGTCTCCCCGGTGGGATTATCCAGTCTTTTGTGAATTTTGGAAGATGATAAAAGATGGGTTATTTTGGTTTAGGGGACCACAGAAAGTTAAATTTCTCTTGGAAATGATACCTTTCTCTAATGCTGTTCGAAGGATATCCTTAAGAAGATGTTCACTTCACTGGTGGATTATTATTACTTTCTCTATATGTCACAGTGGCCCTGTAGCTGTCTGGAGGCTTCCTTCAAATAATCTGATTTATTTTGTATTACTATTCCTCCTCCTTGTCTGCAGCTCTGATTACTATTTTTCTGTCTTTCTTAGTAATTCAAGGCAGTCTCCCTCCTTCACTGATAAGTTATCTTTATATTTCACTCTTTACTTTTTAAGTTCTTAAATCTCTTGTCACTAATTTACCGAATAGTTCCACTGCATTTCCCCTCCATCCAGTAGGATTAAATGTGGATGTAGGGTGAAATCAGTGTTACTCAGGGATCTTGGTTCTTCTTGTAATTTTTCTAAACGAAATGACAGTTTCAATATCCACTTCTGTGGTGGTTGTAGATACCTTTTTCTGGTAAGGATTTTATACAACCCTTCTTTCTTTCTATTTAGATTTATGAAGATTTCTTCAGATCAATGTTCCATGAATTTTTTTAGCCCTATGAAGACATTAAATCTTCCATCTTATTTTTGAGGGTACAAATTTTAACCTTTACGGCTCTTATAATATCAACCCCTCTATCCGATAATTGAATATGCCTTTACCATTTTAAATATTTCATTATTCCAGTATGTTATCTTTCTTGTTATTTTCGTGTCCCATTGTCGGACTTATTTCCTTAATACTCTCCTTCTCTGTTCTTTTCTCCTCTGACCTCTGTCCACACTCCCTCCCTGTTGGATACTCCATATATGAGTGGCATTTGGGTCGTGGCCCCAGATCCTTCCTCCCCCTCCTTGTGTAACCATGGTGAGTTCCCATCCAAAATGCAGACTTTTAAGGAAATTCAAAGTACTCAATTTTTCCCCCTTTTCTACATAGTTCTGAGAGATAGAAGTGAAGTGTTTCCTCCTGCTAGATAATACATTGGGACATAGGATTGTTTGGGGGGCAGAGATAATATCTGTCATTATATCTATTACTGGAATAGACCAGAGAACGCAGGTGTGTGTGTCTATATTCAAACAGTACAGATCCTATCTCTGTTCTCTATATAATGATAGTTGGATTATCCAGTTCCTTTACACTGATCTACAGATGAAGCTGAATCCTCTATCCCCTGTGACTCTCTGTTACTAATGACTGCTGGGGAAATGTTCTGATCTATTGCCTTGTCAAGGGCACATTATGCTATTTGGAGAGGACAAGACTTGGCATAAGAACCCATAATTAAACTTTACATTTATTGGTTTACTTGACCATCCTCTCTATGGGACCCTTCAATGTGGGATTCAGAATGTTAACCTGCCTGCACCTCCAAATTATTTAGACCGATTATGGAATATGAATATATCCAGGAAGGAGACATATCATTGGAGGGATCATGACCAGACATTCAAATATAGGAGACCTAATGTTACCAATGATCAATATACAAAACTAGAATGTATAAAGTAAGTCACACGTTAATGAAGTTCCCTTGTATCCTATAGACATTGACAGTGATCACATTATATAGAGTAAGGGGGAAACTCAATGTCTGTCTAGGTTTTGTTGTTTATCAGGTGTATTCAGTTGTTCCACTAAATTACTGTAAAGATCTATGACCAGGTGGTTTGTTCCTGTTATTGGGTGAAACATTAGTGTTTGGTGTTCAAGGTGTCCAAGTTAAGATCCCGGTATTTACTAATATTTTCCAATCTAGAAGACACGTATTGGATTCATACACAAATCTCACATTATCCCTGTCACGTATCATACAGCTATCTGTATCAGTATGTGGTATATGTAATACAGAGTCTGTACCATGGATAAATAATACACAGTTGTCTATTAGATTTGGTCTGGGATGATGGAAAGGTAAAACTGCGTCTGGTTCCTATTACTTAGCATTATAATCCAATCTACTAGAATAGTCCCAGTACCTGTACTGCCATTACAGTAGGGTTGATATTGTAAGGACATGTGTAATGTTTGTAACCTTTAATAAAGATGTCTTTACAGCCATTTTCTTATCTGTGTGTTTTCCTATTATATCCTGTGTCTACAGTCACATCATAGAGTTGGCTGGGGATATCATTAACACATAGAATGAGGTCCTGGTAGGGATGGGACTGATCTGTTTTAATACAGACAAGTGAAATGTCTCTGTAAACACATTCATTTACCCTGATTGATCATTTACATTCACATTGTATGGACCAGAGCAAGTTCCTCTAATTTAATATATCAAACTAAAATGTTGTACACTGCTGATTGGTTTATAGTATTCTAAATAGGAATGTACATATGATCACCAAGATCTGACAGACCCAAGGTATTGTACATGAGTGGTGAAACGTGTGTTGCATTTTGGAGCTGGAGTCAGAGCTACTGTGTTTCTGCCTTTTGGTCTAGGTGGAGGTTGATTAGTGTGCTGGTAAAACCTGGCATGGTATTGGTCCCTCTGACTATGCTACTCTATAGAAGGCATTGTAGGATTAGACTAGTGATTTTATTCTAGCAGACTTATTTATCCTGTGTGCTCAGACTTACTGGGGTGCTTAGGGGGGCATCAAACATGTCTAACTTGTGGGCCTTCAGTTGAATTTTTGTTTTTATTTTATTATTATTGATTATATAGCGCCAACAATCTTCTGCGGCTGCTTTAAATTCCATGTATACATTCACATCAGGCTGTGCCCTGAAGAGCTTACAATTAGGGATGGCCGGTTCGCGTATCTGAACCGATCCGCCGCGGATTTATCCATTTGCGAACGGCAGATTTTTCCGGATTTTCCGCCTTCCGAACTTCCGAACCCGGATTTCTCGTATTTTCAAAAAAATTTCAAAATTACGAGGATGTCTCTTATTTCTTGTAAATACGTATTTTCAAAAATTTACGAGATTTCGGTATTTTCGCATTTTTTTTCATTTTAAGGGGTCCGCTTGCGGATTTTCGAATATTTCAAAATTTTTTCGAAAATTTGCGGATCCTCGAGTGTACCAGATTTTGCGACGTTCGGAAATCTCTACTTACAATCTAAGCACATTTATTTGACACATACAACCTATAAGTATGTTCTTTATGGTGTGGGGGAAAACGGAGTGTCCTGAGGAAACCCACGCATGCACGGGGAGAACATACAAACTCCTTGCAGAATGTGTCCAAGGGGGGAATCGAACTTAGGGCGCAAGGCATCAGTGCTAACCACTGAGACAACCATTTGGAACTACACTCATAGGCTGCACTTTGGTGTGGCAGGAGTGGTCAGCAAAATGCTTAGGAATGACAGTTTTCGAAACATCTGGGGGGATGAAGTTGGATTGAACAACATATATACAATGCAAATGATTTTCACTGTTAAATGTCCAGTTCCCCTATTCTAGCTATTAATCTGTGTATTCCCAGCACAGATGCAGATGGCAGTCAAAGAAAGCTACTGGGTGGTACTTTAAACTGGTATTGGGCCATGAATTTGTTTTGGTCTAATCGAAAGTTTTTCGACCATAATAAGAGACTATTAAAGGACATACCAAAATAAAATCCTTTCTAAATACGTCCTTAGTGGCTGCTTATAATATTAAAAGACAGTAATACCTAAGTGCTCATGGCTTATAGAGAAGCAAATCTTCCAAGTTTATATTGCAATAGGTAGGCAGGGTCTCAGAATTTTCGTAGTTGAAATATTTTCACCAGTATAACTTACATGTTTTTTTTATTTGTACTATAGTGCAAACTTTCCCAGTTACTGGAGAACTTTCCTAGTTACAATTTAAATACATTGATCTTCCAAATTTCCCCATTGTTTCAACAGATCCTCTAGAAATCTATATGTGGTAGCTATATAACAGATATTAGAAATCTATATGTGGTAGCTATATAACAGATCATCTAGAAATCTATATGTGGCAGATATATAAACCGATCATATAGAATCTTAGTGGCAGCTATATAACAGATCCTAGAAATTCTATATGGTGGCAGCTATATAACAAGATATCTAGAATCTTATGTGGCAGCTATAAACAGATCCTCTAGAAAATCTCTATGTGGTAGCTATATAACAGATCATCTAGAAACCTATATGTGGCAGCTATATAACCGATCCTCTAGAAATCTCTATGTGGTAGCATATAACAGATCATCTAGAAACTATATGTGGCAGCTATAACAAGTATCTAGAAATCTCTATGTGGCAGCTATATAACAGATCATCTAGAAATCTATATGTGCAGCTATATAACAGATCCTTAGAAATCTATATGTGGTGCTATATAACAGATCTCTAGAAATCTTATGTGGCAGCATATAACAGATCATCTAGAAACCTATATGTGGAGCGTAGCTATATAACAGATCTAGAAACCTATATGTGGTAGCTTATATAACAGATCCTCTAGAAATCATATGTGGCAGCTATATAACAGATAATCTAGAAACCTATATGTGGCAGTATATAACAGATCATCTAGAAATCTCTATGTAGCAGCTATTATAACAGGTTTTCTAGAAATCTATATGTGGCAGCTATATAACAGATCATCTAGAAACCTATATGTGGCAGCTATATAACAGATCATCTAGTAATCTATTGTGGCAGCTAATAACAGATTTCTAGAAATCTCTAGTGGCTACTAATAACAGATCATCTAGAAACCTATATGTGGCAGCTATAACAGATCATCTAGAATCTCATGTGGGTGCTATATAACAGATCATGCTAGAAATCTATATGTGGCTGCATATAACAGATCCTCTAGAAATCTCTTTGGCAGCTATATAACAGATCCTCTAGAAATTCTATGTGGTAGCTATATAACAGATCATCTAGAAATCTATATGTGGGGCTAATATACAGATTCTAGAAATCTTATGTGGAAGCTATATAACAGATCCTCTAGAAATCTCTATGTGGCAGCTATATAACAGATCATCTAGAAACCTATATGTGGCAGCTATATAAGATCCTCTAGAAATCTCATGTGGCAGCTATATAACAGATCATCTAGAAATCTAGTGTGGGCAGTATATAACAGATCATCTAGAATCTATAGTGGTAGCTATATAACAGATTTTCAAGAGAAATCTTAAGTGGTAGCTATATGACAGATCATCTAGAAATCGATATGTGGCAGCTATATAACAGTCATCTAGAAATCTATATGTAGGTAGCTATATAACAGATAATCTAGAAATCTATATGTGGCAGCTATATAACAGATCCTCATAAATCTAAATGTGGCAGCTAATATAAAGATCCTCTAGAGAAAACTATCAGGGTAATCAATAAAAGGTTTATCGTTTAAATGGTGCTAATTTTGCCCCAACCAATCAGATGTCAGCTTTCAAAGTTAAAAGAATCTGATTGGTTGGAGCAAAATTCAGACACCATTTTAAACATAAGAAACTTTATTGAATAACCCTGTATATGTGGCAGCTATATAACAGATTCTCTAGAGATATGTATGTGGCAGCTATATAATAGAGTTTGTGGCCTCATAAAGGCTCTTGCTTAGGATATAGCACGGTGGATAAGGGGCATCCCTGCCTGGTACCTCTTGTATTGAAAAGGACTTGCAGAGTGATCTTAAAAACTCTTGATGCTTAAGTGGCCATACACATGAGCGATAACAGATAAATCCTGTCGTGGAACATATGGGATTGGTCGGTTCCATGTGTGCAGGTTTCCATCGAAATGTGCTGACAGATACCAATGTGATCTGTTGGCACATTGCGATGGAAACGCATGTGTATGGCCACCTTAACTGTTGGGTGGTATATAAGGCTCTTGTTGTATGGAGGAATAGACCTGTAATTTCCAGCGCCTAATTGTATTTTTCATAAAACCCTAATCTTTTGTAAATCTATTTGTGTTTTGTGCATGATCACTAATAATTATATTCAACAGGTAGCTTACAGGCTTGTCTGCCCCATATAAACCCACTTTGTCCTTATGTGTAAGTAGCGGCACAAACCTATTTGCTAATAATTTTGTGAAGATCCTAAAGTCTGAGTTTAGTAATGTTTACTGGCCTGTTTGAATTATCCTATCCTGGTTTTGGGATAAGGGTTATGAATGATGTTGTAAATGTCTTAGGGAGACAGACCCTTCCATAGACGGATTAAGGGCATGTCCACCCTATTGTACATTTTTCTGTAGTGTAGGGCTCCCTCCCCAGCCCCAACCGCATAGTAATTTACAGAAACTCCCCCGATCATTACTTACCTTACTCTCTCCTCAACGTACATAACTGCCCTCTGCGTCACGAAACTGCAGCGGCTGGGTGGCTAAAAGTTAACCTTGCAGCCTCCGCTAATTTTGCCCCAACCATCAGATCTTATTTAACATTTGAAGCTAACATTGATTGGTGGGGCAAAATTAGCACCATTTTTAATGATAAGAACTTTTATGAGTAACCTGATGATGTTCTATTGTGTAAGCAGGAGGGTGATGGAGGGGAATCCCCTCCCCCATCACAAATTATAATATTTTTGCTTATTTATATATAAACCATTATAAAACAAAATAATAACATACAGTATAAACCAGATTAAAACAAAATGTAGTAAATTATTAAAAAACCTTTGAAGACCCTGTAGGCCTGTAACTTATAACATGTCTTGGATCTTGTTTTGGTCTTGGTCTCTCTTTGGGATAAATCCGTACATATCAATTGTTTGTACAGTGTTGTAATATGTAGATTACCTTGGAAGATGTATAAATATTATGTAATAGTATGATGTTTCACTTCCCCTTAAGGGTAGTTATACTTCCCTTTAAATAGATTACTTTCTTGCTATCTTGACAAAGCGAACAATGTTCTGGAAATGTTGCTTTTCTGTATCTTGCAATAAATATATTACGTTATCTTTATTACAGTGTGGGCACAATTGATACCTTTTATGTGATAAGCGTAGAGAAAAACACCATGCACATCAGTATTAAATACCTATGTATTTTAATGCTTCATACATGGAATCACAAAGTGTAACGTTTCGTTACACAAGCTGTCTCATCAGACATCACAGTGCCAGTGATATCAAACTGGCACTAGAGAGGACCACCGGTGACTTTCCTGTCTCTAAAAAAATATGAGGACACACCAGTAGCATTGCATTTTCTCAAATATAGACACCACATATCTGATCTTAAAGGCGATGGTGATGACCATGTACCACTTTAACCAGAGGAGGTAATAGGCATAATCTTTTACTTCGTAGAGAAGCATTTTGGATATTTACCCTGGATGCCCTCCATCCTAAGGGTTTAAATTCCAACCTTTGTTGTCTTGCTTCTTGCTCAACGATGACTTTGACACATATACTTTCCTGCTTTCACTTTTCTATTATCACTGTTGTTTACATGTCTACCACTAGATGGCACTCATGCCATACTTCCTGTATCTATATAAGGTGTACTGTGCATTTGTAATTGTAATGTAATTTGTGTCTGATGAAGGTATAGCTTGTGTAACAAAACGTTACACTTTTGTGTATCCTATGTAAGAAGCATTAAAATACATAGGTTATTTAAGACTGATGTGCATGGGTTTTTCTCTACTGCTGATATCTGACCTTCAACCAGGTCTACCATTGCACTCAGCATATATTACTCGCTTTACTGCGACAGGTGTGTGCAGGATTACTTGACTGTTTTACTTTTATGTGATAAAGGATATCTTATAGGAGATTGCATTGAGTTTTTAGGAGCTACCAATGAGATGAGGGGTATAGGAAAGGAGATATGAATGTGTGTTTATTACCATTTAAATGTCCATCAATAAATGTATATAAAGTATAGCACGACTTTTATTTAGGTACAAGACAAAATAACAACTTATCAAAATATAAAAACTTACTTACAGAGCCCCTGTGACTGCTTGGGGTCTCCATGTTGATACTGAAAGGAAATGGTAATGTCAGTATAACATACACTGATGTGATGTTTGTAAAACATGTGACAGTTTTAGCCCTTGGTTAGGAATCGCTAAAGCACGACCATGGGCTTTTAATGTTTGTAAGTCATAAAAAGGCTTTGTTCCAGAATGTATGAAAATTGTTTTCCAAATGTATGAAAACTAAATCTTTCAGCATTCTGTGCAGCCAGGGAATGCTGGGTGTTGTAGTTTTAAACATGTGAAAAGTTAAACACATATGCTCATATCATTAGGCTGTATTGAATCTGTATAGATTTAACCAATGGAAATAAGAAGAAACTTAGTGCTAACAGAGAATGTGGGAGTTGTAGTTTTGAACATGTGAAAGGCTCCAGTTTAACACCCCGCTCTATACCATTAGGCTGTATAACATCTGGAAACATGCCTTTGCCCACAGGTATAAATGAGATTACTTTGCATGTCCCCCCCATTTCTCTGGGAGTAAGAAAAATGTTTAATGTTAAATTATTGGGCAATGCATTATAATAACATGAGGCTGTGATGTACGTTCTGTTATAAAATGTTCTATTTCACTCTATACTCTGTGGGGAGCTTTTAGCTCCTTTTAAACCCACCTCACCTTACCTATAAATCTAATCAGTATCCTGTGCTCCCAAGTCCTAACACCATAGCAACTGTAAATTGGAACTGCTGTAGTAAATACTAATAAGTATGAACATAGCATGTTAATCTGGATCCTGCCAATGTGGCGGATGCCTGGGTCTATTCTCAGACCCAGGATTATCCTATTAAGTTGACAGTTTGATTAACAGATACATTTATTCATGTGTAAAGGTTTTATATTCACATATCCACACATAAGGATACATCATATATATATATATATATATATATATAATATATATATATATATATATATACATTTTTACTCGTTCTGACTTTTAATGTTTATTAACTCAACATCTCTTACTGTCCCTCAGTATACAAATTTCCAATTTAATGATTTGCCTATTAGCAATATCAGTAGTATGTGGTTTAAAAAGATGTGGGTTAATTATTCCTAAAACATGATAGGGCCCTTATCAAAGTTAATGCTTAAAGAATATTTTATAATTAATATTTTTTATGTGGCTCACTGCATACTAGCCTATCAAGCCTACAGTGTCATAATGAAGAAAACACAGATAAGGACATCAACATACACTGTAGTATAACAATCCCAGTAAAATAGTTACTCTAGAACTAGAAGCTATTTAAAGGCATTTAATACAATTTAAGTACAGTAGTAAAAAAGGAATTAGGTAATAGACAATGAAAGACCCCAAGGCTGGAAAAATTTCGAACAATTATCATGTCTTAAACATGTAGACACGTTTTATTGTAACTATGAGCCGAATATGAATTTATAAAACTTTGCATGTTCAGACTCCTCCTAAAGTAATGGAAAAACATAAAAAATTGTGCACAATTAAGTGGGTGCAAGTGTTCTTGGATTGGAAAAAAGCCAAAGTAATACCAATATTCAAAAAGGTAGTTGTTCACAGCCTGGTAACTATAGACCTGTAAGCCTAACATCAGTGGTAGGGAAGGTGATGGAAACTTTGTTACGGATCATATCCTTGACTTTGTCTCCAGATCTCATCTTATTAGTAGTAGTCAGCATGATTATGAGAAATAGATCGTCAGACATTTAATTGGTTTTTATGAAGAAGCGGGAGTAAGAAGTTAGATTCAGGCACAGCAGTGTATGTGGTATATTGGATTTTGCGAAAGCTTTGATACTGTGCCACATAGGCGACTAATGTATAAACTGAGGACTGTTGGCCTTGAAGAAAACATTTGTTCATGGATAGAGAACTGGTTATTGGATCGCAAACAGAGAGTGGTGGTTAATGGTGCTACATCTATGTGGGCTAAAGTTGTAAGTGGGGCCCTCAGGGTTCTGTACTGGGGCCACTTCTGTTTAATCTGTTTATAAATGACTTAGAGGGGCATTGAGAGCAAGGTCTCTGTGTTTGCTGATGACACTAAATTATGCAGAGCTTTGGAAACTTCCAATGATGTGCATGTGCTGCAAGCAGACCTAGATAGATTATCACAATGGGCAGCAGAATGGCAAATGAGATTCAATGTTGATAAATGTAAGGTGATGGATTTGGGATGTAATAATCCCTGTGCCACCTACACCATAAATAACTCTGTGTTAAGTGCATTGTAATTGAAAAAGATTTGGGGGTTCTGGTAGATAACAGACTTAGCTATAGCAAATAATGCTAGGTAGCAACGGCTAGAGCTAGCAAGATTGTCTTATATAAAGAGGGGAATAGATTCAAGAGAGAAAAATATTATTCTCCTCTTACAGGCACTGTAAGGCCTCATTTGGAAATAGCAGTGCAGTTTGGGAAACCATATACTAAAGGGACATCTTGGAAATGGAAGCAGTTCAGAGAAGGGCAACTAAATTAATAAGGGGAATGGAGGGGCTTTAAATAATAATAATATTACTTTATTGTCACATACGTCATTACAAAAAAAAACAGCAGTGAAATGTACTCTTTACTGTCTGATAAATAAAATAAAACATACCATAAAACATCCATTAAAAAAAACTCATTCAGCCAAAATTTCATCCCCCAACCCACTTTGATTTAACATTCTAAACCCCTAAACCTCTCTGTCTTTACAGCAAATACGATATCTCCTTCCTGACTGTAGAAGCACAAATAATTAATTACTTGGGTGATTAAGGGTATGTCCACCCTTTAAACAAATTTTTGTTATATTGTGCCCCTGTCCTCCCAGCCCCAAACGCTATATTTATTTATAGAAAGTTCCCCAAACTTTTTACTCCCCCTCTTTCCTCCGCCGCGCTGCCGGCCCTCTGCTTGCGCGAAAAATGCAAGCAGAGGGGCGGGACCGGCAGTCGCGTCTGTGATTGGCTGAGCGGCAGCCAATCACGGACGTGGCTGCCGGTCATTCTTTGCGGCGGAGGAAAGAGGGAAGGTAAGTAAAGTTTGGGGAGCTTTATAAAATAAAAATGGAGCTGTGGGGCTGGGGGGACAGTGGGAATATTATATCTAAAGGGATTTACACTAGGGGGAGGGAATCCTAATCGGGAGGGAGAGGAAGGGAGAGGGGAGGGGAAGGGGGGAGAAGGGCTGCAGTACGCCTGCCAAACTTCTCCCAGAGGCCAGATAGGAGGCAGAGTCCTATATGAACTCTGCTATCCTCCTGGTGGGCAGTTTTTGGGACTTTGGGGGGGGGACTACAGGAGAACCAGATGGAGCTGGGATGTGAGGTAAGGATTACACTACACTACATGATGGGGCCAGTGAGGGGGGGATTATAGTTTTGGGGGTGGAAATGCCCTTTAATATCCCCTAATATCTTCTTAGCTCTCTTTCTAGCCCGATTATCATATATATCCTGAAGTGAGGCAAAGAAACCCCAATACACTTCTCTGCTGCTTTTATTACACTTCCTCATCATTCCCTTTTCTTTAACTTGGCAATTCCTAACCACACTGTAATACCCATAGTCAGAATACTTTCAACTGCTGCAGTATAAAACATTTTACAGGCATGTTGGCTCAATCCCATTTTCCTAAGTTGTCTCAGAAAGTAAAGCCGTTGTCTGGCCTAGATACTTGGATCCTTATATGTTCTGACCATGATAAATCCTCTGTCATAACACCACTAAATACTTAAAATGCTAACTACCTCCACCTGACCATCGTTATAAAAGAGAGAGAGCGTGATCCGATAAATATTTTTTCCTAAAATCAATAACTAATTCTTTTGTCCTTTAAAACATTAAGTTCCAGTCGATTGTCCTTACACCATTCCACCAATTGCTCTACTTCTCTAAAATAATTACCCTGTCCCCCCCAGTAATTTGCCCAATTACCACAGTATTGTCCGCAAACTTAACCCCTCTGTTTGTATCAAATACTGTGCTTGTGAAGGTTCTCATTCATCCAGGTCATGGTATATCTGTTGTATTCAATTAGATCAACGGACTTGAAATGTAGTTCTTGAAGACGTTTTCGCTAGTCATCCGACTGGCTTTCTCAATTCAGAATGACTTGTACAAGAATCTGTGGCAATTATGTACCCTGGAAAATCCCAATTAGCATATCACAGCCATGTGTTAAGGGGTGTGATTAGATAGTGGCTAAGAGGTGTTATAGGAACGCCCAGAGTAAGGTGTTAAAACAGCATTGTACATGGCAGACAGTTGGTGAGAAAGACCCAATACCAAAACACAAGAAAAGCGACAAAATATATGTGCAGTGCAGTGAAGAATGCTCTGATTTTGTATTGGGGAGACCAAACAGCAACGCATCAACGTATGGCCCAGCACAGAAGAGCCAATTCCTGGGGCAGGACTCAGCCGTGTATCTGCATCTTAAGGATAAAGGACATACCTTTGAAGATTGTAATGTTAACATACTGGCGAAGGAACGTGACTGGTTCAAGAGAGGTGTTAGGAGGCCATTTATGTGAAAATAAAGAAACCAAGCCTAAATAGAGGTGGGGGGGTTCGACACCAAACTGTCTGCCATGTACAATGCTGTTTTAACACTTTACTTGGGCGTTCCTATAACACCTTTAGCCACTATCTAATCACACCCTAACACCTGGGCTGTGATATGCTAATTGGGATTTTCCAGGGTACATAATTGCCACAGATTCTTGTACAAGGTCATTTGAATTGAGAAAGCCAGTCGGATGACTAGCGAAACGTCTTCAAGAACTACATTTCAAGTCCAGTTGATCTAATGAATACAACAGATGTATCAAATACTGCTACACACAATCATGGTGTAGTAGTTGTACAGTAACGGACTTAGAACACATCCTTGTGGTGCCCCTGTGTTTAAAACAACAGATTCCGACATTTACACCTGAGACCTATCAGATAAATAACTTAAAAATCCCCACCACAAACTGCCAATCCTAATTCCTTTAACTTCCTCACTAAGATTTCAGGAACAATAGTATTGAAAGCCGAACTGTAATCAACAAACAGCAGTCGGACCTCATTTCCTACCTTCTGTTCTAGATGGGAAAAGCATTGTGGATCACATGGCGTCATCAGTCGGCCTATTTGGACGATAGCATATTGTTAATTTATCGTAGGAACAAGGAATAAAGAACGTATATGTTTCCTTACTAGTTTCTCAAATATTTCATAATTTATAGATAAGTGCAAATCCCAGTAAAAACGCCTGCCAAATGTTCTGTACAATCCCTAACTACCCGTCCTGGGATTCCATCTGGTCCTGCACTTTTCCTAATATTAACCTCCCTAAATGCCTTCCTTACCTCTTCCTCCTCAATCCTAATCTCAGATTCCTCTACCTTTCCCCATTCTTCACCTCCCTCCTTCCTCCCCCTCTTCTCTCCCCCACCGTCCTCTCAAACCTAGAATAAAACCATTGAGTTCATTGACAAAGCGTTTATCCCCATCAGTCCTTATCAGTGGTTTATCTCTAAGTCTGTAATAGTTTGCATGCTTCCCAGACACCCGGTATCCTTAGTATTAAATTTATCCTCCACTCGATCCCGATACTTCCTCTTCTTTCACCACTCTCCGAACATTATAAGATTCTTGCTTATAGTAATTATGTCCCCAGACTTAAGCCCTTCCTTATATGCTGCTGTTCTTGTCCTCACTGTTGACGGACTGTTCCATTGACCCAGGGCTTTGATTATTAATATTTTAATCTTGTAGGAATAATCTGGTCTATCAATACCTAATAAAACTAAGAACCACATCTGTAAATTCCTCCAAGTTCTTGGAACCCTCCCTTAAGCTGTCCCAATTAGTCACTTCCAATGCCCCCTGTAACTCAGATACCGCATCATCAACTCCATCGCTTTACCGTTTTGATCTCTGGCCTTTTTTGTAACAGTTTCTGTTTATTACGTTGGTATTAAAAACACAGCCTCATGATCGCTCTTTCCAAAACCAGGCTGTAATATCGCTTTATAGCCATGGTCATACGGCCTATAGCAATGATCTAAGATGTTTTACCTCTGGTCGCACACTTTACATGCTGCTTTAAATTTGTTATTATTTTTTTTCAATTTGCTTTATTAAAGTCTCCAAGCACAATCAGCGCAGCCGCCAGGATATTTCCTTGAGCACATTATGCAACTCATCTAATGCCATATTCACATTTGCTTGGGGGAAAATAAAAGGGTCTACATGAAAATTAAATATATTCTAAGTTTGGTGAACACAAACTAGAATTGATTTTCACGTTTCTCGGATCACACATCAGTTATTTACCAAAAAACAGACCCCCCCCCACCTTCATTTTTCCTGCTTCAGAAGTCCTGTCCGCTCTACTGAGGGAAAAAGACTGGATGGAATCACCACATGGTCCGGCACCTCCACAGAGAGCCAAGTGCCAAGTTTCTGTAAAACATTATGTTACAGTCATGTACCCCCCTGGCTCTCAAGTATTGTTTACCATAGACAACCTCATGTTAGCCAACAGTATACTTGGAAGAGGGGGCTGGAATGGCCTCTTTTTAAGCCTTTACCGTGCTCCAGAACATTTGCCCCTATGTTTATTTTTCCTCCCTCTCCCTCTTATGGGGCTCACTTTTCCCCCTCTCCTCCTCCTCCATTACATCTTTCCATGCCGTCCTTCCTTCCTCTTCCTTCCTGCCCTCCCTCTGAGACCGGGACCTCCAGGACTCTCGCGAGCTGCGAGATTTCCGTATCTCCCGCAACCCGCACCATGGCCCGAACTTTTCCCGCTGCCAAACCGCTCCTCATCTCGGAGCCCTGCTCTCTCGGACCACCTCCGCCGGCCACTCGTCCATCCCCTCCACTCCACCGCTAGATGCCTGGTGTCCGATCCTCCTCAACACCCCTCCAGTGTAGCTCAAAAGGGCTTCCCCTTAGGACACTCGGCTCATCACCGCCGCACACAGAACAATCCAAAAGCACATACATCCAGAGCATGCAGGTAGGCATCTGACCATGCCGCGCCAATGGAAAATGTGGGCAGATTAGACAAGTAAGGGCTGTTTATTGGAGAAGCCTCGTTTGCATGGGGATATGATAATCGTATACAAATATATTAATGGGCCATACAATAAACTCTCTGGTGCATTGTTACTAATCGGTATATCAGAGGACACGTGGACATCCTTAAGGTTGGAAGAAAAGAAGTTTCATCTTCAAGTTAGGAAAGGTTTCTTTACAGTGAGAACGGTTGACACTGTGGAACTGTCTTCCAGCAGATGTGGGTAATGGCAAGTTCATGATAGCTTTAAAAAAGGCCTGGATAAGTTTCTAAAAAACAAAAATATTGAGAATTACTGGTATTAATGCATATACTGTAGTTCAGGTTGGACAGGGATACTATATATATTGAGAATTACTGGTATTATAACATATACTTGTAGTTCTGGTTGGTACAGAGATACTATATAATATTGAGAATTATTGGTATTAATACATATACTGTAGTTCTGGTTGGTACGGGGATACTATATAATATTGAGAAATTACTGGTTTAATACATATACTGTAGTTCAGGTTGGTACAGGGATACATATAATATTGAGAATTACTATCGTGTATTCATTAGATCAACTGGACTTGAAATGTAGTTCTTGAAGACGTTTCGCTAGTCATCCGACTGGCTTTCTCAATTCAGAATGACTTGTACAGAATCTGTGGCAATTATGTACCCTGGAAAATCCCAATTAGCATATCACAGCCAGGTGTTAAGGGTGTGATTGGATAGTGGCTAAGAGGTGTTATAGGAACGTCCAGAGTAAGGTGTTAAAACAGCATTGTACAGGGAGACAGTTGGTGTCGAACCCCCCACCTCTATTTAGGCTTGGTTTCTTATTTTCATAAAATGGCCTCCTTAACACCTCTCTTGAACCAGTCCTGTTCCTCGCCAATATGTTAACATTACAATCTTCAAAGGTATGTTTGATTGTAATGTTAACATATTGCGCAAGAACGTGACTGGTTCAGAGAGGTGTTAAGGAGGCCATTTATGTGAAAATAAGAAACCAGCCTAAATAGAGGTGGGGGGGTTGACACCAACTGTCTGCCATGTACAATGCTGTTTTAACACCTACTCTGGGCGTTCCTATAACACTCTCTTAGCCACTATCAATCACACCCTTAACACCTGGCTGTGGATATGCTAATTGGGATTTTCCAGGGTACATAATTGCCACAGATTCTTGTACAAGTCATTCTGAATTGAGAAAGCCAGTCGGATGACTAGCGAAACGTCTTCAAGAACTACATTTCAAGTCCAGTTGATCTAATGAATTACAACAGATATACCATGACCTGGATGAATGAGAACCTTCACAAGCATTGCGAATTACAGGTATTAATACATATACTGTGGTTCTGGTTGGTACGGGGATACTATATAATGTTGAGAATTACTGGTATTAATGCATATAGATCTAGTTGATCCAGGGATACTTTCCGATTGCCGTTTGGAGTCAGGAAGGAATTTTAACCCCTTTTTAGCTGGTTAGATCAACTGTTAGGTAGGGTTAAAAAAAAGGGAGGGTGAATAGGTTGGACTTGATGGACGTATGTCTTTATTCAACCTCAATTACTATGTTACTATGTTCAGACGTTGCACCCACCAGACTTACCTTTTCTTAAGAATCAACTACCTATCTCCACCGTGTTCAGGCCGAGTAATAAATTCCAAGACCAAGAAGCAAAGGTCAGATTTCGTGCGGTGGGCTTCATTAAAATGTATAGGGACAGGTAGCTTGCTATTCCTCATCTTAATGTTGGATTTATGTTGAGAGATTCTTCTCTTAATAAATTGGGTAGTCTCTCCAATATAAAGTGTATTGTAAGGAAAAGCAATGTGTAAACCACCAAGGAGGCTGTTGATACAGTGAGAGATTGGCTAGGCCAAGACGGCACCCTTACCAGCAGAACAGATCTTATCCCATAATAGGTGTGTTCCCTACTGGACTTATGCCTGAATACCACTTATAAGTGCTGCAAAGGGTGGTCCTGGCTCCAGCTGAAGGACCCGTTAAGCCCCAAAAGGCACTAGTCAGTGCCAGAAGGGCACTTATAAGTGCCAGGGAGGGGGGTCCTGATTTCGAGCTGCGGGACCCCTTAAGCCACAAAATGCCCTTTCCGGGGCCACAATGGTCCTTCTAAGAACCCAGGAGGGGTCCCACGGCTCAACATGAACATTTGGCCAAAGGATTTTCACTCGTTTGGTTATCCTCGAACTGCTGAATACAAGGTTACTTGAACATTCGAGGAATCTTGAATATGAACGTTTGGATTACCGAATGCCCAAAAACCTTGAACTTTCAACGATTTTTGAAAAATAAGTCAGCGAGTTTGGAGAACCTAACTACTGTATTTCGGGATGTTCTAAAGTGTTCGAGTTCATCCAAACTATAAAAGGTTCAGGGTTCGGGTTCGGTCCATCTCTATTGCTAACTGGAGGAACCAGGAAGCAGAAACAGGGGAAACAGGACATCAGGGTGCACCTGCTGAGTACACACCTCCTGCCTTCCCCTCCCTCCTCCCTTTTGTGATTCCATAATCGGACTGGGAGCGTAACTTTTACTTACATTATGCAACGTGATCCCACGTTCTTTGTTAATATCTGTTGGGATTGTAATACGGCTAGCTGCTGAATGAGCCATGGACGTTGAGCTCCAATTGCATATATACGCTCCTCTACCTTTGAGTACTTGCGATTTGGTAACAGGACACTGAGCAGGATTTCAGGTTAGACTTATATATTTCAGATTTCAAACTATTCCAGTTTAGGGTTTTGGGGGTGATTTACCTGTATATATGTTTTCATTTGAGGGCTGAATTTATTTTCATAGTTTCTTCATTTTACAAACTCTTTATGGTTTTATACTATACAGTTTTTCACTTAACAATACAAACATTTCATACAATTTGTTCTAGACATATATAAATCTTGTTTTACTTTTCAGCCTGTGTGCCCTATTTCTTTAGTTTTTAATTTTTGCAATTTAATTTCTCATATTAGTAATACCTGAAATGCCCACATTATTCAAGGAAACAGGAGAAGAACATTTCTACATTTGTTCCTCTTGTGAACAATGATCACATGGGAGGTATCCAAGTTGGAAAATGTTATTAAAAACACAATGATCCCAAGAGGATTAAGGATACATCTCTCCTCAGGGAACAGTCATAAGAGACATGAATGTTTTAAAAAAGAATGGGAGAAGGCAGTTAGTGAATTCGATTTGAATCACCTGATGAGCATTATTGTTGCAGATGATAGGAGACAATTAGCTGAGGTTAATCAAGAATTAGAAGAAAGGAAAATTCGTTTGGAAAAGTATAAAGATCAAAAAGAGTTTGGACCTTTTAATGAGAAATTAAAAAAGGAGTTGGGCACTTTACAAACAGAAATTATAATAATGAGAAAAATAAGTTTTTGAGGGACAGTGGGGACTACAGGAAGGGACAAATATATAATTGGTCTTTGATGGATATTTAGAACTATGACCACAACAGGCAATGTCCGTTTAGGTGAAGGAAAATAATTAGAAGGGGGAGAGGAAAGGAGAAGAGAAATGTTTAAACATAGTGAGATTTACATGTAAAAGTCCCCGACAGAACAAAAATTAGGTACTAGCAAAAGTAAACAAGAGGGGAATCAAGGTATAGATATTTAGATGTAATTATTTTCTTACATCATCTAATTACACATTAGAGTATTACACCATTAGAGTACTTTCAAAGGGTCTATCCCTTTCCCCTACGAGTTCCCTTGATAAGTTCTCGTTTCTAAAAGATTTATATTTATTTGGTTGGAAAACTCCTACATAAAAAATCTGAGGGTGACAGAGGTAAAAGAGCCATTAATAACTTGCTAACGTTAATAGGTGAAGACGGTTTTACAAAGTTGAAAAATACATCAAACCAGTTTCCTTCCCTGTCTGCTGTTCCATTAGTTCAGTTATTTGTTCAACAAGAATCAAAAGATGTTCAACTGCTTCATCAATTTGACACACTTAAATACAATTTTTCTAAGGGAGAAACTCAGAAACTCAGGCATAAAGAGGCCTATCTCAAAGAGATGATATAACTGTCAGAACAGACATGGGAAGAAATGTGGTGGTGATGTCAAAGGATTGGTATAAAATGGAGGCCCCTCGCCAATTACTTGATTAATCTCAATATGAATGAGTAGCAAATAATCCCCTATATATAATACAGGAGAATTTTTAAAAATAGGTTGAACTTGGGTGAAGAGTAGGCATAATAAACAAGCACAAAAAAGATTATCAATATTGTAAACATCCAATAATCCCAACATTTTATACAATCCCCAAAGTTCATAAAAACAAGAAATTTCCTCCTGGATGACCAATAGTATTGGGTATTGGGGGGCCCACAGAGAGAATAGGCAAATATGTGGATGAAATTTAAGCCCTTTTTACACTCCCTTTTACACTGTTTGTGTTAAATATGGGGGATATTCTGAGAAAGTTAAATGACATATCGGAAATATTATAGAATACTATTTAAGTAACATTAGATATAGAAAGCCTTTATTCCTCTATACCGCATAAAGTGGGAATGGCATCTGTGGATTCAAGAAGTTAAATCTTTGAACTCACACCAAATTGGTTATGATGTTACTGGAATTTATACTTAACAATATTTTTAAATCTGATGGCAGTTTCTATCATCAGGTGTCTGGGACAGCGATGGGTTCATCCTGTGCACCTACCTATGCATTTCCCTATACCTTGGGTGATGGGAAATGTAGGATGTGGCAGAAAGAGCACAGGAATTAAATGTAGAGGACTGCATATCCTTATGGATTAGGTATGTGGATGACGTGCTTCTCCTTTGAAATGGATCAGAGACGGCTCTTGGGAAATTCCTAGAGGCCTCAAATATTAGTAATCGAAATGTCAAAATCACGTCCGAATGGAGCAGCACGTCAGTAGATTTTTTTAGATCTCCACATTTACAAAGAAGGTGATGTCCTGGCCACAGAAACTTTTAGGAAAAACACTTTCACAATTTTCTTATTATGAGTGGACAGCTATTATCTGCGCAGTCTGCTTAATGACATTCCTGTCGGGCAGTTCCTTAGGATGAGAAGGAATTGCTCAACAGAGTCTTCTTTCATAACACAGTCTGATGAATTAAGTCAAAGATTTTTGGATAGAGGATATGGAAAGGGCTGTATTAATAGGGGGCTTGAGAGAGCTAAAGCACAAAAAAGGGAAGATCTGTTATCTTTTTTATTAAAGGTGACACACTGGCAAACCAAAAGCCAGTGTCTGTACTTTATTGCGCATCTCAGTCATTCTGAGATATATTTTTTATTTGCAACCATTCATTTTAATTTTGCTCCATTGCGCATAACTTATGGATGTATAAATCGATTACTTACTAACTAACCTTGATATTCATTTTATCAGCGCTAATATGGAACATTCAAGATACTTTCTGGATTTCCGATTCGCTGTTGAACAGACCAATAACAATTTATCCCTATTACCCAATCACACTCTGGGATATCACATTTATGATTCCTGTGGAGATGCTAGAAAGGTCGTAATCAGTGTGTTCCAGATATTATCAGGTACCAGGGAACCGGTTCCCAATTACTCCTGTGTGGGAAATAGGAACATTGCTGGATTTATTGGGGATGTCACCTCAGAGACAACATTACCAACAGCCCAGATACTGAGTCTGTACGGATATTCACAGGTAAGGAAAAATGTGTCTAATGCAAAAAATGTAGAATTGGCTACCCACAATGCTTTTCTACACAGTTCTGGTTTTTGAACTAATCTCTATATTGCTTAATTATTAAAACGGCCTGTCCACTCCTAACTAAATGTTCACTTACTTTCCATATCCTGAGTTCGCCATCCTCTTGTTCCAAGGTTACTGTCTTCTCTTAAAACTGCACAAGCTTGTAACAAGATTGCGTATGCAAATAGGTGGCTGTATTGTCAGCACTGGTCAGTCATTAGCCAAGACATAATCCATTAAGGCCATGATTGACGGCTACACCACCCCAGAATCAATATATAGTCACATAAGTAATTAGGTAAGCAAGTATTGTAATCGTTTTATAGCCAAGGATTTATAAAACATTGGGAACAATAAATAACATATCTTTTTTTCGCAGAAACTTTCAAAATAACAGACTTTTGTAACAATTTTGGAGATTTCACTATTTGTAAAATGTTATTAATTACTCCACTTTCATTTGTAATTATAAATGTTTGAAATCATTACTGTAAAGTCTATATTTACTCCGAATACAACAATACCAAAAATATACAGAAAATTGTAGAAAAATGGAATCCCTAATGGACTAGACAACATCAGCAATGTCTTGTCCATTGGGGATTCCATTTTCTTGTAATTTTCTACATGTGTTGGACACTGGAGTAGAGTAACCCAGAATAACCTGGTGGCAGCAAGTAAGTAGGCAGTTTTCATATATATATATATATATATATATATATACAATTGTAGTTTTACAGCACACGCCAATTCTATGTATTTCGGTGCTATGCCCTTTTCTGGATTCCAGCTGTATTCATCCACAACTTAAATATTCGTGAAGAACTGGGCAGCACTCGTTCAATGCAACATATTTATTGAAGATTCATCTTCTACAATACACACATCAGTGTCAATTGAGTAACGTTTCGAGAGCCACTGCTCCCTTCATCAGACTCAGCAAACAGACAAATACATTAGTCATGGTATACGGCCATCTTTCAAGGCCAAGAACAGGAAGTGACCTTGTTACACATTCCATTATAATCACATATACCACACAGGGATTCCACAACCCTGCATTCAGAAAATGATATCATTTCACCAACGTCAGCAGGTAGAAAGCATGTATATGCAGTAACAACCTAGAAAACAACAAGCCTGGAATTACTATAAGAATAAATATAAATCATAATCTTTATTAAGTCCAAAGAGAGATTGAAAATCAAATGAATAAGGTGAGATTATATGTTATTGTAGGGATTAAAACGAAAAATGTAAAAACTAGGGATAAGAATATACATAGTATCCCTTACACTCTACAATATTCCTGAATGTCAGTCCATACAGGGTACCTGTTTGTCACCCCAGGAATAATAATAATAATAATAATGTCACTTCTAGAGACCAAATTGATAAAAGAAGGAGGTCCTTTATTGCATATGCAGAGACCACTGACAGATCCTGTGTATGTCAGTGGCCCCCCTTACAGAGACCTGTTCACTGGTTTATATAGGCAAAATGACATCACTCTAAGGAATGTTACATAATTCACAACACATGTTAGGCGTACATTCATGGAAACAAAGAGACCTATCAGAAGAGGTATTGTGTCCCCTCCCAGCACTATATGTGTTTTTCATTAAGAGAACCGTAGAACCTATAACTTTAACCCCTTCACTTAAACCTTGTATTCCCATATTCCTTGTATCCAGATTTCCCCAGAATACCCTTAGTTCCCAGATCTCCTCCGTTTAAACTTTGGTTCTAAACAATAGCTTTAGAGCCTGGTAGTCCTACACCTCTAGAGCCTTATAGTCCAATACCTCTAGAGCCTTATAGTCCAATACCTCTAAAGCCTTGTAGTCCAATACCTCTAGAGCCTTGTAGTCCTAACCATTTTAACTCTTTGGCCATTAATTAGATATATCTGATTAGGGCATAATTATACATTATTATCAACTATATTAGGGACCCTGGGTGACCACCTGTCACTCCCCCCTCTTGATCGTGATTTACGATCACAAACCATCACCCTACCTATTCAGATGACTGTGATCCCCTGGCAGGTACTTTGTAACATGTGCCACCCTTGTGGTGCACATGTGACAGGAAGGAACTGGATTTGGGAAAATCACCTTCCATTCCCTGCCTCACATCAATCTGTCCTGTCCCTATCTTAGTTAATGGATATGAGAGGTGAGATGTTACCTTTTATGTACAAGGTAACCATAGTAAATAATAAACACTTCCTGTTGTATAATGGGTCCCTAATGGTATCCCTGTACCACCCTTAATATGTAACATTTTATTTATTTGCCTTTATATTTAGGCATAGAATGTGTTAATTTTTATGTATATCTGTCTGTCAAGAAATTATCATGGTTAAAAGATATACTCCATTATTAGATTTAAACTGTCAGTAGGTGTGTGTATAGTAGGTGTGTGTTTTGATCATTTTTGACTCCATATTCATACAACATTTGACAAGTATTTTAGCCATTATGACAATCAAAATAATCACAATAACAATGGTCAGTAAGAAAGTCACAAAATTGCCAAAGACATTGTGGAGCCAAGATCCAATGTTGCCGAGCCACTTGAAAGGATTCCATCAGTTCTTTAGAAATGTCTCTTGCTTTTTGTTGTAAACTGTCCATTTTAGCAAGGTGAGTTAGTACTGGGTCATGGGAATCCTCAATCCAAGTGCAACTTTCCACACCAATAAGGACGCACACACCTCCTTGAGCTGCTAGGATGTAGTCCAATGCCATTCTGTTCTGTAAGGATACTTTTCTGACCTGTGAAAATTCATCCTTAATAACACGTATAGCACTGGTAGTTTCATTAACAACCCCATCCATTATTTCCGCATATTTATTCAGTCCGTTAGCAAATTCTATCCCCCAGCCTGTCCATGGTGGAAATCACATCCATGCTTTATCTGCATCACTGAGAGCTCCCTTTTCACTATGTCATGCTGATTTGTATGATTTAACCCTTCTGTGGAAGTGTATGTACTGTATTGTATTATATCCTGGTGTGGGTTGACTGTTATCATGAGAGAATTTTAAACACACTGATAGTTCATACGCCTATCCTGCTATCTGTAAAGATGTCCCTTCTGTAGAAATAAGTTTCCTTATGGAACGTTTGTCTCATTTGACTGTGGAGATATGTACATAATCTATTGTAAACTTCCATGTTCCTGTATGTATTCTCCCTGTATTTATTCTCCCATGTTCCTGTATGTATTCTCCCTGTATGTATTCTCCCTGTATGTATTCTCCCTGTATGTATTCTCCCCCCCTAGAAGATCCTGTTCCCATGATAATGGGAAAACTGGATCTTCTATTTCATAGCTTCCCCTTATAGTAAGTGGCTGTGTAAAGTCTGTACTGTACAGTTAGCATGGTGATATTAGAGATATGTTGCTTTATAGTGTTAGTTTCGTGATCTATTACTTTTGGAAGGACAAAAGCTTCTGACAGTGATGTATACAGATATATTAGTGATGTACAGGTTGGATTCACCACCCTGCACATGACTAATGTGACAGGCAAACAAGATAAATGATAAAAAGCATAAACTTAGCATTATAACGGTAGGTTGTACACAGGATCTTGGGTATTGTATTGAAGACGCTGTTTGCAGTGTAGTGGCTGACATGGAGCCATGTTGGCTTTCCCTCTAGTTTCACTGTAGTTGTAAGTAGCACTTGGTATGGACCTTCGAATCGTGGGCCAAGGGAACGCTTTTGGAACACTTTGACCATCACCCAGTCACCTGGCTTTACAGGATGTTGTTGGTTCTCTACATCTGGTAAACTGTCATGTACATGAAGATACACTGTAGTAAGCTCCTTCTATAACGTAATAACATAAGAACACAGATCATAGTGCATTGCCTCCATCTGATGGGGATAGTATAACCCTGTCTATGACTTATAGCCAAATAAGATCTCATAGGGACTAAGTCTTGATGGTGCCTTTAACTTTCGAGATGACCACCTTTATTGGCAAGGAGACCATCTTGAAAAAGTTTTTCTTCTACCCAGGTTTTGATTGATGTATCTTACATGGTTTTGAATCCTCTGTTTTTCCAGATGGGTCCAAAATCATGTGCAATTCCATATGCATACATGCTGTCAGTGTAAATGTTAACAATCTTACCTGAAGCGTGTACACATGTCTTACCCAATGTGACCAATTCCGCCTGCTGTGCCGGGTAGGAAGGTGGCAATCGGCCAGCATCTAATGTAGTGAAACCTTCGGCTGTTGACGATATGATGGCATAGGAGGTGCGTGGAGCTCCATCTACATATAACCTGGAACCATCATCTATAAATAAAGTAAGGTCAGGGGCTTGCAGCGGCTCCTCACTTACCGGAGACAATTGGCTAGTCTCTTGCTCCATCAGTTGTAGACAATCATGGTCCTCTAACACCGTCTTGGCATCACCGTCCTCTGGCAGGAGGAAAGTGGCTGGATTGAGGACTGTGCAGCGTTTAACCTCTACTTCCCCAGACTCTAATAGGATAGACTCATACTTGCCTGGGCGTGCTGAGGAGAGGTGTCGTGTCTGCGCACATTGTATGATTCCTGCTGCATGTGAAGCATATACAGTTAGTGGTTACCCTATGCGAATAACTGCTACCTTTTCAGTGAGGAGAGCTGCTGCCGCTACCGCTTTAACACAAGTGAGAGCTCCTTGAATAACTGGATCCAGGTGTAGCTCTCATATGCCACCACTCATCACCCAGATGGGGTCTCCTGGCAAAGAACGCTGTTCCCTGTATTTCCTAAAACAGCTCAAAACAATTGGAAAGGTTTAGTTGAGTCAGGTAGTTTTACATTACATATTCTGCTTTATTCTATAAGTCCATCACAGTCTAACCAAAGACCAAACCTAAAATGCACTTTCTACTCCCTGTAAGGGAAGATAAAATGTAACATATCAGTTTTCCAACGTTAAAAAAAAACATATAATTCATCACCACACAAATCCTCTACTTTCCATGTTCAACATACTTTTAATTATAACTCTCTTTTCAAGGTTCCTCCTTCTATGTAAATTAGATACACATTACTTTCTGTAAACTTTTCATTTTCATTTACATTTTCCCAACTTCTACATTAACAACACCGATTCCATCTAAAACCATTAACGTCCCATTCTAAAATTATTTTTATGATTTTGTATACACTGGTTGAACCAAGGGTGTTTAATTAAAGAAGCAGATCAGCTGCTTTGCTGACACAAACAAAAAAATTCCTTTTTTCTCTTTTTTTTTCTTTTCTTTTTTTTCAAACATACCAACATCTGGAACTCATTTGAGTCCAACTCTTGCATTCTACCACACACTATTCAACTAGATTGTTACTGCATTTCCAATCAAAAATCTATAATTTATTTCTACTCTTGTCAAATCCAAGGGTAAATGAAGATAGAACCTACAGATAAGTCAAATACCTTCATTAGACATATTATAATTTTACATTGTTAACCTAACCCATATTTACTTGTGGTCTTTGATCTAAGCATGTAACGGCTGTTATCTAAACCATCTGGTTCCCTCATTCCAAACCTTGTTTCTTTTAAAGGGGTTATGTGGTTTCTTTATTACAGGGGAGAATCGTGCACTTATTGTCCTCTGTAATAATGATATGATCCCACTGAAATTTTAACTGTTCCATTAAATCATCCATGTTACCAACATTAATAGTACAGCAACAATTGTATATTACAGCGATAGCTTCGTCATTTTGACGTGGTGTAGGATTTCATTCTAGCTTAAGAAAACATATGGCCATGTGTTTCTTATTCTAAAGGGAGAGTGTTCTGTGTACTGTGTGTGCTGTGCGTGTCTCTATTGACAGTCTATATATTTACTGTCTAAGTGTACCCATCTGAACAGATCAAATATTCCCTGCAATGATATAGAATATAGGGTTTTACCTGCCAACCTGGTCATCTCACTCCACTTGGTATGGGACTAACAGTCCATTCCCCATATTTTTCAGCCATTACTGCCGCAGGGGTTACATGTTTATCCTGATTACTAACTATATTCCCCATCTTAAATTGTGACTTATTGGGAATTATTCCGTGTATCACTCTGCGTGCAAGTCCTTTTCCCCGTATGTCCAGAGAGGCTATATGCCCTCTATTCAGAAGAGTACTTATGTATAAGACCTCTGAAATTTGGGTGCTGGCCAGCACAATTTTTAATTTTCGAGTGAAAAGACCCTATACACATCTCTCAACACCTTCATCCGTGTTGGAGATTTTATCAGTGATTAAAAAATTTTTTTTTTTTTTTTCCCTCACAGTCACAATATAAGAGTCATAAAAATAGTGGAGTGTTTGAAATAGATTGCAGGTTACTAGAAAAATAAACCCCAAGGTAACAGATAATTTTACTGGTTTGATTTGATTCTATTCATATGGGTGTAGCCTGCTCTGACGTAGGTGTCTGAGCGGTGGTCGCACTATCCCCTTGTGTATTTGTATGTTTAGTAGCTTTGCACAAGCACAATATGCACTTTCCCCATAGCATAATAAACATACAATTGGCTTTCCCATAGCAAAGTATTATAACAAATTCTAATACAAGTCTTCCCCTTGTTTGAATAATTTGCAATGTTATTAGATTGAAAATAGAACTATTTCCCCTCATTCATCTGTGAATGAAAAGACTGTCACATCTGGATACAATCAGGTTATCTTGAATTCTGCCTACACAGCTGTAACAAATTATGGTTCGTGCTCTAACTTCAGACTTTTAAAAATTAACCCCTTTCCTTCCAACAACGACTTCAAACTCTACACAATCTACACAAACATTATCATAACGTTCCTGAACATTTCAAACAATACACAGTCTTAGGTTGACAATTACAATTAAATCTAACAGAATTATTCTCAGTATTGGCCATTGCATGAAACATAAAACATGAGTATTACTAGACAAACAATTCACACTCCAGTCACACAAGTTTGTTAGTATTAAGACAGACAAAAATTACAACATAAACTCTAGAGCGTGACATCACCTGACTGAGGATGACATTCCAGCAAAGACTCTCAGACCGATAGGGATTGATTTTGATAGACAAAGTCCGGAATAAAACCAAAAAAAAAATGGTCTTACCAATGCATTGTGAAGATTTGTCCACCTATCATTCCCATCATCTCTCCGCTCAGATCCTTTGCTGGACTGTACCCTTAAAGAGAAATATCTCAGCAGTGCCTCCATCTGAATGTCAGTCCATACAGGGTACCTGTTTGTCACCCCAGGAATAATAATAATAGAATGGCACTCATAGAGACCAAATTGAAATCAAAAGAAGGAGGTCCTTTATGCATATGCAGGACCACTGACAGATCCTGTGTATGTCAGTGGCCCCCCCCCTTACAGAGACCTGCTCACTGGTTTATATAGGCAAAATGACATCACCAAGGGAATGTTACCTAATTCACAACACATGTTAGGCGTACATTCATGGAAACAAGAGGAACCTATCAAAGAGGTATTGTGTCCCCTCCAGCACTATATGTGTTTTTATTAGAGACGTAGAACCTATAACTTTAAACCCCTTCAATCCGCCCTTGTACTCCCATATTCCTTGTATCCAGATTTCCCCAGAATACCTTAGTTCCCAGATCTCTCCGTTTAAACTTTGGTTCTACACAATAGCTTTAGAGCTGGAGTCCTACAACCTCTAGAGCCTTATGTCCAATACCTCCAGAGCCTTGTAGTCCAATACATCCTAGAGCCTTGTAGTCCCCCCCAAAAACTACCTCTAGAGCCTTGTTGGTAGTCAATACCACTAGAGCCTTGTAGTCCTACATACCTCTAGAGCCTTGAGTCCAATAACCTCTAGAGCCTTGTAGTCTACACCTCTAGAAGCCTTGTAGTTCCTAACCATTTTAACTCTTTGGCCATTAATTAGATATATTCTGAAGTAGGGCATAATTATACATTATTATCAATATATTAGGGACCCTCCACTGTCAATTCCCTTATCCAGTTGGAATTATACAGAGTGTTTTAAAAATCATTGGGAAACTATTGAGTAGTGACAGATCCTTCCCTTCAAGGAAACTAGCCCATCTTTGCATATATAGACGAGGCCAGGAACTTACGAAGCCTGTTAGTAAAAACTGATATGGTACCCCATACATCTAAAAAAAAACAACGACGTGGTTTCCTCATAAGAAAGATGGTGCTTCAAATGCACTGGCTGTCAAGCTGCAATTATATGACACCGGGTGGAGATTCCCCATCCTTATTACTGGCATAGATTTAAATAGATTGAAATTATCTTGCCTCAGCTGATGCTATTTATATAATTACATGTCCCTGGCAGTAGTATTATGTGGGGAAAACCACAAACAACCTAGGAGAGGATGGCTAATCATCGATCGGCCATACGGGCAGCATTAGTGACAGGTTGGTAACGGGAGAGACCCCCCTTGGTGAACAATCGGTGGTAGACATTTTAGAGAAAGTGGCCACCCACTTGCTACATTCGGTGGGGTGAGGATGATCAGGTGGGGGTATCAAAGATTCCATCAGAGAGGGGAAGGAGGGCTATACAGAGGGAGGCCTTTTGGATCAAGACATTGGGACCTTATCGCCCAAAGGGTTAAATGAGCAATATGGCTTATCATGTTTTCTATAGGCTCTTGACTGATCAATGATTAGGCTCCACATTTGTTTCATTGGCAATCGGAAAAGAGGGCTATGTATCATGTATATTGTCAAATTTGGTTGTTATATAGTATTATGCCTTTGATATATGGGGCTTAGATATCCTGGACGATTATGTGTAGTGTAGTTATTATTGAATCATCCTGATATTTGATACTGTCTATTCTTGTTTTACTGTGAACCCTAATGTTTTTCCATGGGGTTGTAGACTTTTTAATATTAGTATTTCACTTTTTACCTTGTCACAGTATATTTTAGCACCTCACTTTGGTATATTTATAATACCTATTTGAGGCTTTATGATATATTAGGATTTTTACCTTTTTTTCACACTGAGATATCGATAATTGATATTATATTTATTGGGTGGGGCAGTGTGTATGTTATATTTTATTTTAATTTCATATTTATATTGTATATTGCATATTACCATACAGCAGGTATATAGCCAGTATGCACTTTATATAGCCTATCACTTGCATATGGCTTCACAACTTTTATCACCGCAGGGGTTAATGTTTGAGGGGAGGGAGACAGGGCGAGGAGGGCCGACCTAGGTTTTAAGTTTCCACTACCTGTATGTTTGTAAAACATCCTGAGGACGGCTGCTTGTGTCAGCTGAAAAGCGTTGATGCACAAATAAAATACGTATATGTGAAGAACCACGAGTGCTTTAATCTTTGGAAGTGTGTATTTGCAACGTATAGAAGCACCGGGGCCTGAGAAGATTTAAATGTGAGTGCGGGGACTTACGGCATATTATATAATAATACTTTTTGTAAAAATAAATAGAAATATATAGGAAGCTCACTTTTACTGAAACTGTCTGAAACTAAATGCACTTCTTAAAATTTTACACCAAATGGAATGTGTACAGCTCTTCTGACCATTAATAAAAAAAACTACCAAATTAACTATAATATTACCACAATTATATATCTTTAGAACACACCACCCATAGGTTTATAAGTAGTTGCGTAGTTATGAACACAGAAACCGGAAATAGGGAGTTTGCAATACTAGTTGGACTAATGAGTATGTCTTTATACAACTTCCATACTATGTTACTATGTAACTGTTATACAGAATTATGGGTAGGGTTATAAAGGTTGGACTAGATGGACGTATGTCTTTATACAACCTCAATAAACTATGTATGTAACTGTTATACAGACATATGGGTAGGGTATAAAGGTTGGATAGATGACGTAGGTTATACAACCTCCAATACTTTTTACTATGAACTGTTATACAGACATTATGGGTAGGGTATAAAGGTTGGATAGATAGGGTTTGGGTTTTTTTTTTGTGTGAGTTTTGTTTTTTGGGGGTTGGCGTAGACGTATGTCTTATACAACCTCCAATACTATGTTACTTTGTAACTGTAGACAGACATTATGAAAAAAAAGTCTATATCAAAAATTGCTAGACAATCAAAAAAAAGAGGGTAAAATACAAAAATGCACGAAAATTACGCAAGAAGCGTCTGACTACAAGAATGGATATGACCCAACACTTGGACATACATCCTATGTTAAAATGCACGTTTTGGGAAGAGGTACTTTCAGAAATAAGCAGTCTCGACAGGGATCACAACGGAACACCCGGGGCCATAACTTTTAGTATTGGCCACTGTTCCTTGTGATCCTCTGTCGAGACTGCTTATTTCTGAAAGGTACCTCTTCCAAAACGGTTCCTTGCAGAACAGGCTCAAAAAGGGGGCCAATCAGACATATTGCCAAGAGGAAATTTTGAGATACTCGCACAGACGCTGCAAGCTAGGGGTGGTAAATGAGGGTAATTGTCTAAATATCATACCTTTTAGTAATATTTTCTAGGTAATTCATTATTATTCATGACAAAGTGATAAATCCAATTACCCTTCTCTCAGTGATAGAGACACATTCCCATATTTCTATCAGACAGTACAAAGTGATAAATCCAATCTTTATTATATTATACAGATCAGTTATGGAGCTACTGACCCTTCTCTCAGTGATAGAGACACATTCCCATATTTCTATAGTACAGTAAAAAGTGATAAATCCAATCTGTATATATTATACAGTCAGTATGGAGCTACTGACCCTTCTCTCAGTGATAGAGACACATTCCCATATTTCTATCAACAGTACAAAGTGATAAATCCAATCTTATTTATTATACAGATCAGCTATGGAGCTACGACCCTTCGCTCAGTGATAGAGACACATTCCATATTTCTATCGGACAGTACAAAGTGATAAATCCAATCTTTATTATATTATACAGATCAGCTATGGAGCTACTGACCTTCTCTCAGTGATAGAGACACATTCCATATTCTATCGGACAGTACAAAGTGATAAATCCAATCTTTATATATATACAGATCAGCTATGGAGCTACTGACCCTTCTCTCAGTGATAGAGAACACATTCCCATATTTCTATCGGACAGTACAAAGTGATAAATCCAATCTTTATTATATTATACAGATCAGTTATGGAGCTACTGACCTTCTCTCAGTGATAGAGACACATTCCATATTTCTATCGACAGTACAAAGTGATAAATCCAATCTTTATTATATTATACAGATCAGTATGGAGCTACTGACCTTCTCTCAGTGATAGAGACACATTCCCATATTTCTATCGGACAGTACAAAAGTGATAAATCCAATCTTATTATATTATACAGATCAGTTATGGAGCTACTGACCCTTCTCTCAGTGATAGAGACACATTCCCATATTTCTATCGACAGTACAAAGTGATAAATCCAATCTTTATATATTATACAGATCAGCTATGGAGCTACTGACCCTTCTCTCAGTGATAGAGACACATTCCCATATTTTATCGAGACAGTACAAAGTGATAAATCAATCTTTATTATATTATAAGATCAGTATGGAGCTACTGACCCTTCTCTCAGTGATAGAGACACATTCCCATATTTCTATCTGACAGTACAAAGTGATAAATCCAATCTTTATTATATTATACAGATCAGCTATGGAGCTACTGACCTTCTCTCAGTGATAGAGACACATTCCCATATTTCTATCAGACAGTACAAAGTGATAAATCAATCTTTATTATATATACAGATCAGCTATGGAGCTACTGACCCTTCTCTCAGTGATAGAGACACATTCCCATATTCTATCAACAGTACAAAGTGATAAATCCAATCTTTATTATATTATACAGATCAGTTATGGAGCTACTGACCCTTCTCTCAGTGATAGAGACACATTCCCATATTTCTATCAGACAGTACAAAGTGATAAATCCAATCTTTATTATATACAGATCAGATGGAGCTACTGACCCTTCTCTCAGTGATAGACACACATTCCCATATTTCTATCGGACATACAAAGTGATAAATCCAATCTTTATTATATTATACAGATCAGCTATGGAGCTACTGACCCTTCTCTCAGTGATAGAGACACATTCCCATATTTCTATCGGATAGTACAAAGTAATAAATCCAATCTTTATTTTATTATACAGATCAGTTATGGAGCTACTGACCCTTCTCTCAGTGATAGAGACACATTCCCATATTTCTATCGGACAGTACAAAGTGATAAATCCAATGTTTATTATAGATCAGCTATGGAGCTACTGACCCTTCTCTCAGTGATAGAGACACATTCCATATTTCTATCGGACAGTACAAAGTGATAAATCCAATCTTTATTTATTATACAGATCAGTTATGAGGCTACTGACCTTCTCTCAGTGATAGAGACACATTCCCATATTTCTATCGGACAGTACAAGTGATAAATCCAATCTTTATTTATTATACAGATCAGTTATGGAGCTACTGACCCTTCTCTCAGTGATAGAGACACATCCCATATTTCTATCGACACAGTACAAAGTGATAAATCCAATCTTATTATATTATACAGATCAGCTATGGAGCTACTGACCCTTCTCTCAGTGATATGGACACATTCCCATATTCTATCGGACAGTACAAAGTGATAAATCCAATCTTTATTATATTATACAGATCAGTTATGGAGCTACTGACCCTCTCTCAGTGATAGAGACACATTCCCATATTTCTATCAGGACAGTACAAAGTGATAAATCCAATCTTTATTATATTATACAGATCAGTATGGAGCTACTGACCCTTCTCTCAGTGATAGAGACACATTCCCATATTCTATCGACAGTACAAAGTGATAATCCAATCTTTATTATATTATACAGATCAGTTATGGAGATATGACCCTCTCTCAGTGATAGAGACACATTCCCAATTTCTATCATACAGTACAAAGTGAAAATCCAATCTTTATTATATTATACAGATCAGTTATGGAGCTACTGACCCTTCTCTCAGTGATAGAGACACATTCCATATTCTATCAGACAGTACAAAGTGATAAATCCAATCTTATTAATTATACAGATCAGCTATGGAGCTACTGACCCTTCTTCAGTGATAGAGACACATTCCCATATTTTATCGGACAGTACAAAGTGATAAAATCCAATCTTTATTATATTATACAGATCAGCTTATGGAGCTACTGACCCTTCTCTCAGTGATAGAGACACATTCCCATATTTCTATCGGACAGTACAAAGTGATAAATCCAATCTTTATTATATTATACAGATCAGCTATGGATCTACTGACCCTTCTCTCAGTGATAGAGACACATTCCCATATTTCTATCGGACAGTACAAAGTGATAAATCCAATCTTTATTATATTATACAGATCAGTTATGGATCTACTGACCCTTCTCTCAGTGATAGAGACACATTCCCATATTTCTATCAGACAGTACAAAGTGATAAATCCAATCTTTATTATATTATACAGATCAGTTATGGAGCTACTGACCCTTCTCTCAGTGATAGAGACACATTCCCATATTTCTATCAGACAGTACAAAGTGATAAATCCAATCTTTATTATATTATACAGATCATCGCTCGTTTGGGCAAAGTACTTTAAACAAGACAGTCAGCATTAATCAACTCCATTCAGAATAGTTGTCAAGCTCATACAGCCAATTAGGCAAGTACCAGTAGTTAGGACCAGGCTATAGAAAGTGACCTGGACGGGGTATCTGGGCTTAAAAAATAATTCTGTTGCTCTGTGCATGCATTACTCAATAGTGTAATATTTGATGGGAATTAAAGAGGATTTAACATTGCATCATTTAGGAGCAAGTTATGCCTTGAGAGGTCTAGGTTTTTTAATTCTGAAATTGAGGGGTGGACATACCCTGGTGGACATACCCTTTAACCCTTACCGTTTCTTTTGTGTTTATGTACAGATGGTAAATGGCCCATACATACAATGAAACCTTCACAGCAAAACAATCTGGATTCATATTTTTTTTTTCTCCCAAATCCTGTTCAGAATCAAGTAGGGTGAGACTCCTTCCAATAAAGGAAGTAAAACTGGAAATATATTTTAAATCTTCTATTAACTATTAAATGACAGGGAAATGGACAAGGAAATAAGACTTTGACTCACTGAAAAGTATAAAGGTGAGGGGGGAATGGTGTACATTCCCTTTATAAAACTTTAGCTATGTTTATCCTATTAAGGGCATGTCCACCCCCAAATCTAACATTTCCCCCGCTACTGGCCTTACCTTCCACTCCAAATGGTTCTCCTGCTATGTCTGCCAAAGTACCAGAAAGTGAAGAGCAGGAGCTGTCTGTGACTGAAAAGGTTTCCCCTCTTACCTTTCCTCTGAGAGGTTTCTGGCATACGGTGAAACCCTACCCTCCTCTCTCTCTCTGGATTCCTCTTGCTGCCTGGTGCCCTACCATAAAATATTTTTCTGTGTAGGGGACCCTATACCACCCTCCAACCGCAATGTTTGTTTCAAACAAAACAGTAATGTACTTACAAGCTTTGTTCCGCCACTGTTCTGCACTGTCCGCAGCTGCCTCTGTGATTAGTTGCCTCTCAGCCATCACAGGTGTGGCTGATGGTCCAGCCTCCTGCTACGATTTCCTGCAAGCGAGGGCCGTATCAAAATGCTTGGTTCTTAAAGGTGAAGATATCCTTTAAGTTTTATAGTTATTAATACCGCTCTGAATACGACCCAATACCTTACTGTAAACCTTATCCTGTCACACTGGGAACTAATTATGGAAAATATCCTTTTACAACCCATTCACTCCTGATAAATGTTCTATATCGTGTTAACTAGAGATAAAATTACTACTCAAATCAAAAACACAAACTTACATATAATTTTTGACTCTGTATTTCTTCTTCAGTGAAATTTATCTGCTGCTCTAATGGATCCCAAGGTGTGAAACTGCCAATAAATATAGGAGATAAAACATAAATCCTTCATTATGTATAAGATCCATAGCTAATACTAATCTCCTTGTTCAGTAAAAAACCGTTGAATAACCGTCTAGTTCATCATCTGTGAGGTTCTTCAGATAATGGTGTAGCTTTTTAAATAGGAGATAAACACAAAGGTAACTGTAATACGCAGTGAGAATAAAATATTCAGGTTTGGAACTTCTATTAAATACATCAAACAGGGCATGGCAGCAGCAATTCCTAGTAATAGAGAAACTATTCACGTCTCCCATATTCTCCAACTGAAGTTCAGTTCGTTTTAGTAAAAGTAAAAGTGTGTCAGTGTTTTTATCATTTATAAATCCCTTGAAATTATAAACTTTGCTAAGGGATTTAAAGAGAAATGTCTCCAAAATAAGTCAGGGTTAAATTGTGGTATACCTTTAAATTGAGCCGGGCCCATCTTTAAACTTAGCTTAACTTAGCTTTCATTTAAGCAACTAGTAGCGATGTAACTGGTACAGTATTTATAGATATTGCCTGAAACTCTTTTACAGCTATTTTCAAGTCTGCAAACCTTGTAATTGTCCTTGTGTGTCACATAGCAAACTGAAATTAAAGGGCATGTGCACCCCCAAAACATAATTTAACCCACTACTGGCCCCACTGCGTAGTGTAATAAAACCCATACCTTACATCTCCAGCTCCATATGGCTGCCCTGCTATGCCTCTCCAAATCCCAAAACTGCCCACCAGGAGCGGCAGAGTCCATATAGACCTCCTGTCTCCCCTCCAGAGAATTTTGCCATGCGTACTGCAGCCCTACCCCCCCTCCCCTCCCTCTCCCTACCTCTCCCACCCGTTTTGCTCTCCTCCCCCTAGCTACAAACCCCCTATAAAGTAGGTCTCCATCACCCAGCCCAACCGCCATATTACTTTTAGCAGAAACCCCCCGATCACTACTTACCTTACCTCTCTCCCCCGGTGTTCTGTGCACCCGGAAGCTGCGTCCGTGATTGGCTGCCTCTGAGATAATCACGGACGTGGCGTGTTGGTCCAGCCCCCTGCTTGCAGTTTCATGCAAGCAGATGGCCGTGACAGTACGTCGGAGGAAAGAGGTAAGGTAAGTAGTGATCAGAGTTTCTGCTAAAAGTAATAGGGCGGTTGGGGCTAGGGGAGGGAGTCCTACACTACAGCAAAAATCTTTAAAAGGGGTGGACATGCCCTTTAAGTGACTTTTTGCTGTTTGTAAAAAAAATTGAGTAGTCTGGGCACTGGGGATATATTCACAAGCGAGGCGGCGCCAGTGACTGTAACTTCATACAGGATATTGTTCAAGGTTAGACTGCAGGCTATTATTCTATGTTAACTTGTTTTGTAATAAAGTAAGACAGAAAAAGAAAGGAAAGGATATAACAACATAAAGCAGATGGAATCTAATCATAGTATTGTCTATGTTAGACTTGGAACCTTATACGTGTTTTTATCCCACTTGATCTCAATCTTTGATTTTTATTGTTGAAAATATAATTAGACCTGCAATCCTTTCTATGAATGGTTTCCATCAAGTATCCAGGCAATGTTCAGGATCGGTGGCAAATAAATAATCTGTCAATATGTGTTGGTAAGTGTCAATCAAATCCATAGATCCAGAAGGAGGGAAAGTTCGACCATGATCATAATAGTCGTGGGAAAATAAGGATGGCCCTTGGCTACTGGGCCCCCTTGCGGTTTACTCCCCCTGCTCTCCTGGTAGTTCCCCCCTGCCACACCTTATTAATACTGCCCCTTGTCAGATGTCAAAATCACAAGTCAGCCAGAAAAGTAAAGTACAGCTGTAATAAATTCCCAGCTACTTCTCAATACCAATTCCCCAATCTCCACCACTAACTTCCCCTATAGAAAACCCCCCATTAGTCAGGAAACAGGCAACACCTCAGGAACACAGTTGGCCCTTGAAGTGCAAGGTATTGGTATAAAGCTACAGGTAAACATACCGGAGAGACGGAAACATGCAGAGTTCCTAATAGAGTGATCAGTCTACAATTAGCAACAATTAGAGGAAATCAAGGTAACTCATGGTCATAATTGGAGCCAAGGGTGAGTCAATCTGATCAGGTAGTAGAAGTGGATGAGGAAGAATCACAGTTGGTTTATTAGAAAGGGATGGGTCCAGGCAGTAAAAAAACAGTTAGGAACAGGAATCAATATACTGTATGTACCTAGATGTACCACAAGCAGAAAGTCCAAGCAAAGCTACAAGGACTGGAAGCCAAAGTGACCCAAATAGGGAGAACCACCATGAACAGACCCCTCTAGTGTATTGGCCAATCCCAAATTCCAAAAAAATGCAATGAATGGTAATGACAGAATCAGCACCATAGAGGCCACGTAATCCGAACCGAAACAATCTGCAGTTACACTGTGAGGAAGGAACAGACACGGCTGTACACAGGTATAACAAGGGAGCACCTATACATACATATGCTTAATGCCAGGTACTATGCCAGGTTCAGGTACCACCGGTTCAGGGAACAGAAACAAAGGGTCAGTATGAGAAAGAAGAAACAAAAATCACAGAGTCAAGCTAATGATAAATGGGAAATGATCAACTGAAAGTCAAAAGGTTAAAAAGCAAAATGACCAATGAGAAGAAGCAGCAACTGAAACACTTTCAGATTAAACAATCATTAACTTTAAAATCCCATAATGAATCCACATATGAATCTCCATGTGTCACTGTAGGGAATACACAGGGAGACAGGAATGTATTAACCAGTAGAAAAAGGACCCTGAAATTCCATCTAAATGGCAGAGATCTGTCATCCTGGATTGGAACCACTACTCTAGACTGGAACTGAGCTTAGGGAGGAAGGTTTGCAAGTAAACTGTCACTAACATTCTATTGGTTCTTTTCTATTGGTCGATATAACACACATGAATGTATATTATGGGATATTTACTACAATCAATAATATTTACCTTATTCTGATAATTTATTTGTGCTTCTTCTGAATATTTCCATGGAAGGCGTGCATCTTATTAAGTGCCTGAGACATCGTTTACTGCAAGTGAACTCGGGGAGTGTGGGAAAAATGCAAATGATCCAGTTAGAGTAACTCCAGAGCAATCTATAATTTCTTTACCATGTTGTGCATGATATTCATTCTTGAATTGGTCTATTGTCTCACAACCCAAAAATTTAACCAAATATCTTGATAGTTTGTCCTCTGGATAATTTATAGAGTTAATTTTTGTAAAAATGTTTTATATTTGTGAAGTTTCCAGATTATAAGGGTAGTAGTACGAATTATATAACTTCCCTCGGTTACTTCTGTACCAGATAGAAACACTGAAGATTTTCCCCCCAGACTGATGAAAAGACAAATGTCTTATTGAATGAGTTTATAATATGCTACGTACATTGTATAAGTATTCTATAGATTTCATTGAAATAGTTCCACATATTATAATAACAGTACAAGATGAATTCCAAATAATATGTCTGTGCTCAGTTATTCCTCTGTATTAGCACCAAACCGTATTTTTACTGAGAACTCCACACATATCCCATCCTCAGTCAATAGTTTCTTAACATTTCTTCTTCTCTTTCCTCACTAAATCATCAGATGTGATAATTCCAACCCAGGTCCAACCAAAATATTTCACTAATTTACCTAATGCAAAAAAATTGGTTTTATCACTTTGTACTGTCCGATAGAAATATGGGAATGTGTCTCTATCACTGAGAGAAGGGTCAGTAGCTCCATAGCTGATCTGTATAATATAATAAGATTGGATTTATCACTTTGTACTGTCTGATAGAATATGGGAAGTGTCTCTATCACTGAGAGAAGGGTCAGTAGCTCCATAACTGATCTGTATAATATAATAAGATTGGTTTCACATTGTACTGTCTGATAGAAATATGGGAATGTGTCTCTATCACTGAGAGAAGGGTCAGTAGTCCATAACTGATCTGTATAATATAATAAGATTGATTTATCACTTTGTACTGTATGATAGAAATAGGGGAATGTGTCTCTATCACTGAGAGAAGGGTCAGTAGCTCCATAACTGATCTGTATAATATAATAAAGATTGGATTTATCACTTTGTACTGTCTATAGAAATATGGGAATGTCTCTATCACTGAGAGAAGGGTCAGTAGCTCCATAACTGATCTGTATAATAAAATAAAGATTGGATTTATCACTTTGTACTGTCCGATAGAAATATGGGAATGTGTCTATATCACTGAGAGAAGGGTCAGGAGCTCCATAGCTGATCTGTATAATATAATAAAGATTGGATTTATCACTTTGTACTGTCCGATAGAAATATGGGAATGTGTCTCTATCACTGAGAGAAGGGTCAGTAGCTCCATAACTGATCTGTATAATAAAATAAGATTGGATTTATTAACTTTGTACTATCCGATAGAAATATGGGAATGTGCTCTGTCACTGAGAGAAGGGTCATTAGCTCCATAACTGATCTGTATAATAAATAAGATTGGATTTATCACTTTGTACTGTCCGATAGAAATATGGGAATGTGTCTCTATCACTGAGAAAGGGTCAGTAGCTCCATAGCTTGATCTGTATAATTAATAAAGATTGGATTTATCACTTTGTACTGTCCGATAGAAATAGGGAATGTGTCTCTATCACTGAGAGAAGGGTCAGTAGCTCCATAACTGATCTGTATAATATAATAAAGATTGGATTTTTCTTGTACTATCGTAGAAATATGGAATGTGTCTCTATCACTGAGAGAAGGTCAGTACTCCATAACTGATCTGTATATAAAATAAAGATTGGATTTATCACTTTGTACTATCCGATAGAAATATGGGAATGTGTTCTCTATCACTGAGAGAAGGGTAATTAGCTCCATAGCTGATCTGTATAATATAATAAAGATTGGATTTATCACTTTGTACTGTCTGATAGAAATATGGGAATGTGTCTCTATCACTGAGAGAAGGTCAGTAGCTCCAAATATCTGTATAATTAATAAAGATTGGATTTATCACTTTGTACTGTTGATAGAAATATGGGAATGTGTCTCTATCACTGAAGAAGGGTCAGTAGCTCCATAGCTGAATCTGTATAATAATAAAGATTGGATTTATCACTTTGTACTGTCCGATAGAAATATGGGAATGTGTCTCTATCACTGAGAGAATGGTCAGTAGCTCCATACTGATCTGTATAATATAATAAAGATTGGATTTATCACTTTGTTACGTATGATAGAAATATGGGAATGTGTCTCTATCACTGAGAGAAGGGTCAGTAGCTCCCTGATCTGTATAATAAATAAAGATTGGTATTTATCACTTTGTACTGTCCGATAGAAATATGGGAATGTGTCTCTATCACTGAGAAGGGTCAGTAGCTCCATACTGATCTGTATAATATAATAAAGATTGGATTTATCACTTTGTACTGTCGATAGAATATGGGAATGTGTCTCTATCACTGAGAGGGTCAGTAGCTCCATAACTGATCTGTATAATATAATAAAGATTGGATTTATACTTTGTACTGTCCGATAGAAATATGGAATGTGTCCATCACTGAGAGAAGGGTCAGTAGCTCCATACTGATCTGTATAATATAATAAGATTGGATTTACACTTTGTACTGTTGATAGAAATATGGGATGTGTCTCTATCACTGAGAGAAGGGTCGTAAGCTCCATAACTGATCTGTATAATAATAAAGATTGGATTTATCACTTTGTACTGTCCAATAGAATATGGGAATGTGTCTCTATCACTGAGAGAAGGTCAGTAGCTCCATAACTGATCTGTATAATTAATAAGATTGGATTTATCACTTTGTACTGTCCCATAGAAATAGGGAATGTGTCTCTATCACTGAAGAAGGGTCAGTAGCTCCATAGCTGATCTGTATAATATAAAAGATTGATTTATCACTTTGTACTGTCCGATAGAAATATGGGAATGTGTCTCTATCACTGAGGAAGGGTCAGTAGCTCCATAGCTGATCTGTATAAATAATAAAGATTGGATTTATCACTTTGTACTGTATGATAGAATATGGAATGTGTCCTATCACTGAGAGAAGGTCAGTAGCTCCATAGCTGATCTGTATAATATAATAAGATTGGATTTATCACTTTGTATTGTCCGATAGAAATATGGGAATGTGTCTCTATCACTGAGAGAAGGGTCAGTAGCTCCATGGCTGATCTGTTAATATAATAAAGATTGGATTTATCACTTTGTACTGTCCGATAGAAATATGGGAATGTGTCTCTATCACTGAGAGAAGGTCAGTTAGCTCTAACTGATCTGTATAATATAATAAAGATTGGATTTATCACTTTGTCTGTGTGATAGAAATATGTAAATGTGTCTCTATCACTGAGAGAAGGGTCAGTAATCCATAACTGATCTGTAAATATAATAAAGATTGGATTTATCACTTTGTACTGTCTGATAGAATATGGGAATGTGTCTCTATCACTGAGAGAAGGTCAGTAGCTCCATAGCTGATCTGTATAATATAATAAAGATTGGATTTTATCACTTTGTACTGTCGATAGAATATGGGAATGTTCTCTATCACTGAGAGAAGGGTCAGTAGCTCCATAACTGATCTGTAAATATAATAAAGTTGGATTTATCACTTTGTACTGTCCGATAGAATATGGGAATGTGTCTCTATCACTGAGAGAAGGGTCAGTAGCTCCATAACTGATCTGTATAATATAATAAAGATTGGATTTATCACTTTGTACTGTCGATAGAAATATGGGAATGTGTCTCTATCACTGAGAGAAGGGTCAGTAGCTCCATAACTGATCTGTATAATAAATAAAGATTGGATTTATCACTTTGTACTGTCCGATAGAAATATGGGATGTGTCTCTATCACTAGAGAAGGGTCAGTAGCTCCATAGCTGATCTGTATATATAATAAAGATTGGATTTATCACTTTGTACTGTCCGATAGAAATATGGAATGTGTCTCTATCACTGAGAGAAGGGTCAGTAGCTCCATAGCTGATCTGTATAATATATAAAGATTGATTTATCACTTTGTACTGTCCGATAGAAATATGGGAATGTGTCTCTATCACTGAGAGAAGGGTCAGTAGCTCCATACTGATCTGTATAATATAATAAAGATTGGATTTATCACTTTGTACTGTCCGATAGAAATATGGGAATGTGTCTCTATCACTGAGAGAAGAGTCAGTAGCTCCATACTGATCTGTATAATATATAAAGATTGGATTTATCACTTTGTACTGTCTATAGAAATATGGGAATGTGTCTCTATCACTGAGAGAAGGGTCAGTAGCTCCATAGCTGATCTGTATAAATAAAAGATTGGATTTATCACTTTGTACTGTTGATAGAAATATGGGAATGTGTCTCTATCACTGAGAGAAGGGTCAGTAGCTCCATACTGATCTGTATAATATAATAAAGATTGGATTTATCACTTTGTACTGTCTATAGAAATATGGGAATGTGTCCTATCACTGAGAGAAGGGTCAGTAGCTCCATAACTGATCTGTATAATATAATAAATTGGATTTATCACTTTGTACTGTCTGATAGAAATATGGGAATGTGTCTCTATCACTGAGAGAAGGGTAATTGGATTTATATCACTTTGTCATGAATAATAATGATTACCTAGAAATATTACTAAAAGGTCTGATATTAGGACATTACCCTCATTTACCACCCCTAGGCTGCTGCGTCTGTGCGATGTATCTCAAAATTCCTCTTGGCAATATTGTCTGATTGGCCCCCCTTTTTTGAGCCTGTTCGCAAGAAACCGTTTTGGAAGAGGGTACCTTTCATAGAATAAGCAGTCCCTCGACAGAGGATCACAATGGAACAGTGGCCAATACTAACAAGTATTGGCCACTGTTCCGTGTGATCCTCTGTCGAGACTGCTTATTTCCTGAAAGGTACCTCAAAACGGGCATGTTAACATAGGATGTATGGTTTCCAAGTGTTGGTCAATCCATTGATTGTAGTCAGAGCTTCTTCGTGAATTTCGTGCATTTTTGTATTTTACCCTCTTTTTGATTGTCTAGCAATTTTTGATATAGACTTTTTTTCATAATGTCGTCTAACAGTTACAAAGTAACATAGTATTGGAGGTTGTATAAAGACATACGTCTATCTAGTCCAACCTTTATACCCTAACCCATAATGTCTGTATAACAGTTACTAGTAACATAGTAATTGGAGGTTGTATAAAGACATACGTCTATCTAGTCCCAACCTTTTAACCCTACCCAAATGTCTGTATAACAGTTACATAGTAACATAGTATTGGAGGTGTATAAAGACATACGTCCATCTAGTCCAACCTTTATACCCTACCCATAATGTCTGTATAACAGTTACATAGTAACATAGTATTGGAAGTTGTATAAAGACATACGTCCATCTAGTCCAACCTAGTATTGCAAACTCCCTATTTCCAGTTTCTGTGTTCATAAATTACGCAACTTATCAAAACCTATGGGTGTGTAGTTTCTAAAGAATATAATTGTGGTAATATTATAGTTAATTTGGTAGTTTTATTTTTAATTGTCAGAAGAGCGTATCATTTCCATTGGTGTAAAATTTTAGAAAGTGCAGATTTAGTTTCAGACAGTTTCAGTAAAAGTGGCTTCCTATATATTTCTAGTATTTTTACAAAAGTATATATTATATAATATGCCGTAAGTCCCGCACTCACATTTAATCTTCTCAGGCCCCGGTGCTTCTATACGTTGCAAATACACCTTCCAAAAGATTAGAGCACTCGTGTGGTCTTCACATATACGTATTTTATTTGTGCATCAAACGCGTTTCAGCTGACACAAGCAGCCGTCCTCAGGATGTTACAAACATACAGGTAAGTGAACTTTAAAACCTAGGTCAGCCCTCCTCGCCCTGTGCTCCTCCCTGCAAACATTAACCCCTGCTGTGATAAAGTTGTGAGTCCATATGCAAGTGAAGGCTATATAAAGTGCAAATACTGGCTATATAACCTGCTGATAGTAATATGCAATATACAATATAAATATGAAATATAAATATAAATATAACATACACACTCTGCCCCACCCAATAAATATATCAATTATCGATCTCCTCATTGTGAAAAAAGGTAAAATCCTAATATATCATAAAGCCTCAAATAGGTATTATAAATATACCAAAGTGAGGTGCTAAAATATACTGTGACAAGGTAAAAGTGAAATACTAATATTAAAAAGTCTACAACCCCATGGAAAAACATTAGGGTTCACAGTAAAACAAGAAATAGACAGTATCAAAATATCAGGATGATTCAAATAATAACTACATATATCGCTCCAGGATTATCTAAGCCCATATATCAAAGGCATAATATATAACAACCAAATTTGACAATACATGATACATAGCCCTCTTTTTTCCGATGCCAATGAACAAATGTGGAGCCTAATCATTGATCAGTCAGAGCCTATAGAAACATGATAACCATTTGCTCATTTAACCCTTTGGGCATAAGGTGCCCAATGTCTTGATCCAAAAGGCCTCCCTCTGTAATAGCCTCCTTCCCCTCTCTGATGGATCTTTGATACCCCCCACCTGATCAATCGCCATCCACCTGAATTAGCAAGTGGGTGGCCACTTTCTCTAAATGTCTAGCCACCGATTGTTCACCAACGGGGGTCTCCCGTTACCACCTGTCACTAATGCTGCCCGTATGGCCGATCGATGATTAGCCATCCTCTCCCTAAGGGTTGTTGTGGTTTTCCCCACATAATACTTACTGCAGGGACATGTATTATATAAATAGCATCAAGCTGAGGCAAGATAATTTACATCTATTTTAAATCTATGGCCAGTATAAGGATGGGGAAAATCTCCACCCGGTGTCTATAATTGCAGCTTGACAGCCAGTGCATTTTGAAGCAGCCATCTTTCTTATGAGGAAGCCACGTCGTTGTTTTTTTTTTAGATGTATGGGGTACCATATCAGTTTTTTACTAACAGGCTTCGTAAGTTCCTGCCCGTCTATATGCAAAGATGGGGCTAGTTTCCTTGAAGGGAAGGGATCTGTCACTACTCATAGTTCCCAATGATTTTAACACTCTGTATATTCCACTGGAATAGGGGAATTGACAGGTGGAGGGTCCCTATATAGTTGATAATAATGTATAATTATGCCCTAATCAGATATATCTAATTAATGGCCAAAGAGTTAAAATGGTTAGGACTACAAGGCTCTAGAGGTGTAGGACTACAAGGCTCTAAGGTTTGGACTACAAGGCTCTAGAGGTATTGGACTACAAGGCTCTAGAGTATTGGACTACAGGCTCTAGAGTAGACAGGCTCTAGAGGTATTGGACTACAAGGCTCTGGAGTATTGGACTATAAGGCTCTAGGTGTAGGACTACCAGCTTCTAAAGCTATTGTTTAGAACCAAATTTTAAACGGAGGAGATCTGGGAACTAAGGGTAATTCTGGGAAATCTGGATACAAGGAATATGGGAGTACAAGGCTGGAGTGAAGGGTTAAAGTTATAGGTTCTACACGTCTCCTTAATGAAAAACACATATAGTGCTGGGAGGGGACACAATACCTCTTCTGATAGGTCTCTTTGTTTCCATGAATGTACGCCTAACATGTGTTGTGAATTAGGTAACATTCCACAGTGTGATGTCATTTTGCCTATAAACCAGTGAGCAGGTCTCTGTAAGGGGGGCCACTGACATCACAGATCTGTCAGTGGCTCTGCTATGCAATAAAGGACCTCCTTCTTTTATCAATTTGGTCTCTAGAAGTGACATTATTATTATTATTATTATTCCTGGGGTGACAACAGGTACCCTGTATGGACTGACATTCAGATGGAGGCACTGCTGAGATATTTCTCTTTAAGGGTACAGTCCAGCAAAGGATCTGAGCGGAGAGATGATGGGAATGATAGGTGGACAAATCTTCACAATGCATTGGTAGACCCATTTTTTTTTTGGTTTTATTCCGGACTTTGTCTATCAAAATCAATCCCTATCGGTCTGAGAGTCTTTGCTGGAATGTCATCCTCATTCAGGTGATGTCACGCTCTAGAGTTTATGTTGTAATTTTTGTCTGTCTAATACTAACAAACTTGTGTGACTGGAGTGTGAATTGTTTTGTCTAGTAATACTCATGTTTTATGTTTCATGCAATGGCCAATACTGAGAATAATTCTGTTAGATTTAATTGTAATTGTCAACCTAAGACTGTGTATTTTTGAAATGTTCAGGACGTTATGATAATGTTTTGTGTAGATTGTGTAGAGTTTGAAGTCGTTGTTGAAGGAAAGGGGTTATTTTTAAAAGTCTGAAGTTAGAGCACGAACCATAATTTGTTACAGCTGTGTGCAGAATTCAAGATAACCTATTGTATCCAGATGTGACAGTCTTTTCATTCACAGATGAATGAGGGGAAATAGTTCTATTTTCAATCTAATAACATTGCAAATTATTCAAACAAGGGGAAGACTTGTATTAGAATTTGTTATAATACTTTGGCTATGGGAAAGCCATTGTATGTTTATTATGCTATGGAAAGTGCATATTGTGCTTGTGCAAAGCTACTAAACATACAAATACACAAGGGGATAGTGCGACCACCGCTCAGACACCTACGTCGAGCAGGCTACACCCATATGAATAGAATCAAATCAAACCAGTAAAATTATCTGTTACCTTGGGGTTTATTTTTCTAGTAACCTGCATCTATTTCAAACACTCCACTATTTTTATGACTCTTATTGTGACTGTGAGGGGAAAAAAAAAAACAACAATTTTTTATCACTGATAAAATCTCCAACACGGATGAAGGTGTTGAGAGATGTGTATAGGGTCTTTTCACTCGAAAATTAAAAATTGGGCTGGCCAGCACCCAATTTCAGAGGTCTTATACATAGTACTCTTCTGAATAGAGGGCATATAGCCTCTCTGGACATACGGGGAAAAGGACTTGCACGCAGAGTGATACACGGAATAATTCCCAAAGTCAAAATTTAAGATGGGGAATATGTTGTAATCAGGATAAACATGTCCCCTGCGGCAGTAATGGCTGAAAAATATGGGGAATGGACTGTTAGTCCCATACCAATGGAGTGAGAATGACCAGGTTGGCAGGTAAAACCCTATATTCTATATCATTGCAGGGAATATTTGATCTGTTCAGATGGGTACACTTAGACAGTAATATATAGACTGTCAATAGAGACACGCACAGCACACACAGTACACAAACACTCTCCTTTAGAATAAGAAACACATGGCCATATGTTTTCTTAAGCTAAATGAAATCCTACACACCACGTCAAATGACGAAGCTATCGCTGTAATATACAATTGTTGCTGTACTATTAATGTTGGTAACATGGATGATTTAATGGAACAGTTTAAAATTTCAGTGGGATCATTCATTATTACAGAGGACAATAAGTGCACGATTCTCCCCTGTATAAAGAACCACATAACCCCTTTAAAAGAAACAGGTTTGGAATGAGGGAACCAGATGGTTTAGATAACAGCCGTTACATGCTTGATCAAAGACCACAAGTAAATTGGTTAGGTTAACAATGTAAATTTAATATGTCAATGAAGGTATTTGACTTATCTGTAGGTTCTATCTTCTTTACCCTTGGATTTGACAAGAGTAGAAATAAATTATAGATTTTTGATTGGAAATGCAGTAACAATCTAGTTGATCAGTGTGTGGTAGAATGCAAGAGTTGGACTCAAATGAGTTTCCAGATGTTGGTATGTTTGAAAAAAAGAAAAGAAAAAAGAGAAAAGGAATTTTTTTGTTTGTGTCAGCAAAGCACTGATCTGCTTCTTTAATTAAACACCCTTGGTTCAACCAGTGTATACAAAATCATAAAAATAATTTTAGAATGGGACGTTAATGGTTTTAGATGGAATCGGTGTTGTTAATGTAGAAGTTGGAAATTAAATGAAATGAAAAGTTTACAGAAAGTAATGTGTATCTAATTACATAGAAGGAGGAACCTTGAAAGAGTTATAATTAAAAGTATGTTGAACCATGGACAAGTAGAGGATTTGTGTGGTGATGAATTATAGTTTTTTTTTAACGTTGGAAAACTGATATGTTACATTTATCTTCCCTTACAGGGAGTAGAAGTGCATTTTAGGTTGGTCTTTGTTAGACTGTGATGACTTATAGAATAAGCAGATATGTAATGTAAACTCCCTGACTCAACTAAACCTTTCCAATTGTTTTGAGCTGTTTTAGAAATACAGGGAACAGCGTTCTTTGCCAGGAGACCCACATCTGGGTGTAGTGGTGCATATGAGACTACACCTGGATCCAGTTATTCAAGGAGCTCTCACTTGTGTTAAGCGGTAGCGGCAGCAGCTCTCCTACTGAAAAGGTAGCAGTTTATTCGCATAGGGTAACCACTACTGTATATGCTTCCACATGCAGCAGGAATCATACATGTGCGCAGACACGACACCTCTCCTCAGCACGCCCAGGCAAGTATGAGTCTATCCTATTAGAGTCTGGGGAGTAGAGGTTAACGCTGCACAGTCCTCATCCAGCCACTTTCCTCCTGCCAGAGGACGGTGATGCCAAGACGGTGTTAGAGGACCATGATTGTCTACAACTGATGGAGCAAGAGACTAGCCAATTGTCTCCGGTAAGTGGAGCCGCTGCAAGCCCCTGACCTTACTTTATTTATATGATGATGGTTCCAGTTTATTGTAGATGGAGCTCCAGCACCCTCCTATGCCATCATATCGTCAACAGCCGAAGGTTTCACTACATTAGATCTGGCCGATTGCACCTTCCTACCGGCACACAGGCGGAATTGGTCACATTGGGTAGACATGTGTACACGCTTCAGGTAAGATTGTTAACATTTACACACTGACAGCATGTATGCATATGGAATTGCACATGATTTTGGACCCATCTGGAAAAACAGAGGATTCAAACCATGTAAGATACATCAATCAAACCTGGGTAGAAGAAAAACTTTTTCAAGATGGTCGCCTTGCCAATAAGGTGGTCATCTCGAAAGTTAAAGGCACCATAAGACTTAGTCCCTATGAGATCTTATTTGGCTATAAGTCATAGACAGGGTTATACTATCCCCATCATGGGGCAAATGCCTATATCTGTGTTCTTATGTTATTAACGTTATAGAAGGAGCTTACTACAGTGTATCTTCATGCATGACAGTTTAACCAGATGTAGAGAACCAACAACATCCTGTAAAGCCAGGTGACTGGGTGATGGTCAAAGTGTTCCAAAAGCGTTCCCTTGGCCCACGATTCGAAGGTCCATACCAAAGTGCTACTTACAACTACAGTAAATAGAGGGAAAGCCAACATGGGCTCCATGTCAGCCACTACACTGCAAACAGCGTCTTCAATACAATACCCAAGATCCTGTGTACAAAACCTACCGTTATAATGCTAAGTTTATGCTTTTTATCATTATCTTGTTTGCCTGTCACATTAGTCATGTGCAGGGTGGTGAATCCAACCTGTACATCACTATATATCTGTATACATCACTGTCAGAAGCTTTTGTCCTTCCAAAAGTAATAGATCACGAAACTAACACTATAAAGCAACTATCTCTAATATCACCATGCTAACTGTACAGTACAGACTTACACAGCCACTTACTATAATGGGAAGCTATGAAATAGAAGATCCAGTTTTCCCATTATCATGGAACAGGATCTTCTAGGGGGGAGATACATATCAGGAGAATACAATCAGGGAGAATACATCAGGGAGAATACATACAGGAACATGGGAGAATAATACAGGGAGAATACATACAGGAACATGGAAGTTTACAATAGATTATGTACATATCTCCACAGTCAAATGAGACAAACGTTCCTAAGGAACTTATTTCTACAGAAGGGCCATCTTTACAGATAGCAGGAAGGCGTATGAACTATCAGTTGTGTTTAAAATTCTCTCATGATAACAGTCAACCCACACCAGGATATAATACAATACAGTACATACACTTCCACAGAAGGGTTTAAATCATACAAATCAGCATGACATAGTGAAAAGGGAGCTCTCAGTGATGCAGATAAAGCATGGATGTGATTTCCACCATGGACAGCTGGGGGATAGAATTTGCTACCGGACTGAATAAATATGCGGAATAATGGATGGGGTTGTTATGAAACTACCAGTGCTATACGTTTATTAAGGATGAATTTTTCACCAGGTCAGAAAAGTATCCTTCAGAACAGAATGGCATTGGACTACATCCTGCAGCCTCAAGGAGGTGTGTGTGTCCTTATGTGTGGAAGTTGCACTTGGATTGAGGATTCCCATGACCCATACTACATCCCTTGCTAAAATGGACAGTTTACAAAAAAAGCAAGAGCATTCTAAGAACGATGGAATCCTTTCATGCTTCGGCAACTTGGATCTTGCATTTGGCTCAACATGTCTTTGGCAATTTTGTGACTTTCTTACTGACATTGTTATTGATTGTATATTTTGATTGTCATAATGGCTAAATACTTGTCCAAATGTTTGTATGAATAGGAGTCAACAAATGATCAAAACACACACCTACTATACACACACCTACTGACATTTGAAATCTACATAATGGAGTAATAATCTTTTAACCATATAATTTCTTGACAGACAGATATACATAAAATTTAACACATTCTATGCCTAAATATAAAGGCAAAAATAAAATGTTACATATTAAGGGTGGTACAGGGATCCATTAGGGACCCATTATACAACAGGAGTGTTTATTATTTACTATGTTACCTTGTACATAAGGTAACATCTCACCTCTCATATCCATAACTAAGATAGGGACAGGACAGATGAATGTGAGGCGGATGGAAGGTGATTTTCCCAATCCAGTTCCTTCCTGTCACATGTGCACACACAAGGTGGCACATGTTACAAAGTACCTGCCAGTGGGATCACAGTCATCTGAATAGGTAGGGTGATGGTTTGTGATCGTAAATCACGATCAAGAGGGGGGATGTGACGGTGGTCACCCAGGGTCCCTAATATAGTTGATAATATGTATAATTATGCCCCTAATCAGATATATCTAATTAATGGCCAAGAGTTAAAATGGTAGGACTACAAGGCTCTAGAGGTATTGACTACAAGGCTTTGAGGTATTGGCTATAAGGCTCTAGAGGTATTGGACTATAAGGCTCTAGAGGTTAGGACTACCAGGCTCTAAAGCTATTGTTTAAACCAAGTTTAAACGGAGGAGATCTGGAACTAAGGGTATTCTGGGAAATCTGGATACAATGGATATGGGAATACAAGGTTTAATGAAGGGTTAAAGTATAGGTTCTTCACGTCTCCTTAATGAAAAACACATATAGTGCTGGGAGGGGACACAATACTCTTCTGATAGGTCTCTTTGTTTCCATGAATGTACGCCTAACATGTGTTTGTGAATTATGTAACATTCCTTAGAGTGATGTCATTTTGCCTATATAAACCAGTGAACAGGTCTCTGTAGGGGGGCCACTGAAATACACAGATCTGTCAGTGGTCTCTGCATATGCAATAAGGCCTCCTTCTTTTATCAATTTTGGTCCTCTAAAGTGACATAATTATTATTATTATTATTCCTGTGGTGACAAACAGGTTACCCTGTATGGACTGACATTCAGGAATATTGTAGAGTGTAAGGGATACTATGTATATCTTATCCCTAGTTTTGTTACATTTTTTTCGTTTTAATCCCTACAATAACATATAATCTCACCTTATTCATTTGATTTTCCACTCTCTTTGGACTTAATAAGATTATGTTGTTATATTTATTCTTATAGTAATTCCAGGCTTGTTGTTTTCTAGGTTGTTACTACTGCATATACATGCTTTCTACCTGCGACGTTGGTGAATGATATCATTTTCTGAATGCAGGTTGTGAATCCCTGTGTGGTATATGTGATTATAATGGAATGTGTAACAAGGTCACTTCTGTTCTTGGGCCTTGAAAGATGGCCGTATACCATGACTAATGTATTTGTCTGTTTGCTGAGTCTGATGAAGGGAGCAGTGGCTCTCAAACGTTACTCAATTGACACTGATGTGTGTATTGTAAAGATGAATCTTCAATAAATATGTTGCATTGACGAGTGCTGCCCATTCTCTCACGAATATTTAAGTTGGATGAATACAGCTGGAATCCAGAAAGGGCATAGCACCGAAATACTAGAATTGGCGTTTGCTGTAAAACTACAATTGTATATAATATATATATATATATATATATGAAAACTGCCTACTTACTTGCTGCCACCAGGTTATTCTGGGTTACTCTACTCCAGTGTCCAACACATGTAGAAAATTACAAGAAAATGGAATCCCCAATGGACAGACATTGCTGATGTTGTCTATCCCATTAGGGTTCCATTTTTCTACAATTTTCTGTATATTTTTGGTATGTTGTATTCGAGTAAATAACTTTACAGTAATGATTTCATCAACATTTATAATTACAAATGAAAGTGGTAGTAATTAATAACATTTTACATCAAGTGAATCTCCCAAATTGTTACAAAGTCTGTTATTTTGAAAGTTTTCTTTCTTCTGCGAAAAAAGATATGTTATTTATTGTTCCCAATGTTTTATAATCTTGGCTAAAACGATTACAATACTTGCTTACCTAATTACTTATGTGACTATATATTGATTCTGGGTGGTGTAGCCGTCAATCATGCCTTAATGGATTATGTCTTGGCTAATGACTGACCAGTGCTGACAATACAGCCACCTATTTGCATACGCAATCTTGTTACAAGCTTTTGCAGTTTTAAGAGAGACAGTAACCTTGGACAAGAGGATGGCGAACTCAGATATGAAGTAAGTGAACATTTATTTAGGAGTGGACAGGCCGTTTTAATAATAATGCAATATAGAGATTAGTTCAAAAACCAAACTGTGTAAAAAGCATTGTGGGGTAGCCATTCTACATTTTTTGCATTAGACCATTTTTCCTTACCTGTGAATATCCGTACAGACTCAGTAATCTGGGCTGTTGGTATGTTGTCTCTGAGGTGACATCCCCAATAAATCCAGCAATGTTCCTATTTCCCACACAGGAGTAATTGGGACCGGTCCCTGGTCCTGATAATATCTGGAACACACTGATTACGACCTTTCTAGCATCTCCACAGGAATCATAAATGTGATATCCCAGAGTGTGATTGGGTAATGGGATAAATTGTTATTGGTCTGTTCAACAGCGAATCGGAAATCCAGAAAGTAATCTTGAATGTTCATATTAGCGCTGAAAAATGAATATCAAGTAGTTAGTGTTAAGTATCGATTTACAAACATCCATAGTTTGCCGCAATGGAGCAACATTAAAATGAATGGTTGCAAATAAAAAATATATCTCAGAATGACTGAGATGCGCAATAAAGTACAGACACTGGCTTTTGGTTGCCAGTGTGTCACCTTTAAATAAAAAGATAACAGATCTTCCTTTTTTGTGCTTTAGCTCTCTCAAGCCCCCTATTAATACGCCCTTTCCATATCCTCTATCCAAAATCTTTGACTTAATTCATCAGACTGTGTTATAAAGAAGACTCTGTTTGAGCAATTCCTTCTCATCCTAAGGACTGCCCGACCAGGAAATGTCTTAGCAGACTGCGCAATAATCTGTCCACTCATAATAAGAAATTGTGAAGTGTTTTTCCTAAAGTTTTTCTGTGGCCAGGACATCACCTTCTTTGTAAATTGAGATCTCAAAAAAATCTACTGACGTGCTGCTCGCCATTCGGACTGATTTTGACATTTCGATTCTATATTTGAGGCCTCTAGTGATTTCCCACGAGCCGTCTCCTGATCCATTTCAAAGTAGAACACGTCTCCACATACCTAACCATAAGGATATGCGTCCTCTACATTAGATTCCGTGCTTTTCTGCACATCCTACTTTCCCATCACCAAGTATAGGAAATGCATAGGTAGGTTCACAGGATGAACCCATCCCGCTGTTCCCAGACACCTATGATGAAACTGCCATCAGATTTAAAATTGTTATCATAATTCCAGAACATCATAAACCATTTGGTGTGAGTTCAAAGATTTAACTTCTTGAATCCCAGGCCATTCCCACTTTATGTCTGTACTGAGGATAAAGCTTTCTATAATCTATTTACTTAATAGTATTCTATAAATATTTCCGAATGTACTTATACTTTCTCAGATCTCCCCATATGGGTAAACACAAACAGTGGTAAAGGGCTTGTAAAAAAGGGCTTAAATTTCATCACTATTTTCCTATTCTCTCTGTGGGCCCCCCCATCCAGAATACTATTGGTCCATCAGGAGGCATTTCTTGTTTTTTAAAATTAACTTTGGGATTGTAATAACATGTTGGGGATTATTGGATGTTACATTGATAATCTTTTTTTTGTGCTTGTTTATTATGCCTACTCTCACCCAATTTTCAACCTATTTTTCAAATTCTCGCTGTATTATATATGGGGACTAGGGACGAGATGAACAGTAACTAGTAGGGACAGAAGGGATTATTGGCTACTCATATCATATTGAGATTAATCAAGTAATTTGCTAGGGGCCTCCATTTTAATACCAATCCTTTGACATCACCACCCCATGCTTCCCATTCTGTCTGACAGTTATTCAGTCTTTGAGAGAGCCTCTTTATGCCTGAGTTTTCCTGAGTTTCTCCTTAGAAAATTGTATTTTAAGTGTGTCAAATTTGATGAAGAGTTGAACATTTGATTTCTTGTTTGAACAAATAACTGAACTAATGGAACACAGACAGGAAGGAACTGGTTTGATGTAATTTTTCCACTTTGGAAACCGTCTTCCACCTATTAACTTAGCAAGTATTAATGGCTCTTTTACCTCTGTCACTCACCTCTCAGATTTTATTAGGATTTTTTCAACCCAATAAATATAAATCTTTTTATGAAACGAGAACTTATCCAAGGGAACTCGTAGGGAAGGGATAGACCCTTGAAAGTACCTAATGGTTTACTAATCGAATGTGTAATTAGATGAATGTAAAGAAAATAATTACATCTAAATATCTATACCTTGATTCCCCTCTTGTTTTACTTTGCTAGTACCTATTTTTTGTTCGGTCGGGACTTTACCATGTAAATCTCACTATGTTTAAACTTTCTCTCTCCTTTCCTCTCCCCCTTCTAATTATTTTCCTTCACCTAAACGGACTTGCCTGTTGTGGTCATATTTCTAAATATCCATCAAAGACCACATTAATATTTTGTCCCTTCCTGTAGTCCCACTGTCCCTCAAAACTTATGTTTCTCATTATTATAATTTCTGTTTTGTAACGTGCCCAACTCCTTTTTAATTTCTCATTAAAAGGTCCAAACTCTTTTTTGATCTTTAAACTTTTCCCACGAATTTTCCTTTTCTTTTCTAATTCTTGATTAACCGCATCTAATTGTCTCCTATCATCTGCAACAATAATGCTCATCAGGTGATTCACTCGAATTCCACTAACTGCCTCTCCCATTCTTTTTTTAAAACATTCATGTCCCTTATGACTGTCCCTGAGGAGAAGATGTAATCCTTAATCCTCTTGGGATCATTGTGTTTTTTAATAACATTTTCCAACTTGGATACCTCCCATGTTGATCATTGTTTCACAAGGAACAATGTAGAATGTTCTTCTCCTGTTTCCTTGAATAATGTGGGCATTTCAGTTTACTAATATAAGAAATTCAATTGGCAAAAATTAAAAACTAAAGAAATAGGGCCCCACAGGCTGAAAAGTAAAACAAGATTTATATTTCTAACAAATTGGGTAAATGAAATGTTTGTATTGTTAAGTGAAAAACTGGTATAGTATATGAAAACCAATAAAGAGTTTGTAAATGAAGAACTATGAAATCATTCAGCAGCCCGTCACAGAAAACATATCTAACAGGTAAAAAATCACCCCCAAAACCCTAACTGGAATAGTTTGAAATCTGAAATATATAAGGTCTATATCACCTGAAATCCTGCACATGTCTGTTACCAAAATCGCAAGTACTCAAAGGTAGAGGAGCGTATATATGCAATGGAGCTCACGTCCATGGCTCATTCAGGCAGCTAGCCGTATTACATCCCAACAGATATTAACAAGAACGTGGGACTACTTGCCCCATAATGTAAGTAAAAGTTACGCCGCCAGTCGATTATGGAATCACAAAGGAGGATGGAGGGGAAGGCGGAGGTGTGACTCAACAATGTGCACCCTGATGTCCTGTTTCCCTGTTTCTGCTTCCTGGTTACTTTCCTCCAGTTAGCAATAGAGATGGACCGAACCCGACCCTGAACCTTTTAGAGTTTGGATGACCTCGAACACTTTAGAACATCCCCGAAATACAGTAGTTAGGTCTCCAAACTCGCTGACTTATTTTTCAAAAATCGTTGAAAGTTCAAGGTTTTGTGCCATTTCGGTACTCCAAACGTTCATATTCAAGATTCCTCGAATGTTCAGTAACCTTGTATTCAGCATTACGAGGATAACCAAACGAGTGACATCCTTTGGCCAATGGTTCATGTTGTAGTCCCGTGGGACCGCCTCCTGGGTCTAAGACGGACCAATTTGGCCCGGAAAGGGCATTTTGTGGCTTTAAAAGGTCCCGCAGCTCGAAATCCGAACCCCCCCCTCCTGGCCTTATAAGTGCCCTTTCTTGCACTGACTAGTGCCTTTTTGGGCTTAAACGGGTCCTTCAGCTGGAGCCAGGACCAACCCTTTGCAGCACGTAATAAGTGTTTCAGGCATAATCCAGTAGGGAAACACACCTAGTAGGGATAAGAGCTGTTCTCTGGTCATGGTGCCGTCTTGGCCTAGCCAATCCTCCTGTATCACAGCCTCCTTGGGGGTTTATACACATTGCTTTTCTTACAATACACTTTATATTGAGAGGACTACCCAATTTATTAGAGAAGAATCTCTCAATAAATCCAACATTAAGGATGAGGAATAGCAAGCTACCTGTCCCTATACATGTTAATGAGCCCACCGCACCATCTGACCTTTGCTTCTTGGTCTTGGTAATTATTACCGGCCTGAACACTGTGGAGAAGGTAGTTGATTCGTAAGAAAGGTAAGTCGGGTGGGTGCAACGTCCTGAACATAGTAACATAAGTAATTGAGGATTAATAAAGAAATACGTCCATCAATCCCTATTCAAATACCCGCTCCTTTTTTTTTTTTTAACCCTACCTAACAGTTGATCTAAACCACTAAAAAGGGGTTAAAATCCTTCCTGACTCCAAAACGGCAATCTGAAGTATCCCTGGATCACTATATCTATATGCATTAATACAGTAATTCTCAACATTAGATAGTACCCCGTACCGAACCAACCACCAGTATATGTTTAAATAACTGTAATTCGCAGATGCTTGTGAAGGTTCTCTCAAGCCAGGGCATGGTATAATCTGTTTGTTTCAATTTAGATCAACTGGACTTGAAATGTATTTTCGTGAATACGTTTTCCGCTAGTCATCCGACTGGCTTTCCTCAATTCAGAATGACGTGTACATAGAATCTGTGGCAATTATGTACCCTGGAAATCCCAATTAGCATATCACAATGCCAGCCAGGTGTTAAGGGTGTGATTAGATTGTGGCTAAGAGTGTTATAAAGTAAACCCAAAGTAGGTGTTAAAACACACAGATTGTACCTGGCGACAGTTGGTATCGAACCTCTCCACCTCCTATTTAGGCTTGGTTTCTTTATTTCAATAAATGGCCTCTGAACCTCTCTTGAACCAGTCCACGTCTTTCGCCAATATGTTAACATTACAATCAACATACTTTGAAGATTGTAATGGCTAATGGCTAATGGCTTATTTGTATGCCCATGGCTATAAATGGAATATTACAGCCTGGTTTTTGGAAAGAGCCATCAGAGGCTGTGTTTTTTTAATCACCAACGTATAAAACAGAAACTGTTCAAAAAAATGCCAGAGATCAAAACGTAAAGCGTGGAGTGATGATGCGGTAATCTAGGTCATGGGGCATTGGACGTGACTAATTGGGACAGCTTAAGGAGGGTTCCAAGACTTGGAGGACTTACAGATTGGTTCCTAGTTTTAATTAAGGTTTGATAGACCAGATTTTTCTTCCTACAAGAGTGATTAAAATATTTAATAATCAAAAGGCCCTTGTCAATGGAACAGTCCGTCAGCAGTGAGGAAGAACAGCAGCATTAAGGAAAGGGCTTATCTGGGGGGGGGGGGGGGGGACAATAAATTACTATAAGCAAAATTCGATATGTTCGGAGATTGTTAAAAGAAGAGACGTATCGTATCGAGTGGGATAAATTAATACTAAGGATACACGGGGTGTCTGGAAAGCATGCAAACCATTACGCTATAGAGATAAACCACTGACAAGGACTGGATGGGGATAAACGCTTGTCATGACTCGACTGGTTGTATATTCTCTGTTTGAGAGGACGGTGTGGAGAGAAGGGCATGGGTTAGGACGGAGTGAGGTGACCATGGTTAAAGGTCGGAGGAATCTGAGATTAGGTGAGGAGGAAGAGGTAAGGCAGCATTTATTGAGTTAATATTAGGAAAGTGCCAGGACCATATGGAATCCCAGGACGGTAGTTAGGTGCTTGTACCGAACCGTTGCAGGCGTTTTACTGGGATTTGCACTTATATCAATAATTATTAAATATTTGAGAACTAGTAAGGAACCTATACTTTCTCTTATTCCTTGTTCCTACGATACAATTACAAATATGCATAGCGTCCAAATAGCCGACTGATGACGCCATATGGTTATCCACATGTCCTTCCCATCTAGAACGAAGGTAGGAAATGAGGTTCCGACTGCTGTTTGTTGATTACAGTTCGGCTTTCCATACTATGTTCCTGAAATCTTATTGAGGAGTTAAAGGAAATTAGGATTGGGCGTTATGGTGGGGTGGATTTTTAAAGTTATTTATCTGATAGGCCTCAGGTGGAAAATTTTCGGAATCTGTTGTTTTAAACACAGGGGCACCACAAGTGTGTTCGTATTACTTACACATCTACACCTATGATTTGTGCAGGCAAAGTATTTGATACAAACAGAGGGGTTAAGTTTGCGGACAATACTTGTGTATGGGCAACTTTACTGGGGGGGACGGGTCATTATTTTTTAGAAAGTGAGCAATTGGTGGAATGGTTTAAGGACCATCGACTGAAACTTAATGTTTTAAGGACAAAGAATTAGTTAGTTATTGATTTAGGAAAAAAATATTTATTCGGATCACGCCTCCTCTTTTATTAACGATGTCAGGTGGAGGTCGTTAAGCATTTTAAGTATTTAGTGGTGGTTATGAACAGAGGGATTTTATCATGGTCAGACATATAAGGATTCAGTATCTAGGGGCCAGACCACGCTTTAACTTTCTGAGACAACTTAGGAAAATGGGACATTGAGCCAACTGCCTTTAAATGTTTTATAATGCAGCAGTTGAAGTATTCGGACTATGGGTATTACATTGTTGTTTAGGGGAATTGCCAAGTTAAAGAAAGGGAATGATGAGGAAGGTATAAAAGCAAACGAGAGTGTATTGGGGTTTTCTTTGCCTTCACTTCATGATATATATGATAATCGGGCGAGAAAGAGAGCTAAAAGATATTAGGGGATATTAAGGGCATGTCCACCCCCAAAACTATAATCCCCCATCTACTGGCCCCATCATGTAGTGTAGTGTATCCTACCTCACAATCCCAGCTCCATCTGTTTCCTGTAGTCCCGCCCCCCAAAGTCCCAAAAACTGCCCACCAGGAAGGATAGCAGGAGTTCATATAGGACTCTGCCTCCTATCTTGCCTCCGGAGAAGTTTGGCTGCGTACTGCAGCCCTTCTCCCCCATCCCCTAAAACTCCGCCCCCTCAATACCCTTCCATCCCCTCCCTCTCCCTTCCTCTCCCTACCGATTAGATTCCCTCCCCCTAGTGTAAATCCCTTTAGATATAATCTTCCCACGTCCCCCCAGCCCCAACAGCTCATTTTTGTTATTTTTATAAAGCTCCCCAAACTTTTTACTTACCTCCTCTTTCCTCCACAAAGATGACCGGCAGCCACGTCCCGTGCTTGGCTGCCTCCAGCCATCACATACAGACTACTCCGGTCCCGCCCCTCTGCTTGCCATTTTCTTCTTTGTCTTCTCGCAAGCAAGGGCCGGCAGCGCGGCGGAGGAAGAGGAGGTAAGAAGTTGTTGGGGACTTTCTTTTTTTTTTAATCATTCCATGTTTTATTGAAGAGTTTTTATAATCAGTTCAAATCACATCACATAGGTCAAATCAAATCAAATCAAATAAAATATCACATTGTAACATATCAATATATAATATATGTCCGGTAGTGGGTAGCAGTAACTAAAGTAGACCAAAAGTAATTTCATTCAGCGTGTGTCTCCCCAGCTCGTTTTGAGTATTTCATTCTTGCTTGGTTCTCAGATTTTTAGCATATTTGAGCCAAAAGCATCTTAATCTTTATTGATATAGAGATCTAATTGTCGGTATACAGTATTCCCACTTCTTGTAGAATTTGTGAAAATTAAGTTGGGTTATGCATATTGTGTTTCTCATACTGGCATATTGGGTATTGAGGTTCTCAGTATGAGTGGTGATATTAGGGATTTTTAGTGGATAACCCTTTTCTTCTGGCAATAATTTGAGTAATAATTATGTAGTATTGGAAAATAATGGTTTTGTTGATTGCTGGGAACTGCTGTAGGTCTATCAATAAGAGGACCAGTTTCGGGAGTTGAGGGTATTTGTTTTTGTAATATTGATGATAATACTAGTTGAGTTTTTCTTCTCATATTTTCTCTGATTTTTCCTGCAGGTCAGAATATGTGAAGAAGAGTTTCTCTGGCTTGTCCGCCACCTCCACATATTGGTGAGTATTTAGAGTTCCATTTTTGCTAGCATTGTGGGGTTCTATAATTCTCACAGTATCTTTGCTTGTTATTTTCCTCAATTTTGTGAGCATCTTGAGAGTTATGAAGGGGATTTTGGCCTGCATCTGACCATATGTTTTATCATTGAAGGTTTTTCCCAGTTCTTCCTCCCATTTTATTGTGGTCTGAGTTTGGTAACTATATTTTGTTGTTGATCAGTTGTAGAAGGTTTTATTTCCTTTGGGGGGGGTAATGGGGGCTGTAACATTGTAGTTCAGTTGGAGTCTATTGAGGTTTTCCATTTCTTTGTAGAGGTGTAGCAGGGGATTATAATTTGGATATGTTTGAAGAAGTCGTTCTGGTTAAGTTGTATTTGCTTTGTAGTGTAGGAAAGGGTCGTTTATCTGTTGGTATAGTTGATTGATTGTTTTAGTTGGTGTTTATCCATTGATATGTAAATCCGGATAGTATTGCAAGGCTGTTTATGTTAAAGTCGTATACATGGGCTAAGAAGTTTTTGATTTTGTGTAATCTTTTCCAGATTTTAATGATGCGTGGTGGAGGGGGTGTAGGGAATGGTTATTTGCTGTCTTCTAGAAGTGTTTTGCTCCCAGAATTTGTTTCAGGTTCAACATGGGTTGGCACAATTTTTTCCTCTATTCGCACCATAGGTTTTTGTGTTTGTCTGCTTTTTCCACAATATCTTATTTTGGTCTGAGTTTGTTGCTTGTAATAGTCCTTTTTTAATATTGGTATTGCTAGACCTCCTGTTGCGGTTTTAGCCATGGTTGGGTTGGTTTCTATATTCTTAGCTTATTGTTTTATTCATATGATTGGTGTTATCTTTTTGTGCTCTTGAGAGAAGGTATCTGGGATGTTTATTGAATTGATCTTAAAATAAAACGTAAAAGATATCGGGTATGATTGCATTTTGGATGCCATTAGTCTATCCATTAAGATCTTCATGATCCTCCATTTTCTTGTCTGACTTTCCTAGTTTTTCTACTAGTGGTCTAAGTTGAATTGGATAGTTTTTCCAGGTTGGTTGAAATTTTTCTTCCCAGGTAGTATTGTCGTTGGTGTCCCATTGAATTGATATTTGCTTGCCCAGGGAACATTTTCAGGGTTCCTGAAGATTGGTTTCCATAACTTGTGATTTTTTCTCTTAATTTTGTAGTATGTAATCGTCCAAACTGATGTAATGTTTGGTATATATGTATTAGTGAGATTATTGGTTTTGTGACAATTAAGAATACGTCCGTCTGCGAATAGTGCTATTTTGTGGATGATGAGTTGATTTTGATGCCTGTAATATTTGGGGTCTCTCTTTTTTTTTGTGCCAGATGTTCCATAGCTAGGGCAAGATTAGTGGGGAGAGGGGACATCCTTGTCCTTGGGTTCCATTTTGAGATGTTAAATGGTGTTTGGGATATCATACTGGACTGTACACGTTTGCAGATGGGTTGTGTAGAGCGCCATGATTGCTTTTTTAAAGGAGTTTTGTATTCCAAATTGTTTTCCAGTAAGCCCACCAGGTTTAGGTATTGCCACTTGAGGCCAGTCAAAGGCCTTTTCTGCATCTAATGATATAATAGCGATGATATCTTGTTGTGGTTGGCCCCAGTCTATAAGGTCGATAATTCTTCCTGTGTTGTCTGTGGAATTGTCGGTTTTTAATTAAATCCTCTGGTGTCTAAGTGATGAAGATGTGGAAGTAATGTTTTGAGTCTCTCCTCCATATGTTGATATAGTTTTAAGGTCATTATTTAAATCGTGAGATGGGTCCTGTAGTTTCCCTAATAGTGTCGGGTCTTTCCCTGTTTTGGGATTGGTATGATTATGGCTTTAAGCAATCTCTTTAGGGAATTTTTGGTTTTCAGTTGCTTTGGGGGTTGAACATGTTTTGCAAGTGTGGGGTAAGGGTAGTAAAGTAGGTTTTTTTAGTATTCATGTAAACCTCTCTTCCTCCCTGGAATTGTTAGTTTTGCTTGTGGTTTGATCGCTTTAATATTTCTTCTGGGAGAAGGTTTATCTAAGTATTCTTTTTGTTCTGCTGTCGTGAGGGTAGGTTTATTGAGTTGAGGAATGCTTCTAGATTCTATTGTTGGGTTTTTTAGTTTCCTTCTCCGTTTTCTTGCAAGGTTGTATAATTTGGAATAGTAGATGCTGAAATTGGTTGGAATATTTCTTGGTATTATATCATACAGATCAGTTATGGAGCTACTGACCCTTCTCTCAGTGATAGAGACACATTCCCATATTTCTATCGGACAGTACAAAGTGATAAATCCAATCTTTATTATATTATACAGATCAGTTATCGAGCTACTGACCCTTCTCTCAGTGATAGAGACACATTCCCATATTTCTATCGGACAATACAAAGTGATTAATCCAATCTTTATTATATTATACAGATCAGTTATTGAGCTACTGACCCTTCTCTCAGTGATAGAGACACATTCCCATATTTCTATCATACAGTTCAAAGTGATAAATCCAATCTTTATTATATTATACAGATCAGCTATGGAGCTACTGACCCTTCTCTCAGTGATAGAGACACATTCCCATATTATGATATAAATATGGGGGAAGGTTTCTCTATTCTATTCCAGCTGAGAGAAGGGTCAGAGCTCCATAACTGATCTGTATAATATAATAAAGATTGGATTTATCACTTTGTACTGTCTGATAGAACTATGGGAATGTGTCTCTATCACTGAGAGAAGGGTCGTAGCTCCATAACTAATCTGTAAATAAAATAAAGATTGGATTTATCACTTTGTACTGTCTGATAAATATGGGAATGTGTCTCTATCACTGAGAGAAGGGTCAGTAGCATCCATAACTGATCTGTATAATATAATAAAGATTGGATTATCACTTTGTACTGTCGATAGAAATATGGGAATGTGTCTCTATCACTGAGAGAAGGGTCAGTAGCTCCATAATGATCTGTATAATAAAATAAAGATTGGATTTATCACTTTGTACTGTCCTGATAGAAATATGGGAATGTGTCTCTATCACGGAGAGAAGGGTCAGTAGCTCCATAACTATCTGTATAAAAAATAAAGATTGGATTTATCACTTTGTACTGTCCGATAGAATATGGGAATGTGTCTATATCACTGAGAGAAGGGTCAGGAGCTCCATAGCTATCTGTATAATATAAAAAGATTGGATTTATCACTTTGTACTGTCCGATAGAAATATGGGAATGTGTCTCTATCACTGAAGAAGGGTCAGTAGCTCCATAACTGATCTGTATAATAAAATAAAGATTGGATTTATTACTTTGTACTATCCGATAGAAATATGGAATGTGTCTCTATCACTGAGAGAAGGGTCAGTAGCTCCATAACTGATCTGTATAATAAATAAAGATTGGATTTATTACTTTGTACTATCCGATAGAAATATGGGAATGTGTCTCTATCACTGAGAGAAGGGTAGTAGCTCCATAGCTGATCTGTATAATATAATAAAGATTGGATTTATCACTTTGTACTGTCGATAGAAATATGGGAATGTGTCTCTATCACTGAGAGAAGGGTCAGTAGCTCCATAACTGATCTGTATAATAAATAAAGATTGGATTTATCACTTTGTACTGTATGATAGAATAGGGAATGTGTCTCTATCACTGAGAGAAGGGTCAGTAGCTCCATACGATCTGTATAATAAATAAAGATTGATTTATTCACTTTGTACTTCCGATAGAAATATGGGAATGTGTCTCTATCACTGAGAGAGGGTCATAGCTCCATAGCTGATCTGTATAATATATAAAGATTGGATTTATCACTTTGTACTGTCTGATAGAAATATGGGAATGTGTCTCTATCACTGAGAGAAGGGTCAGTAGCTCCATAACTGATCTTATAATATAATAAAGATTGTATTTATCACTTTGTACTGTCCGATAGAAAGGAATGTGTCCTATCACTGAGAGAAGGGTCAGTAGCTCCATAGCTGATCTGTATATATAATAAAGATTGGATTTATCACTTTGTACTGTCTGATAGAAATATGGGAATGTGTCTCTATCACTGAGAGAAGGTCAGTAGCTCCATAACTGATCTGTATAATATAATAAAGATTGGATTTATCACTTTGTACTGTCAGATAGAAATATGGGAATGTGTCCTATCACTGAGAGAAGGGTCAGTACTCCATAGCTGATCTGTATAATATAATAAAGATTGGTTTTATCACTTTGTACTGTGATGAAATATGGGAATGTGTCTCTATCACTGAGAGAAGGGTCAGTAGCTCCATAAGCTGATCTGTATAATATAATAAAGATTGGATTTATCACTTTGTACTGTCATAGAAATATGGGAATGTGTCTCTATCACTGGAGAAAGTCAGTAGCTCCATAACTGATCTGTATAATATAATAAGATTGGATTTATCACTTTGTACTGTCCGATAGAATACTGGGAATGTGTCCTATCACTGAAGAAGGGTCAGTACTCCATAGCTGATCTGTATAATATAATAAAGATTGGATTTATCACTTTGTACTGTGATTAGAAATATGGAATGTGTCTCTATCACTGAGCGAAGGGTCAGTAGCTCCATACTGATCTGTATAAATAATAAAGATTGGATTTATCACTTTGTACTGTAATGAAATATGGGAATGTGTCCTATCACTGAGAGAAGGTCAGTAGCTCCATACTGATCTGTATAATATAAATAGATTGGATTTATCACTTTGTATGTCCGATAGAAATGGGATATGTGTCTCTATCACTGAGAGAAGGGTCAGTAGCTCCATAACTGATCTGTATAATATAATAAAGATTGGATTTATTGCTTTGTACTGTCCGATATAAATATGGGAATGTGTCTCTATCACTGAGAAAGGGTCAGTAGCTCCATAACTGATCTGTATAATATAATAAAGATTGGATTTATCACTTTGTACTGTGTGATAGAAATATGGAATGTGTCTCACATCACTGAGAGAAGGTCAGTATCCTAACTGATCTGTATAATATAATAAGATTGGATTTATCACTTTGTACTGTCTGATAGAATATGGAATGTGTCTCTATCACTGAGAGAAGGTCAGTAGCTCCATAGCTGATCTGTATATATAATAAAGATTGGATTTATCACTTTGTACTGTCTGATAGAAATATGGAATGTGTCTCTATCACTGAGAAGGGTCAGTAGCTCCATAACTGATCTGTATAATATATAAAGATTGGATTTATCACTTTGTACTGTCTGATAGAAATATGGGAATGTGTCTCTATCACTGAGAGAAGGGTCAGTACTCCATAACTGATCTGTATAATATAATAAAGTTGGATTTATCACTTTGTACTGTCTGATAGAAATATGGGAATGTGTCTCTATCACTGAGAGAAGGTCAGTAGCTCCAAACTGATCTTATATATATAAAGATGGATTTATCACTTTGTACTGTGTATAAATATGGGAATGTGTCTCTATCACTGAGAGAAGGGTCAGTAGCTCCATAACTGATCTGTATAATATAATAAAGATTGGATTTATCACTTTGTACTTTGTGATAGAAATATGGGAATGTGTCTCTATCACTGAGAGAAGGTCAGTAGCTCCATAACTGATCTGTATAATATAATAAAGATTGGATTTATCACTTTGTACTGTCATAGAAATATGGGAATGTGTCTCTATCACTGAGAGAAGGGTCAGTAGCTCCTAACTGATCTGTATAATATATAAAGTTGGATTTATCACTTTGTACTGTCCGATAGAAATATGGGAATGTGTCTCTATCACTGAGAGAAGGTCATAGCTCCATAGCTGATCTGTATAATATAATAAAGATTGGATTTATCACTTTGTACTGTGATAGAAATATGGGAATGTGTCTCTATCACTGAGAGAAGGGTCAGTAGCTCCATACTGATCTGTATATATAATAAAGGATTGGATTTATCACTTTGTCGACTGTCCGATAGAAATATGGAATTGTCTCTATCACTGAGAGAAGGTCAGTAGCTCCATACTGATCTGTATAATATAATAAAGATTGGATTTATCACTTTGTACTGTCTGATAGAAATATGGGAATGTGTCCTCTATCACTGAGAAAAGAAGGGTTAATATGGATTTATCACTTTGTCATGAATAATAATGATATTACCTAGAAAATATTACTAAAAGGTATGATTTTAGACAATTACCCTCATTTAACCACCCCTAGTTGCAGCGTCTGTGCGAGTATCTCAAAATTTCCTCTTGGCAATATGTCTGATTGGCCCCCTTTTTGAGCCTGTTTCTGCAAGGAACCGTTTGGAAGAGGTACCTTTCAAAATAAGCAGTCTCTCACAGAGGATCACAAGGAACAGTGGCCAATACTAAAAGTATTGGCCACTGTTCCTTGTGATCCTCTGTCGAGACTGCTTTTTCTGAAGGTACCTCTTCCAAAACGTGCATGTTAACATAGGATGTATGTTCCAAGTGTTGGTCAATCATTATTGTAGTCAGAGCTTCTTGCGTGAATTTCGTGCATTTTTGTATTTTACCCTCTTTTTGATTGTCTAGCAATTTTTGATATAGACTTTTTTTTCATAATGTCTGTCTAACAGTTACAAAGTAACATAGTATTGGAGGTTGTATAAAGACATACGTCTATCTAGTCCAACCTTTATACCCTACCCATAATGTCTGTATAACAGTTACATAGTAACATAGTATTGGAGGTTGTATAAAGACATACGTCTATCTAGTCCAACCTTTATACCCTACCCAAATGTCTGTATAACAGTTACATAGTAACTAGTATATTGGAGTTGTATAAAGACATACGTCCATCTAGTCCAACCTTTATACCCTACCCATAATGTCTGTATAACAGTTACATAGTAACATAGTATTGGAAGTTGTATAAACATAATACGTCCATCCCTTCCCATCGTCAGCCAACCTTTAAATATATACCCCTTCCCCCCCCCCCTATTCCACCTTCCTTTGCTTCTCTTCACCCCCCCCCCCCTACACTCCCCCCCCTCTCTCCCCTCTCCTCCCCCTCCCTCCTCCACCTCCCCCCCTCCCATATGTCTGTCTAACATTAATAGTAGACATAGTAATTTGGAGAGGTTTATAAAGTAAACAGAGTAAAGAAGAGATGCACATACGTCCATCTATCCAACCTTATATCCTATACCCCTAATGTCTGTCAACGTTAAACTATAACATAGTCTTGGAGGTTGTAATAAAAAGACATACTCCATCTCTAGTCCTCCTACCGGTTCTTTTCCACACTCCCCCTTTCCTTCCTCCCCTTCCTCCATTTCCACCATTCCCCCCCACCCACCCCCCCCCCTTTTCCCCTCCCCCTTCTCCCCCCCCCACTCCCCCCTCCCCCCCCCCCCCCCCCCCCACCCCTCCCCCCCCCCCCCCCCCCCCCCCCTTTCACCGACCTCCCCCCCCCACCACCCCCCTTTCCCCCACCCCCTCCACCCCCACCTCCTCCGCCCTGTGCCTCCCCTCCCCCCTCATGCTGTCCCATCCCACTCCCCCCCCCCCCCCCCCGTTCCCTCGTCCCCTCGTCTGGCCGTTGTCTCCCGTCCCTCCGTCCCTCTTCCTCTGCCTTCGCGTCCGTCCTACCTTTCCCCTCTCCTCCCCCTACTGTTCTGTCCCCCCGTTCCCTCGTACCCTCGTCTTGGCCGTTTGTTCCCGCCCCTCCGCTCCCGCTCGTCCACCCTCGTCTTGCCCCCTCTTGCCCCCTCTCCCTTACCCCCCCCTGCCCCCCCCTTCCCTCCCCTCTCCACTTCCTCCCTCTCATCCCTCCCATCCTTGCCCCTCCATCCCTCCGCCTCCACACCCCCCCTACCTCCTTCTTCCCCCTTCCCCTCTTTTTTTTTTTTTTTTTTTTCTTCTTTTATTCCCGGTTTTCTGTGTTCCTCCCTTCCACGCCCCTTCTCCCCCCCCTCCTGGGGGTGTCGTTTTCCCGCTCTCTCCGTGTTGGTCCTCTTCTCGTTCCGTTTGTCGTTTCTTCTTTCTTCCTTGTCCGCCGCGCTTCTCCCTTTCCCTTGGTGTCCCCTTTTCGCCCGTGCCGCTTTCGTTTCCGCCCTTTCCGTCCCCGTGCGCTTCTCTCTCTTGCTCGTCTTTTCCCCCCCGTCTATCTCTCTCTCCTCGGCCGTCCGGGTCGCCGCGCGCTATTGTTCCTCCCCCCCCACCCTCCCCCCCCCCCCTCCCCTTTCCTTTTCCTCTCTCTGCTCTCTCTCCTGCCCGGTCTTCTATAATACGTTGGTGCAAATATATATACACACCTCCAAAGATTAGGCACTCGCCCGCCTCTCGGGGTCTTCACATATACTTATTTTATTTCGTGAATCCCAACCCCCGTGAACGCGTTTCAGCTGCACAGAGCAGCCCGTCCTCAAAGGATGTTACAAACATACAGGTAAGTGAACCTTTATAAACCTAGTCAGAGCCCCTCCTCACCCTGTGGCTCTCTCCCGCAAACATTAAAAAACCACCTGCTGTGAATAAACAGTTGTGAGACCATATGCCAAGTGATAGGCTATCTAACATCAGTGCAAATACTGCTATATAACCCTGCTGTGGTAATATGCCATATACAATAGTAAAATGGAACCTATAAATCTAAATACACTAAAACATACAACCACTGCCCCACCCAATAAATTAATATCAATTATCGAATATCTCAGTGGAAAAAAAGGTAAAAATCTAATATATCATAACGCCTCACATAGGTATTATCAATATTAAAATAACCAAAGTTAGGTGCTAAAATATAGCTGTGACCAGGTAAAAAGTTAAATCCTATAATTAAAAAGTCTACACCCCATGGAAAAACATTAGGGTTCACAGAAAACAAGAAATAGACAGTATCAAAAAAATATATCAGGATGATTCAAATAATACCTACTACATATCGTCCGGATTATCTAAGCCCATATTCAACCCAAAGGCATATACTTAAACATACCAAATTTGACAATATAACACTGATAACATAGCCCTCTTTTTCCGATTGTCCCAATGAAACACAACAAATTTGGAGTCCGAATCACTGAATTCAGAATAAGAGCGCCCCCTATAGAAAAAAAAACCTGATAAGCCACGATATTGCTCTTTAAAAAATACAAAAAAAAAAACCCGTTGGGGCGATAAGGTGCCCCGCTGTCTTTGATCCACCAAAAAGGGCCTCCCCGCTGTTCAAATAGCCTTCTCTTCCCTCCCCTCTCTGATGGATCTTTTTGAATAAATAAAACATAAACCCACCGTAACCCCCAACCCCCCACCCCACCCCCCACCTGATCAATCAAACCTCCTCCTCCGCCCATCCGCCATCCATCCATCCCCACCATCTCCACTCACCACCACCACCTGAAATTTTGCAGTAGTGGGTGGGGCCACTTTCCCTCCTAGAAAAAAAATGTCTAGCCAACACACCAGGTTGTTCACCACGAAAACAAAAAAACCGGGGGGTCTTCTCCCCGTTTAACCACCACCCTGTCACTAATGCGCTGCCGCCCGTATGGCCGATCGAATGATTAGCCATCCTCTCCCTAAGGGTTGTTGTGGTTTTTTTTTTTTTTTTTTTTTTTCTCCCTCGCCCCCCACATAATACTTACTACTTATGCAGGGACATGTATTATAATAAAAGCAAATCACGTGAGGCAAGATAATTTACATCTAATTTTAAAATAATCTATGGCCAAGTAGAAGGAATGGAAAAATCCCCATCTCCAACCCGGTGGTCCATATAAGTGGCGGCAAAAATTGCTAAAGCTTGACAGCCAGTGCATTTGAAAGCGGAGCAAATCGTTCTTATGAGGAAGCCAACGTCGTTGTTTTTTTTTTTAGAATGTATGGGGGTACCATATCATTTTTTTATTTATAAAAATAAAACTCACAGGCTCGAAGTTCCGCCCCCCTCCTCCTTTCCTCCTCCTGCTTTCCCTCCCTCCTCCCCCTCTGTCTCCTTCCCCTCGTCTATATGCAACCGATGGGGCTATTTTCCTTTAAGTGAAGGGATCCTGTCACTACTCATAGTTCCCAATGGATTTTTACACTCTGTTATAATTCCCACCACTGGAATAAGGGGACTTGACAGGTGGATTGGGGGGTCCCTAAGATAGTTGATAATAATGTATCATTATATGGCCAATCAGATAATATCTAATTAATGGCCAAAGGTTAAATGGTTAGTACTAACAAAGGCTCTAGAGGATTGGACTACCAAGCTCTGGAGGTAGTGACCTATAGGCGCTAGAGGGGGTAGGACTACCAGCGCTAAAGCTATTGTTTTAGAACCAACTTTTCAAACGGAAGATCGGGGGACGAAGGGTATTCCTGCTGGAAATCTGGGAGAACAAGGAATAATGGGAGTACAGGCGGGAGTGAAGGGTTAAAAGTTATAGGTTCTACGTCTCCTTAATGAAAAACACATATAGTGAGTGGGCTGGGAGGGGAACCCATACCCTCTTCTTCCTATAGGTCTCTTTGTTTCATGAATGTTACGCTTACATGTGTTGTGAATTAGGTACATTCCACAGTGTGATGTCATTTGCCTATATAAACCACCGTCAACAGCAGCAATAAACCCAGCAGCAGCCAAAACCAGACCAGCACAGCAGCACACAGTAAACCAGCAGCAGAAACAGCAGCCAGGCAGCCACAGACCAGGAAAAACCCGCACTAAACACCAGAACCATAAACCCAGACCAGCCCAATAACCAGCAGAAACCAGCAGCAGCCCAGGCACAGCAGCAGATCAGGCAGGCCGCCCTCGCGGCAGCAGGCAAACAGCTAGCACAGTGGAGCAGGTGCGCTCTGTAAGGGGGGCCACTGACATAACCAGGAATCTGTCAGTGGTCTCTCCTTCTCCTCCTACTCTTCTCTCTCTTCTGCAATGCAATAAAGGACCTCCTTCTTCTTTAATCAATTTTGGTCTCTAGAGTGGACATTATTATTATTATTATTATGCCTCCTTCCTGGGGTGCAAACAGGTTACCCCTGTTCTGGACTGACATTCAATATGGAGGCACTGCTGAGATATGTCTTCTTTTAAGAAGGGTAAAGTCCGCAAAGGATCTGAGCGGAGAGATGATGGGAATGAATAGTTGGACAAATCTTCACATGGCATTGGTAAGAAAAAGAAACCATTTTTTTTTTTTGTTTTTATGAAGGAAAGGTGTAGAAGAAAAGCAGAAATGACGAACGAAAAAAGAAAAGAAAATAGGGAAGGAGAAGGCCTTGCTGGACTGTCATCCTCATCAAGGTTGATGTCAACGCTCTATAGTTTATTTGTAATTTTTTTTTGTCTGTCTTAATACTAACAAACCTTGTGTGGACTGGGTTTGAATTGTTTTGTCTAATAATACTCATGTTTTAATAAATGTTTTCACATGCAAAATGCCAATACTGGACTAATTTCCTGTTGATTTAATATGTAATTGTCAAACAAACTACGACTGTGTATTGGTTTTTGAAATGTTCAGGAACTTCGTTATGTAATGGTTTGTGTAGATTGTGTATGTTTGGAAAGAAGAAAAGAAGTTTGAAGAAGGTGAGAGGAGGGAAAAGGGACGGAGGGAAGGGGGGGGGAAGAAGGAAGTAAGGGGAAGGGAGGGGGAGAAGGAGGGAGAAGAAGTGAGGAAGAGTGAAGTGGAGGTGGGGGGGGTAAGGGAAGAGAGAGAGGAGTCCCTCTTCCTTCTTTCCCGTGGCAATTGCGCCTCTTGCTTTTTCCTTCTCTTGCTTCTTTTGGCCCCTCCCCTTTCCCTACTTTCTTCTACCTTTTTTTTCTTCTCTTTCCTTTCTCCGCTCTCCGCCTCTCTCGAAGCGTTTCCTTATCCCTCTCTTCCCTCCGCGCCTCTCTTTCCTTCCGCTCTCTCTTTTTTTCTCTCTCTTTCCTTCTCTTTCTGTTCCTTTTCTTCCTCTCTTCCCTTCTTTTTTCCTTCTCTGTCCTCTCCCTCGCCTCCTCTCACCTTTTTCCTTTCCTTTTTTTGTCCCTTTTCCTTCCTCTTCTTCGCCTTTCCTTTTCTCTCTTTTCTTCCTTCTCTTCCTCCGTCTCTTTTCCTTCTGTCGCCCTTCCTCTCTTCTTCCTCTCCTTTTCCTTTCTTCCTCCTCCTTTTTTCTTTCTTTTGCTCGCTTTGTCTTTCTCTTTCCTTCTTTTTTCCTTTCCTTTCCTTTCCTCCTTCCCCTTTTTCCTTTTCCTGCCTCTTCCTCCTCTCCGCTTTCCCTTCTCTCCGCCTTTCCTTCTACCTCCTGCTTTTCTCTTCTTTTTTTTTTTCTTTCTTCCTTCTTCTTTTCTTGAGAGAGAGAGTCCGTTGTTGGAAGAAAAGGGGGTTAATTTTACAAGTCTGCAGTTTGAAGCAACGAACCATAATTTTGTTACAGCTGCTGTGGGTGTAAGGCAGAATTCAAGATAACCTGATTGTAATCCAGATGGGACAGTCCTTTTCATTCACATATGAATGAGGGGAAATAGTTTTTCGACTATTTTTCAAATCTTAATCAAAACATTGCAATTATTCAAACAAGGGGAAGACTTGTAAAATTAGAAATTTGTTATAATACTTTGCTATGGAAAAGCCCATTGTATGTTTATTATGTCTATGGGGAAATTGCATATTTGGTGCTTGGGGCAAAGCTACTAAACGAAATACTACAAAATACACAAAGGGATAGTGCGAAAAACCCGACCCACCTGCTCAGACACCTCGTCATCGAGCAGCTACACCCATATGAATAGAATCAAATCAAACCAGTAAATTATCTATCTGTTACCCCTTACCTTGGGGTTTATTTTTCTAGGTAACCCTGCAATCTATATTTTCAAACACTCTCCACTATTTTTATTACCTCTTATCTTGTGACCTGTGAGTGGAAAAAAAAAAAAAAAAAAAAAAAAAAAAAAAAATTTTTAATAATCACGATAAAATCCTCCAACACGGATGAAGGTGGTTGAGAGATGTGTATAAGGGTCTTTTTCACATCAAAACACCTTCAAAAAAAATTAAAAATTTTGTCTGGCCATGCAACCCAAATTTCAGAAGGTCTGTATAACATGAGTACTCTTCTGAATGAGATGGGGGGGGGTGCAATAGACCTCTCTGACAAGATGGGAAAAAAGACTTGCAGGGGAGTGATACAGGAAATAATTTTTCCTCAATAATACAATTTAAGATGGGGGAATATAGTTAGTATCAGGATTAAACATGTAACCCCCTGCGGCAGTATGCTGAAAAATATGGGTACTGTGGACTGTTAGTCCCATAACCAAGTGGAGTGAGATGACCAGGTTGGCAGTAAACCCTATATTCTATATCATTGCAGGGAATATTTGAACTGTTCAAGGGGTACACTTAGACAGTCTATATAGACTGTCAATAGAGACAAAACCGCACAGCACACACCCACCAAACATACCCAGAACACTCTCCTCCCTTTAGAATAGAAACACCAGGGCCATATGTTTTCTCGTAAGCTAAATGAAATCCCTAACACCACGTCAATGACGAAGCTAATCGCTGTATATACAATTGTTGGCTGTACTATTATGTTGTACCATGGATGATGATTTAATGGAACAGTTAAAATTTCCGTGGTATCATATCATTATTCAAGGAAATAATTTCACGATTCTCGCCCGTATAAAGACCAAAACCACATAATTAAAAATAATAAAAAATATAAAATAAAAAAAAAAATAAAAAAATAACATAAATAAACAAACCTTTAAAAGAAACAAGGTTTGAATTAGGGGAACCAGATGGTTTCGATAAAACAGCCGGTACATGCGTAGATCAAAGACCCAGTAAAAATAAAATGGTTAGGTTAACCAATGTAATTAAATAATAGGTCTAAATGACGGTTTTGACTTTAAAATCTTATCTGTAGTTCCTATCTTCTTTTTACCTGATTTGACAAGAGTAGAAATAAATTAAATAGATTTTTGATTTGAAAGCAGTAAACAAAAATCTAGTTGAATAGTGTGTGGTAGAATGCAAGAGTTGTAACTCAAACTGCAATGAGTTCAGAGGTGTAATTTTGTTAGAAAAAAAAGAAAAGAAAAAAAGAGAAAAAAGGATTTTTTTGTTGTTTTGTGTCACACAAAAGCAAGCTGATCTGCTTCTTTAATTAAACAGAAACCCTAACCCCTTGGTACCCTTATTTTAAACAACCTCTGGTTCAACCAGTGTATACAAAAATACAAATCATAAAAATAAATTTTTTAGAATGGGACGTTAAAATGAGGTTTAGATGGAATCGTTGTTGTTATTAGAAGTTGGAACATGTAAATGAAAATGAAAAGTTTACGAAAGTAATGTGTTATCAATTTACTAGAAGGAGGAACCTTGAAAAGAGAGTTATAATTAAAGTATGTTGAACATGTGAACGTGAAAGATGTGTGTGGTGATGAATTATTGTTTTTTTTTTTTTTTTTTTTTTTTTTTTTTTTTTTTTTTTTTGTAACGTTGGAAAACTGATATTTTTTCAACATTTATCTTCCCCTTACAGGGGAGTAGAAAAAAGTGCATTTTAAGGTTGGTCTTTGGTTGAGAAGACTGTGATGGACTTAATGATAAAGGCAGAACTATGTATGTAAAACTCACTAACCTGACTCAACTAAACCCTTTTCCAAAATTGGTTTTGATTGTTTTAGGAAATAAACAGGAACGAGCGTTCTTTGCCAGGAGAACCCAACCCATCTGGTGATGATGGTGCATATGAGAGCTACAACTACCGACTAAACAAAAAACACCAAAAAACAAATTACAAACAAAAAACATACAAACTAAAGACACAAAAAAAAACCAACCAACAACAACACACAAAACCTGGATCCAGTTTATTCAAGGGAGCTCTCACCTTGTTTGTTTAAACGGTAGCGGCAAAGCAGCTCTCCCTCTCTCCTAAAAGGAAGCGTTATTCGCATAGGTAACCACGTACTGGATATCTTCACTTTCACACACATGCAGCAGGAATCGAACAAATGGTGCGCGGGGAGACCACACGACACCTCTCCTCAGCAACTCCCAGCAGTATGAGTCTATCCTATTAGAGTCTGGGGGTGGGACGTCTAGGTTAAACTGCGTAAAAAAAAAAACGACGAGGTAAAAACAAAAACGAAACGCTTGCAAGCAAGGCAAACAGTCCTCAAAAACAAAATCCAGCCACTTTCCTCCTGCCCAGACTCCTGCCATAAAGGGACGGTGATGCCAAGACGGTGTTAGAGGACCGATGATTGTCTACAACGGGATGGAGCAAGCAAGAGACTTAATCCAATGTCTCCGTAAGTTAGGACAGCCGCTGCAACAGCCCCCCTGACCTACTTTATTTTAATAGATGATGGTTCCAGGTTATATGTAGATGGAGCTGCTCCACGCACCCCTCCCTCTGGCCATCCTAATCGTTCAAAAAAAAAAAAAAAAAAAAAACAAGCCCGAAGAAGGGTTCCATCACTAACATTAGATGCTTGGCCGATTGATTGTTTGTTGCCCCCCACCCTTCCTACCCGGCACATAACATCAGAGCAGGGCGAATTGGTCACATTGGGTAAGACATGTTGTACACACGGCTTCAGGTAAGATTGTTAACATGTAATACACTGACAGCATGTGGCATATGGAAATTGCACATGTTTTGGACCCATCGGAAAAACAAGAGGATTCAACACCATGTAAGATACATCAATCAACACCTGGGGTAGAAAAAAACTTTTTTCAAAGATGGTCTTCTCCTTTGCCAATAAAGGTGGTCTCTCGAGAAGTTAAGGGCGCCATCAAGCTATAATAAAAGAGGTCCCCTATGAGATCTTATTTGGCTATAAGTCCTAGACAGGGTTATACTATATCCCCTCCCCATAGATGGAGGCATGATGCACAATGATCTGTGTTTCTGGTTATTTACGTATAGAAGGAGCTTACTACAGTGTATCTCTTCATTTACAATGCATTTAAACAGATGTAAGAGAGAACCAAAAACAACATCCTTGTAAAGCAGTGACTGGGTGATGGTCAAAGTGGTTCCAACAAAAAAAAGCGTTCCCTTGGCCCGCACCACGATTCGCAGGTCCTACCAAGTGCTACTTACTACTTACAACTACAGTGAAACGAAGGGAAAGCCAAACATGTCTCCATGTCAAGCCACTACCTGCGCAACACGTCTTCAATCCGAGATACCCCACCCAAGATCCTCGTGGTACCAACCACCTAACCGTTATATGCCCCCCCAAAGTATTTAAAATTAATTAATATATGCTTTTTATCATTTAATCTTGTTTGCCTGTCCCATTAGATCATGTGCAGGGTGGTGGAATCCAAACCTGTACAATCACTAATATATCTGATACATCACTGTCATAAGCTTTTTCCTGTCCAAAGTAATTAGAATCACGAACTAGCTATAAAAACACTATAAAGCCAAACATATCTCCTAATATTCACACCATGCCGAAAAAATAAATCTAATAACTGTACAGTACAAGACCTTTTAAAAAAAAAATAAAATAAAGTTAACACAGCCACTTACTATAAAGGGGAAGCTATGAATAGAGATCCCAGTTTTCCCATTAAAAATCATGGGACAGTACCTTCTTCCTCTTCTAGGGGGGGAGAATAACATACCGGGAGAAGTACATACAACATGGAGAATACATACAGGGAGAATACATACAGGAACAATGGGAGAAAAAATCCAAGGGGAATACAATAACAACCGGGAACATGGAATTCTAACAATAGATTATGTACATATCCCACAGTTTCAAAAATGAGACACGCGTTCCATAAGGAACTTATTTCTCTCTACAAAGGACATCTTTACCGATAGTCAGGAATAGGCTATGAACTATCATGTGTTAATAAAATTCTCCATCATGATAACAGTCAAAACCAACCCAACCACACCAGGATATAAATACAATACATTACATAACACTTCCACGAAGGGGGTTAAACTCATACTCAGATAGTACAAAGTGATAAATCCAATCTTTATTATATTATACAGATCAACTGGGGAGCTACTGACCCTTCTCTCAGTGATAGAGACACATTCCCATATTTCTATCGGACAGTACAAAGTGATAAATCCAATCTTTATTATATTATACAGATCAGTTATGGAGCTACTGACCCTTCTCTGCTATGGAGCTCCTGACCCTTCTCTCAGTGATATAGACACATTCCCATATTTCTATCGGACAGTACAAAGTGAAATCAAATCTTTTATTTATTATACAGATCAGTTATGGAGCTACTGACCCTTCTCTCAGTGATAGAGACACTTCCCATATTTCTATGGACAGTACAAAGTAATAAATCCAATCTTTATTATATTATACAGATCAGTTATGGAGCTACTGACCCTTCTCTCAGTGATAGAGACACATTCCCATATTTCTATCGGACAGTACAAAGTGATAAATCCAATCTTTATTAATTATAACGATCAGCTATGGAGCTCCTGACCCTTCTCTCAGTGATATAGACACATTCCCATATTTCTATCGGACAGTACAAAGTGATAAATCCAATCTTTATTTTATTATACAGATTAGTTATGGAGCTACTGACCCTTCTCTCAGTGATAGAGACACATTCCCATATCTATCAGACAGTACAAAGTGATAAATCCAATCTTTATTATATTATACAGATCAGTTATGGAGCTACTGACCCTTCTCTCAGTGATAGAGACACATTCCCATATTTCTATCATACAGTACAAAGTGATAAATCCAATCTTTATTATATTATACAGATCAGTTATGGATCTACTGACCCTTCTCTCAGTGATAGAGACACATTCCCATATTTCTCAGACAGTACAAAGTGAAAATCCAATCTTTATATATTATACAGATCAGTTATGGAGGCTACTGACCCTTCTCTCAGTGATAGAGACACATTCCCATAGTTCTATCAGACAGTACAAGTGATAAATCCAATCTTTATTATATTATACAGATCAGCTATGGAGCTACTGACCCTTCTCTCAGTGATAGAGACACATTCCCATATTTCTATCGGACAGTACAAAGTGATAAATCCAATTTTTTTGCATTAGGTAAATTAGTGAAATATTTTGGTTGACCTGGGTTGGAATTATCACATCTGATGATATTAGTGGAGAAGAAAGAAGAAACTGTTAAGAAACTATTTGACTGAGGATGGGATATGTGTGGAGTTCTCAGTAAAAATACGGTTTGGTGCTAATACAGAGGATCTAACTGAGCACAGACATTTTATTTGGAATTCATCTTGTACTGTTATTATAATAGTGGAACTATTTCAATGAAATCTATAGAATACTTATACAATGTACGTAGCATATTTAAAACTCATTCAATAAGACATTTGTCTTTTCATCAGTCTGGGGAGAAAATCTTCAGTGTTTCTATCTGGCTACAGAAGTAACCGAGGAAGTTATATAATTCGTACATACTACCCTTATAATCTGGAAACTTCACAATATAAAACATTTTTACAAAAATTAACTCTATTAAATATCCAGAGGACAAACTAATTCAAGATATTGGTTAAATTTTTTGGTTGTGAGACAATAGACCAATCAAGAATGAATATCATGCACAACATGGTAAAGAAATTATAGATTGCTCTGGAGTTACTCTACTGGATCATTTGCATTTTCCCACACTCCCCGAGTTCACCTTGCAGTTAAGACGATGTCTCAGGCACTTAATAAGATGCACGCCTTCCATGGAAATATTCAGAAGAAGCACAAATTAAATTATCAGAATAAGGTAAATATTATTGATTGTAGTATATATCCCATAATATACATTTCATTGTGTGTTATATCGACCAATAAAAAGAACCAATAGAATGTTAGTGACAGTTTACTTGCAAACCTCCTCCTTAAGGCTCAGTTCCAGTCTCTAGATGTAGTGGTTCCAATCCAGGATGACAGATCTCGCATTTAGATGGAATTTCCAGGGTCCTTTTTCTACGGGTTAATACATTCCTGTCTCCCTGTGTATTCCTACAGTGACACATGGAGATTCATATGTGGATTCATTATGGGATTTTAAAGTTAATGATTGTTTAATCTGAAAGTGTTTCAGTTGCTGCTTCTTTCTCATTGGTCATTTTGCCTTTTTAACCTTTTGACTTTCAGTTGATCATTTCCCATTTTATCATTAGCTTTGACTCTGTGATTTTCTGTTTCTTCTTTCTCATTACTGACCCTTTGTTTCTGTTCCTGAACCGTTGGTACCTGAACCTGGCATAGTACCTGGCATTAACATATGTATGTATAGGTGCTCCCTTGTTCATACCTGTGTACAGCCGTGTCTGTTCCTTCTCACAGTGTAACTGCAGATTGTTTCGGTTCGGATTACTGTGGCCTCTATGTGCTGATTCTGTCTATTACCATTCATTGCATTTTTTTGGAATTTGGCGATTGGCCATCACATTAAGGGTCTTTTCATTGGTTGTTCTCCCTATTTGGGTCACTTTGGCTTCCTCGTCTTGTGCTTTGCTTGGACTTTCTGCTTGTGGTACATCTATGGTACATACAGTATATTGATTCCTGTTCCTAACTGTTTTTTTACTGCCTGGACCAATCCCTTTCTAATAAACCAACTGTGATTCTTCCTCATCCACTTCTACTTACCTGATCAGATTGACTCACCTTGGCTCCAATTATGACCATGAGTTACCTTGATTTCCCTAATTGTTGCTAATTGTAGACTGATCACTCTATTAGGAACTCTGCATGTTTCCGTCTCTCCGGTATGTTTTACCTGTAGCCTTTATACCATACCTTGCACTTCAAGGGCCAACTGTGTTTCCTGAGTGTTGCCTGTTCCCTGACTATGGGGGGTTTTCTATAGGGAAGTTAGTGGTGGAGATTGGGGAATTGTATTGAGAAGTAGCTGGGAATTTATTAAGCTGTACTTTACCTTTTCTGTGCTGACTTGTGATTTTGACATCTGACAAGGGGCAGTATATATAAAGGTGTGGCAGGGGGGAACTACCAGGAGCAGGGGGTAACCGCAAGGGGGCCCAGTAGCCAAGGGCCTCATCTTATTTTTCCACACTATTATGATCATGGTCGAACATTCCCTCCTTTTGGATCTATGGACTTTGATTGACACTTACCAACACATATTGACAGATTATTTATTTGCCACCTGATCCTGAACATTGCCTGGATACTTGATGGAAACCATTCATGAAAGGATTGCAGGTCTAATTATATTTTCAACAATAAAAATCAAAGATTGAGATCAAGTGGGATAAAACACAGTATAAGGTTCCAAGTCTAACATAGACAATACTATGATTAGTATTCCATCTGCTTTATGTTGTTTATATCCTTTTCCTTTTCTTTTTCTGTCTTACTTATTACAAACAAGTAACATAGAATAATAGCCTGCAGTCTAACCTTGAACAATATCCTGTATGAAGTTACAGTCACTGGCGCCGCCTGCTCTGTCTGATATATCCCCAGTGCCCAGACTACTCAATTTTTTTTACAAACAGCAAAAAGTCACTTAAAGGGCATGTCCACCCCTTTTAAAGATTTTTGCTGTAGTGTAGGACTCCCTCCCCTAGCCCAACCGCCATATTACTTTTAGCAGAAACTCTGATCACTACTTACCTTACCTCTTTCTCCGACGTACTGTCACGGCCATCTCTTGCATGAAACTGCAAGCAGGGGGCTGGACCAACAGCCACTCCGTGATTATCTCAGAGGCAGCAATCACGGACGCAGCTTCCGGGTGCACAAACACCGGGGAGAGAGGTAAGGTAAGTAGTGATCGGGAGTTTTCTGCTAAAAGTAATATGGCGGTTGGGCTGGTGATGGAGACCTACTTTATAGGGGGTTTGTAGCTAGGGAGGGAGAGCAAAACGGGTGGGAGGAGAGTAGGGGAGGGGGGGAGGGTAGCTCTACGCATGGCAAAATTCTCCTGGAGGGGAGACAGGAGGTCCTATATGGACTCTGCCAGCTCCTGGTGGGCAGTTTTTGGGACTTTGGAGAGGCATAGCAGGGCAGCCATATGGAGCTGGAGATGTAAGGTATGGGTTATTACACTACGCAGTGGGGCCAGTAGTGGGTTAAATTATGTTTTGGGGGTGCACATGCCCTTTAATTTCAGTTTGCTATTGACACCACAAGGACAATTACAAGGTTGGCAGACTTGAAAATAGCTGTAAAAGAGTTTTCAGGCAATATCTATAAATACTGTACCAGTTACATCGCTACTAGTTGCTTAAATGAAAGCTAAGTTAAGCTAAGTTTAAAGATGTGGCCCGATGCTCAATTTAAAGGTATACCACAATTTAACCCGACTTATTTTGGAGACTTTTCTTTTAAATCCCCTTAGCAAAGTTTATAATTTTCAAGGGATTTTATAAATGATAAAACACCTGACACACTTTTACTTTTACTAAACGAACTGAACTTCAGTTGGAGAATATGGGAGACGTGAATAGTTTCTCTATTACTAGGAATTGCTGCTGCACTGCCCCCACCCCCCCCCAACCCCCTCCCCCCCCGACACAGCCCCCCACCCCCCCCCCGGCGGCCCCCCCCCCCCTCCCCCCCCCCCTCCCCCCCCCCTGATAGAACTATGGGAATGTGTCCTCATCACTGAGAGAAGGGTCAGTAGCTCCATAACTGATCTGTATAATATAATAAAGATTGGTTTACACTTGTACTGTCTGATAGAAATATGGGAATGTGTCTCTATCACTGAGAGAAGGGTCGTAGATCCATAACTGATCTGTATAATATAATAAGATTGGATTTATCACTTTGTACTGTATGATAGAAATAGGGGAATGTCTCTATCACTGAGAGAAGGGTCAGTAGCTCCATAACTGATCTGTAATAATATAATAAAGATTGGATTTATCACTTTGTACTGTCTGATAGAAATATGGGAATGTGTCTCTATCACTGAGAGAAGGGTCAGTAGCTCCATAACTAATCTGTATAATAAAATAAAGATTGGATTTATCACTTTGTACTGTCCGATAGAAATATGGGAATGTGTCTATATCACTGAGAGAAGGGTCAGGAGCTCCATAGCTGATCTGTATAATATAATAAAGATTGGATTTATCACTTTGTACTGTCCGATAGAAATATGGGAATGTGTCTCTATCACTGAGAGAAGGGTCAGTAGCTCCATAACTGATCTGTATAATAAAATAAAGATTGGATTTATTACTTTGTACTATCCGATAGAAATATGGGAATGTGTCTCTATCACTGAGAGAAGGGTCAGTAGCTCCATAACTGATCTGTATAATAAATAAGATTGGATTTATCACTTTGTACTGTCCGATAGAAATATGGGAATGTGTCTATATCACTGAGAGAAGGGTCAGGAGCTCCATAGCTTGATCTGTATAATTAATAAAGATTGGATTTATCACTTTGTACTGTCCGATAGAAATATGGGAATTGTCTCTATCACTGAGAGAAGGGTCAGTAGCTCCATAACTGATCTGTATAATAAAATAAAGATTGGATTTATTACTTGTACTATCCGATAGAAATATGGAATGTGTCTCTATCACTGAGAGAAGGGTCAGTACTCCTAACTGATCTGTATATAAAATAAAGATTGGATTTATTACTTTGTACTATCCGATAGAAATATGGGAATGTGTCTCTATCACTGAGAGAAGGGTAGTAGCTCCATAGCTGATCTGTATAATATAATAAAGATTGGATTTATCACTTTGTACTGTCTGATAGAAATATGGGAATGTGTCTCTATCACTGAGAGAAGGTCAGTAGCTCCTAAATTCTGTATAATATAATAAAGATTGGATTTATCACTTTGTACTGTATGATAGAATATGGGAATGTGTCTCTATCACTGAGAGAAGGGTCAGTAGCTCCATAGCTGATCTGTATAATGTAATAAAGATTAGATTTATCACTTTGTACTGTCCGATAGAATAGGGAATGTGTCTCTATCACTGAGAGAATGGTCAGTAGCTCCATAGCTGATCTGTATAATATAATAAAGATTGGATTTATCACTTTGTACTGTATGATAGAAATAGGGAATGTGTCTCTATCACTGAAGAGAAGGTCAGTAGCTCCGGACTGATCTGTATAATATAATAAAGATTGTATTTATCACTTTGTACTGTCCGATAGAAATATGGGAATGTGTCTCTATCACTGAGAAGGGTGAGTAGCTCCATAGCTGATCTGTAATAATATAATAAAGATTGGATTTATCACTTTGTACTGTCTGATAGAAATATGGGAAGTGTCTCTATCACTGAGAGGGTCAGTAGCTCCATAACTGATCTGTATAATATAATAAAGATTGGATTTATCACTTTGTACTGTCCGATAGAATATGGGAATGTGTCCCATCACTGAGAGAAGGGTCAGTAACTCCATAGCTGATCTGTATAATATAATAAAGATTGGATTTACACTTTGTACTGTGTGATGAAATATGGGATTGTGTCTCTATCACTGAGAGAAGGGTCAGTAGCTCCATAACTGATCTGTATAATAATAAAGATTGGATTTATCACTTTGTACTGTCCAATAGAATATTGGGAATGTGTCTCTATCACTGAGAGAAAGGTCAGTAGCTCCATAACTGATCTGTATAATATAATAAGATTGGATTTATCACTTTGTACTGTCCGATAGAAATACGGGAATGTGTCTCTATCACTGAGAGAAGGTCAGTAGCTCCATAGCTGATCTGATAATATAATAAGATTGGATTTATCACTTTGTACTGTCCGATAGAAATATGGGAATGTGTCTCTATCACTGAGCGAAGGGTCAGTAGCTCCATACTGATCTGTATAATATAATAAAGATTGGATTTATCACTTTGTACTGTATGATAGAAATATGGGAATGTGTCCTATCACTGAGAGAAGGTAGTAGCTCCATAGCTGATCTGTATAATATAATATAGATTGGATTTATCACTTTGTATTGTCCGATAGAAATATGGGAATGTGTCTCTATCACTGAGAGAAGGTCAGTAGCTCCATGGCTGATCTGTTAATATAATAAGATTGGATTATCACTTTGTACTGTCCGATAGAAATATGGGAATGTGTCTCTATCACTGAGAGAAGGGTCATAGCTCCATAACTGATCTGTATAATATAATAAAGATTGGATTTATCACTTTGTACTGTGTGATAGAAATATGGTATGTGTCTCTATCACTGAGAGAAGGGTCAGTAGATCCATAACTGATCTGTATATATAATAGATTGGATTATCACTTTGTACTGTCTGATAGAATATGGGAATGTGGTCTCTATCACTGAGAGAAGGTCAGTAGCTCCATAGCTGATCGTATAATATAATAAAGATTGGATTTATCACTTTGTACTGTCTGATAGAATTTGGGATGTATCTCTATCACTGAGAGAAGGGTCAGTAGCTCCATAACTGATCTGTAAATATAATAAGTTGGATTTATCACTTTGTACTGTCTGATAGAAATATGGGAATGTGTCTCTATCACTGAGAGAAGGGTCAGTAGCTCCATAACTGATCTGTATAATATAATAAAGATTGGATTTATCACTTTGTACTGTCTGATAGAAATATGGGAATGTGTCTCTATCACTGAGAGAAGGGTCAGTAGCTCCATAACTGATCTGTATAATATAATAAAGATTGGATTTATCACTTTGTACTGTCCGATAGAAATATGGGATGTGTCTCTAGCACTGAGAAGGTCGTAGCTCCATAGCTGATCTGTATAATATAATAAAGATTAGATTTATCACTTTGTCTGTCCGATAGAAATATGGAATGTGTCTCTATCACTGAGAGAAGGGTAGTAGCTCCATAGCTGATCTGTATAATATAAAAGATTGGATTTATCACTTTGTACTGTCCGATAGAAATATGGGAATGTGTCTCTGTCACTGAGAGAAGGGTCAGTAGCTCCATATCTGATCTGTATAATATAATAAAGATTGGATTTATCACTTTGTACTGTCCGATAGAAATATGGGAATGTGTCTCTATATCACGAGAGAAGAGTCAGTAGCTCCATAGCTGATCTTATAATATATAAAGATTGGATTTATCACTTTGTACTGTCCGATAGAAATATGGGAATGTGTCTCTATCACTGAGAGAAGGGTCAGTAGCTCCATAGCTGATCTGTATATAATAAAAAGATTGGATTTATCACTTTGTACTGTATGATAGAAATTGGGAATGTGTCTCTATCACTGAGAGAAGGGTCAGTAGCTCCATAGCTGATCTGTATAATATAATAAGATTGGATTTATCACTTTTACTGTACTATAGAAATATGGGAATGTGTCTCTATCACTGAGAGAAGGTCAGTAGCTCCATAACTGATCTGTATAATTAATAAAGTTGGATTTATCACTTTGTACTGTCTGATAGAAATATGGGAATGTGTCTCTATCACTGAGAGAAGGGTAATTGGATTTATCACTTTGTCATGAATAATAATGAATTACCTAGAAATATTACTAAAAGGTATGATATTTAGACATTACCCTCATTTACCACCCCTAGCTGCAGCGTCTGTGCGATATCTCAAAATTTCCTCTTGGCAATATGTCTGATTGGCCCCTTTTTGAGCCTGTTCGCAAGAACCGTTTTGGAAGAGGTACCTTTCAAAATAAGCAGTCTCGACAGAGGATCACAAGGAACAGTGGCCAATACTAAAAGTATTGGCCACTGTTCCTTGTGATCCTCTGTCGAGACTGCTTATTTCTGAAAGGTACCTCTAAAACGGCATGTTAACATAGGATGTATGTTTCCAAGTGTTGGTCATCCTTATTGTAGTCAGAGCTTCTTGCGTGAATTTCGTGCATTTTTGTATTTTACCCTCTTTTTGATTGTCTAGCAATTTTTGATATAGACTTTTTTTCATAATGTCGTCTAACAGTTACAAGTAACATAGTATTGGAGGTTGTATAAAGACATACGTCTATCTAGTCCAACCTTTATAACCCTACCCATAATGTCTGTATAACAGTTACTAGTAACATAGTAATTGGAGGTTGTATAAGACATACGTCTATCTAGTCCAACCTTTTAACCCTACCCATAATGTCTGTATAACAGTTACATAGTAACATAGTATTGAGGTGTATAAAGACATACGTCCATCTAGTCCAACCTTTATACCCTACCCATAATGTCTGTATAACAGTTACATAGTAACATAGTATTGGAAGTTGTATAAAGACATACGTCCATCTAGTCCAACCTAGTATTGCAAACTCCCTATTTCCAGGTTTCTGTGTTCATAAATTACGCAACTTATCAAAACCTATGGGTGTGTAGTTTCTAAAGATATATAATTGTGGTAATATTATAGTTAATTTGGTAGTTATTATTTATTAATTGTCAGAAGAGCGTATACATTTCCATTTGGTGTAAAATTTTAGAAAGTGCAGATTTAGTTTCAGACAGTTTCAGTAAAAGTGAGCTTCCTATATATTTCTAGTATTTTTACAAAAGTATATATATATATAATATGCCGTAAGTCCCGCACTCACATTTAATCTTCTCAGGCCCCGGTGCTTCTATACGTTGCAAATACACCTTCCAAAAGATTAGAGCACTCGTGGTCTTCACATATACGTATTTTATTTGTGCATCAACGCGTTTCAGCTGACACAAGCAGCCGTCCTCAGGATGTTACAAACATACAGGTAAGTGAAACTTTAAAACCTAGGTCAGCCCTCCTCGCCCTGTGCTCCTCCCAGCAAACATTAACCCCTGCTGTGATAAAAGTTGTGAGCCATATGCAAGTGATAGGCTATATAAAGTGCAAATACTGGCTATATAACCTGCTGATAGGTAATATGCAATATACAATATAAATATGAAATATAAAATATAAATATAACATACACACTGCCCCACCCAATAAATATAATATCAATTATCGATATCTCAGTGTGAAAAAAAGGTAAAAATCCTAATATATCATAAAGCCTCAAATAGGTATTATAAATATACCAAGTGAGGTGCTAAAATATACTGTGACAAGGTAAAAAGTGAAATACTAATATTAAAAAGTCTACAACCCCATGGAAAAACATTAGGGTTCACAGTAAAACAAGAAATAGACAGTATCAAAATATCAGGATGATTCAAATAATAACTACATAATCGTCCAGGATTATCTAAGCCCATATATCAAAGGCATAATACTATATAACAACCAAATTTGACAATATACATGATACATAGCCCTCTTTTCCGATTGCCAATGAAACAAATGTGGAGCCTAATCACTGATCAGTCAAGAGCCTATAGAAAACATGATAAGCCATATTGCTCATTTAACCCTTTGGGCGATAAGGTGCCCAATGTCTTGATCCAAAAGGCCTCCCTCTGTAATAGCCTCCTTCCCCTCTCTGATGGATCTTTGATACCCCCCACCTGATCAATCACCATCCACCTGAATGTTGCAAGTGGGTGGCCACTTTCTCTAAAATGTCTAGCCACCGATTGTTCACCAACGGGGGTCTCCCGTTACCACCTGTCACTAATGCTGCCCGTATGGCCGATCGATGATTAGCCATCCTCTCCCTAAGGGTTGTTGTGGTTTTCCCCACATAATACTTACTGCAGGGACATGTAATTATATAAATAGCATCAGAGCTGAGGCAAGATAATTTACATCTAATTTTAAATCTATGGCCAGTATAAGGATGGGGAAAATCTCCACCCGGTGTCATATAATTGCAGGCTTGACAGCCAGTGCATTTGAAGCAGCCATCTTTCTTATGAGGAAGCCACGTCGTTGTTTTTTTTTAGATGTATGGGGTACCATATCAGTTTTTACTAACAGGCTTCGTAAGTTCCTGCCTCGTCTATATGCAAAGATGGGGCTAGTTTCCTTGAAGGGAAGGGATCTGTCACTACTCAATAGTTCCCAATGATTTTTAACACTCTGTATAATTCCACTGGAATAAGGGGAATTGACAGGTGGAGGGTCCCTAATATAGTTGATAATAATGTATAATTATGCCCTAATCAGATATATCTAATTAATGGCCAAAGAGTTAAAATGGTTAGGACTACAAGGCTCTAGAGGTGTAGGACTACAAGGCTCTAAGGTTTGGACTACAAGGCTCTAGAGGTATTGGACTACAAGGCTCTAGAGTATTGGACTACAGGCTCTAGAGGTATGTACAGGCTCTAGAGGTATTGGACTACAAGGCTCTGGAGTATTGGACTATAAGGCTCTAGGTGTAGGACTACCAGCTTCTAAAGCTATTGTTTAGAACCAAATTTTAAACGGAGGAGATCTGGGAACTAAGGGTATTCTGGGAAATCTGGATACAAGGAATATGGGAGTACAAGGCTGGAGTGAAGGGTTAAAGTTATAGGTTCTATACGTCTCCTTAATGAAAAACACATATAGTGCTGGGAGGGGACACAATACCTCTTCTGATAGGTTCTCTTTGTTTCCATGAATGTACGCCTAACATGTGTTGTGAATTAGGTAACATTCCACAGTGTGATGTCATTTTGCCTAATAAACCAGTGAGCAGGTCTCTGTAAGGGGGGCCACTGACATCACAGATCTGTCAGTGGCTCTGCTATGCAATAAAGGACCTCCTTCTTTTATCAATTTGGTCTCTAGAAGTGACATTATTATTATTATTATTATTCCTGGGGTGACAACAGGTACCCTGTATGGACTGACATTCAGATGGAGGCACTGCTGAGATATTTCTCTTTAAGGGTACAGTCCAGCAAAGGATCTGAGCGGAGAGATGATGGGAATGATAGGTGGACAAATCTTCACAATGCATTGGTAGACCCATTTTTTTTTTGGTTTTATTCCGGACTTTGTCTATCAAAATCAATCCCTATCGGTCTGAGAGTCTTTGCTGGAATGTCATCCTCATTCAGGTGATGTCACGCTCTAGAGTTTATGTTGTAATTTTTGTCTGTCTAATACTAACAAACTTGTGTGACTGGAGTGTGAATTGTTTTGTCTAGTAATACTCATGTTTTATGTTTCATGCAATGGCCAATACTGAGAATAATTCTGTTAGATTTAATTGTAATTGTCAACCTAAGACTGTGTATTTTTGAAATGTTCAGGAACGTTATGATAATGTTTTGTGTAGATTGTGTAGAGTTTGAAGTCGTTGTTGAAGGAAAGGGGTTATTTTTAAAAGTCTGAAGTTAGAGCACGAACCATAATTTGTTACAGCTGTGTGGCAGAATTCAAGATAACCTATTGTATCCAGATGTGACAGTCTTTTCATTCACAGATGAATGAGGGGAAATAGTTCTATTTTCAATCTAATAACATTGCAAATTATTCAAACAAGGGGAAGACTTGTATTAGAATTTGTTATAATACTTTGCTATGGGAAAGCCAATTGTATGTTTATTATGCTATGGAAAGTGCATATTGTGCTTGTGCAAAGCTACTAAACATACAAATACACAAGGGGATAGTGCGACCACCGCTCAGACACCTACGTCGAGCAGGCTACACCCATATGAATAGAATCAAATCAAACCAGTAAAATTATCTGTTACCTTGGGGTTTATTTTTCTAGTAACCTGCATCTATTTCAAACACTCCACTATTTTTATGACTCTTATTGTGACTGTGAGGGGAAAAAAAAAAACAACAATTTTTTATCACTGATAAAATCTCCAACACGGATGAAGGTGTTGAGAGATGTGTATAGGGTCTTTTCACTCGAAAATTAAAAATTGGGCTGGCCAGCACCCAATTTCAGAGGTCTTATACATAGTACTCTTCTGAATAGAGGGCATATAGCCTCTCTGGACATACGGGGAAAAGGACTTGCACGCAGAGTGATACACGGAATAATTCCCATAAGTCAAAATTTAAGATGGGAATATAGTTAGTAATCAGGATAAACATGTCCCCTGCGGCAGTAATGGCTGAAAATATGGGGAATGGACTGTTAGTCCCATACCAATGGAGTGAGAATGACCAGGTTGGCAGGTAAAACCCTATATTCTATATCATTGCAGGGAATATTTGATCTGTTCAGATGGGTACACTTAGACAGTAATATATAGACTGTCAATAGAGACACGCACAGCACACACAGTACACAAACACTCTCCTTTAGAATAAGAAACACATGGCCATATGTTTTCTTAAGCTAAATGAAATCCTACACCCACGTCAAATGACGAAGCTATCGCTGTAATATACAATTGTTGCTGTACTATTAATGTTGGTAACATGGATGATTTAATGGAACAGTTTAAAATTTCAGTGGGATCATTCATTATTACAGAGGACAATAAGTGCACGATTCTCCCCTGTATAAAGAACCACATAACCCCTTTAAAAGAAACAGGTTTGGAATGAGGGAACCAGATGGTTTAGATAACAGCCGTTACATGCTTGATCAAAGACCACAAGTAAATTGGTTAGGTTAACAATGTAAATTTAATATGTCAATGAAGGTATTTGACTTATCTGTAGGTTCTATCTTCTTTACCCTTGGATTTGACAAGAGTAGAAATAAATTATAGATTTTTGATTGGAAATGCAGTAACAATCTAGTTGATCAGTGTGTGGTAGAATGCAAGAGTTGGACTCAAATGAGTTTCCAGATGTTGGTATGTTTGAAAAAAAGAAAAGAAAAAAGAGAAAAGGAATTTTTTTGTTTGTGTCAGCAAAGCACTGATCTGCTTCTTTAATTAAACACCCTTGGTTCAACCAGTGTATACAAAATCATAAAAATAATTTTAGAATGGGACGTTAATGGTTTTAGATGGAATCGGTGTTGTTAATGTAGAAGTTGGAAATTAAATGAAATGAAAAGTTTACAGAAAGTAATGTGTATCTAATTACATAGAAGGAGGAACCTTGAAAGAGTTATAATTAAAAGTATGTTGAACCATGGACAAGTAGAGGATTTGTGTGGTGATGAATTATAGTTTTTTTTTAACGTTGGAAAACTGATATGTTACATTTATCTTCCCTTACAGGGAGTAGAAGTGCATTTTAGGTTGGTCTTTGTTAGACTGTGATGACTTATAGAATAAGCAGATATGTAATGTAAACTCCCTGACTCAACTAAACCTTTCCAATTGTTTTGAGCTGTTTTAGAAATACAGGGAACAGCGTTCTTTGCCAGGAGACCCACATCTGGGTGTAGTGGTGCATATGAGACACACCTGGATCCAGTTATTCAAGGAGCTCTCACTTGTGTTAAGCGGTAGCGGCAGCAGCTCTCCTACTGAAAAGGTAGCAGTTTATTCGCATAGGGTAACCACTACTGTATATGCTTCCACATGCAGCAGGAATCATACATGTGCGCAGACACGACACCTCTCCTCAGCACGCCCAGGCAAGTATGAGTCTATCCTATTAGAGTCTGGGGAGTAGAGGTTAACGCTGCACAGTCCTCATCCAGCCACTTTCCTCCTGCCAGAGGACGGTGATGCCAAGACGGTGTTAGAGGACCATGATTGTCTACAACTGATGGAGCAAGAGACTAGCCAATTGTCTCCGGTAAGTGGAGCCGCTGCAAGCCCCTGACCTTACTTTATTTATATGATGATGGTTCCAGTTTATTGTAGATGGAGCTCCAGCACCCTCCTATGCCATCATATCGTCAACAGCCGAAGGTTTCACTACATTAATCTGGCCGATTGCACCTTCCTACCGGCACACAGGCGGAATTGGTCACATTGGGTAGACATGTGTACACGCTTCAGGTAAGATTGTTAACATTTACACACTGACAGCATGTATGCATATGGAATTGCACATGATTTTGGACCCATCTGGAAAAACAGAGGATTCAAACCATGTAAGATACATCAATCAAACCTGGGTAGAAGAAAAACTTTTTCAAGATGGTCCCTTGCCAATAAGGTGGTCATCTCGAAAGTTAAAGGCACCATAAGACTTAGTCCCTATGAGATCTTATTTGGCTATAAGTCATAGACAGGGTTATACTATCCCCATCATGGGGCAAATGCCTATGATCTGTGTTCTTATGTTATTAACGTTATAGAAGGACTTACTACAGTGTATCTTCATGCATGACAGTTTAACCAGATGTAGAGAACCAACAACATCCTGTAAAGCCAGGTGACTGGGTGATGGTCAAAGTGTTCCAAAAGCGTTCCCTTGGCCCACGATTCGAAGGTCCATACCAAAGTGCTACTTACAACTACAGTAAATAGAGGGAAAGCCAACATGGGCTCCATGTCAGCCACTACACTGCAAACACGCGTCTTCAATACAATACCCAAGATCCTGTGTACAAAACCTACCGTTATAATGCTAAGTTTATGCTTTTTATCATTATCTTGTTTGCCTGTCACATTAGTCATGTGCAGGGTGGTGAATCCAACCTGTACATCACTATATATCTGTATACATCACTGTCAGAAGCTTTTGTCCTTCCAAAAGTAATAGATCACGAAACTAACACTATAAAGCAACTATCTCTAATATCACCATGCTAACTGTACAGTACAGACTTACACAGCCACTTACTATAATGGGAAGCTATGAAATAGAAGATCCAGTTTTCCCATTATCATGGAACAGGATCTTCTAGGGGGGAGATACATATCAGGAGAATACAATCAGGGAGAATACATCAGGGAGAATACATACAGGAACATGGGAGAATAATACAGGGAGAATACATACAGGAACATGGAAGTTTACAATAGATTATGTACATATCTCCACAGTCAAATGAGACAAACGTTCCTAAGGAACTTATTTCTACAGAAGGGCCATCTTTACAGATAGCAGGAAGGCGTATGAACTATCAGTTGTGTTTAAAATTCTCTCATGATAACAGTCAACCCACACCAGGATATAATACAATACAGTACATACACTTCCACAGAAGGGTTTAAATCATACAAATCAGCATGACATAGTGAAAAGGGAGCTCTCAGTGATGCAGATAAAGCATGGATGTGATTTCCACCATGGACAGCTGGGGGATAGAATTTGCTACCGGACTGAATAAATATGCGGAATAATGGATGGGGTTGTTATGAAACTACCAGTGCTATACGTTTATTAAGGATGAATTTTTCCCAGGTCAGAAAAGTATCCTTAGAACAGAATGGCATTGGACTACATCCTAGCAGCTCAAGGAGGTGTGTGTGTCCTATATGTGTGGAAGTTGCACTTGGATTGAGGATTCCCATGACCCAGTACTACTCACCTTGCTAAAATGGACAGTTTACAAAAAAAGCAGAGACATTCTAAGAACGATGGTAATCCTTTCAGTCTCGGCAACTTGGATCTGCATTTGGCTCACATGTCTTTGGCAATTTTGTGACTTTCTTACTGACATTGTTATTGTTGTGATATTTTGATTGTCATAATGGCTAAAATAACTTGTCCAAATGTTTGTATGAATATGGAGTCAACAAATGATCAAAACACACACCTACTATACCACACCTACTGACATTGAAATCTACATAATGGAGTATAATCTTTTAACCATATAATTTCTTGACAGACAGATATACATAAAATTAACACATTCCTATGCCTAAATATAAAGGCAAAAAAAAATGTTACATATTAAGGGTGGTACAGGGATCCATTAGGGACCCATTATACAACAGGAGTGTTTATTATTTACTATGTTACCTTGTACATAAGGTAACATCTCACCTCTCATATCCATAACTAGATAGGGACAGGACAGATGAATTGAGGCGGGAATGGAAGGTGATTTTCCCAATCCATTCCTTCCTGTCACATGTGCACCACAAGGTGGCACATGTTACAAAGTACCTGCCAGTGGGATCACAGTCATCTGAATAGGTAGGGTGATGGTTTGTGATCGTAAATCACGATCAAGAGGGGGGATGACGGTGGTCACCCAGGGTCCCTAATATAGTTGATAATATGTATAATTATGCCCTAATCAGATATATCTAATTAATGGCCAAGAGTTTAAAATGGTTAGGACTACAAGCTTCTAGAGGTATTGACTACAAGGCTTTGAGGTATTGGCTATAAGGCTCTAGAGGTATTGGACTATAAGCTCTAGAGGTTAGGACTACCAGGCTCTAAAGCTATTGTTTAGAACCAAGTTTAAACGAGGAGATCTGGAACTAAGGGTATTCTGGGAAATCTGGATACAATGGATATGGGAATACAAGGTTTAATGAGGGTTAAAGTATAGGTTCTTCTACGTCTCCTTAATGAAAAACACATATAGTGCTGGGAGGGGACACAATACTCTTCTGATAGGTCTCTTTGTTTCCATGAATGTACGCCTAACATGTGTTTGTGAATTATGTAACATTCCTTAGAGTGATGTCATTTTGCCTATATAAACCAGTGAACAGGTCTCTGTAGGGGGGCCACTGAAATACACAGATCTGTCAGTGGTCTCTGCATATGCAATAAGGCCTCCTTCTTTTATCAATTTTGGTCCTCTAGAAGTGACATAATTATTATTATTATTATTCCTGTGGTGACAAACAGGTTACCCTGTATGGACTGACATTCAGGAATATTGTAGAGTGTAAGGGATACTATGTATATCTTATCCCTAGTTTTGTTACATTTTTTTCGTTTTAATCCCTACAATAACATATAATCTCACCTTATTCATTTGATTTTCCATCTCTCTTTGGACTTAATAAGATTATGTTGTTATATTTATTCTTATAGTAATTCCAGGCTTGTTGTTTTCTAGGTTGTTACTACTGCATATACATGCTTTCTACCTGCGACGTTGGTGAATGATATCATTTTCTGAATGCAGGTTGTGAATCCCTGTGTGGTATATGTGATTATAATGGAATGTGTAACAAGGTCACTTCTGTTCTTGGGCCTTGAAAGATGGCCGTATACCATGACTAATGTATTTGTCTGTTTGCTGAGGTCTGATGAAGGGAGCAGTGGCTCTCAAACGTTACTCAATTGACACTGATGTGTGTATTGTAAAGATGAATCTTCAATAAATATGTTGCATTGACGAGTGCTGCCCATTCTTCACGAATATTTAAGTTGGATGAATACAGCTGGAATCCAGAAAGGGCATAGCACCGAAATACTAGAATTGGCGTTTGCTGTAAAACTACAATTGTATATAATATATATATATATATATATATGAAAACTGCCTACTTACTTGCTGCCACCAGGTTATTCTGGGTTACTCTACTCCAGTGTCCAACACATGTAGAAAATTACAAGAAAATGGAATCCCCAATGGACAGACATTGCTGATGTTGTCTATCCCATTAGGGTTCCATTTTTCTACAATTTTCTGTATATTTTTGGTATGTTGTATTCGAGTAAATAACTTTACAGTAATGATTTCATCAACATTTATAATTACAAATGAACGTGGTAGTAATTAATAACATTTTACATCAAGTGAATCTCCAAATTGTTACAAAGTCTGTTATTTTGAAAGTTTTCTTTCTTCTGCGAAAAAAGATATGTTATTTATTGTTCCCAATGTTTTATAATCTTGGCTAAAACGATTACAATACTTGCTTACCTAATTACTTATGTGACTATATATTGATTCTGGGTGGTGTAGCCGTCAATCATGCCTTAATGGATTATGTCTTGGCTAATGACTGACCAGTGCTGACAATACAGCCACCTATTTGCATACGCAATCTTGTTACAAGCTTTTGCAGTTTTAAGAGAGACAGTAACCTTGGACAAGAGGATGGCGAACTCAGATATGAAGTAAGTGAACATTTATTTAGGAGTGGACAGGCCGTTTTAATAATAATGCAATATAGAGATTAGTTCAAAAACCAAACTGTGTAAAAACATTGTGGGGTAGCCATTCTACATTTTTTGCATTAGACCATTTTTCCTTACCTGTGAATATCCGTACAGACTCAGTAATCTGGGCTGTTGGTATGTTGTCTCTGAGGTGACATCCCCAATAAATCCAGCAGTGTTCCTATTTCCCACACAGGAGTAATTGGGACCGGTCCCTGGTCCTGATAATATCTGGAACACACTGATTACGACCTTTCTAGCATCTCCACAGGAATCATAAATGTGATATCCCAGAGTGTGATTGGGTAATGGGATAAATTGTTATTGGTCTGTTCAACAGCGAATCGGAAATCCAGAAAGTAATCTTGAATGTTCATATTAGCGCTGAAAAATGAATATCAAGTAGTTAGTGTTAAGTATCGATTTACAAACATCCATAGTTTGCCGCAATGGAGCAACATTAAAATGAATGGTTGCAAATAAAAAATATATCTCAGAATGACTGAGATGCGCAATAAAGTACAGACACTGGCTTTTGGTTGCCAGTGTGTCACCTTTAAATAAAAAGATAACAGATCTTCCTTTTTTGTGCTTTAGCTCTCTCAAGCCCCCTATTAATACGCCCTTTCCATATCCTCTATCCAAAATCTTTGACTTAATTCATCAGACTGTGTTATAAAGAAGACTCTGTTTGAGCAATTCCTTCTCATCCTAAGGACTGCCCGACCAGGAAATGTCTTAGCAGACTGCGCAATAATCTGTCCACTCATAATAAGAAATTGTGAAGTGTTTTTCCTAAAGTTTTTCTGTGGCCAGGACATCACCTTCTTTGTAAATTGAGATCTCAAAAAAATCTACTGACGTGCTGCTCGCCATTCGGACTGATTTTGACATTTCGATTCTATATTTGAGGCCTCTAGGATTTCCCACGAGCCCGTTCTGATCCATTTCAAGAGAAGCACGTCTCCACATACCTAATCCATACAGGATATGCAGTCCTCTACTTAGATTCCTGTGCTCTTTCTGCCACATCCTACTTTCCCATCACCAAGGTATAGTGGAAATGCATAGGTAGGTTCACAGGATGAACCCAACCCGCTGTTCCCAGACCCTATGATGAAACTGGCCATCGATATTAAAATATGTTATATAATTCCAGGACTCATAAACCATTGGTGTGAGTTCAAGATTTAACTTCTTGATCCCAGGCCATTCCCATTTATGCTGTACTGAGGATAAAGCTTTCATAATCTATTTTACTTAAATAGTATTCTATAAATATTTCGCAATGTCTTAAACTTCTCAGATCTCCCCATATGGGTAAACACAAACAGTGGTAAAGGGCTTGTAAAAAAGGGCTTAAATTTCATCACTATTTTCCTATTCTCTCTGTGGGCCCCCCCATCCAGAATACTATTGGTCCATCAGGAGGCATTTCTTGTTTTTTAAAATTAACTTTGGGATTGTAATAACATGTTGGGGATTATTGGATGTTACATTGATAATCTTTTTTTTGTGCTTGTTTATTATGCCTACTCTCACCCAATTTTCAACCTATTTTTCAAATTCTCGCTGTATTATATATGGGGACTAGGGACGAGATGAACAGTAACTAGTAGGGACAGAAGGGATTATTGGCTACTCATATCATATTGAGATTAATCAAGTAATTTGCTAGGGGCCTCCATTTTAATACCAATCCTTTGACATCACCACCCCATGCTTCCCATTCTGTCTGACAGTTATTCAGTCTTTGAGAGAGCCTCTTTATGCCTGAGTTTTCCTGAGTTTCTCCTTAGAAAATTGTATTTTAAGTGTGTCAAATTTGATGAAGAGTTGAACATTTGATTTCTTGTTTGAACAAATAACTGAACTAATGGAACACAGACAGGAAGGAACTGGTTTGATGTAATTTTTCCACTTTGGAAACCGTCTTCCACCTATTAACTTAGCAAGTATTAATGGCTCTTTTACCTCTGTCACTCACCTCTCAGATTTTATTAGGATTTTTTCAACCCAATAAATATAAATCTTTTTATGAAACGAGAACTTATCCAAGGGAACTCGTAGGGAAGGGATAGACCCTTGAAAGTACCTAATGGTTTACTAATCGAATGTGTAATTAGATGAATGTAAAGAAAATAATTACATCTAAATATCTATACCTTGATTCCCCTCTTGTTTTACTTTGCTAGTACCTATTTTTTGTTCGGTCGGGACTTTACCATGTAAATCTCACTATGTTTAAACTTTCTCTCTCCTTTCCTCTCCCCCTTCTAATTATTTTCCTTCACCTAAACGGACTTGCCTGTTGTGGTCATATTTCTAAATATCCATCAAAGACCACATTAATATTTTGTCCCTTCCTGTAGTCCCACTGTCCCTCAAAACTTATGTTTCTCATTATTATAATTTCTGTTTTGTAACGTGCCCAACTCCTTTTTAATTTCTCATTAAAAGGTCCAAACTCTTTTTTGATCTTTAAACTTTTCCCACGAATTTTCCTTTTCTTTTCTAATTCTTGATTAACCGCATCTAATTGTCTCCTATCATCTGCAACAATAATGCTCATCAGGTGATTCACTCGAATTCCACTAACTGCCTCTCCCATTCTTTTTTTAAAACATTCATGTCCCTTATGACTGTCCCTGAGGAGAAGATGTAATCCTTAATCCTCTTGGGATCATTGTGTTTTTTAATAACATTTTCCAACTTGGATACCTCCCATGTTGATCATTGTTTCACAAGGAACAATGTAGAATGTTCTTCTCCTGTTTCCTTGAATAATGTGGGCATTTCAGTTTACTAATATAAGAAATTCAATTGGCAAAAATTAAAAACTAAAGAAATAGGGCCCCACAGGCTGAAAAGTAAAACAAGATTTATATTTCTAACAAATTGGGTAAATGAAATGTTTGTATTGTTAAGTGAAAAACTGGTATAGTATATGAAAACCAATAAAGAGTTTGTAAATGAAGAACTATGAAATCATTCAGCAGCCCGTCACAGAAAACATATCTAACAGGTAAAAAATCACCCCCAAAACCCTAACTGGAATAGTTTGAAATCTGAAATATATAAGGTCTATATCACCTGAAATCCTGCACATGTCTGTTACCAAAATCGCAAGTACTCAAAGGTAGAGGAGCGTATATATGCAATGGAGCTCACGTCCATGGCTCATTCAGGCAGCTAGCCGTATTACATCCCAACAGATATTAACAAGAACGTGGGACTACTTGCCCCATAATGTAAGTAAAAGTTACGCCGCCAGTCGATTATGGAATCACAAAGGAGGATGGAGGGGAAGGCGGAGGTGTGACTCAACAATGTGCACCCTGATGTCCTGTTTCCCTGTTTCTGCTTCCTGGTTACTTTCCTCCAGTTAGCAATAGAGATGGACCGAACCCGACCCTGAACCTTTTAGAGTTTGGATGACCTCGAACACTTTAGAACATCCCCGAAATACAGTAGTTAGGTCTCCAAACTCGCTGACTTATTTTTCAAAAATCGTTGAAAGTTCAAGGTTTTGTGCCATTTCGGTACTCCAAACGTTCATATTCAAGATTCCTCGAATGTTCAGTAACCTTGTATTCAGCATTACGAGGATAACCAAACGAGTGACATCCTTTGGCCAATGGTTCATGTTGTAGTCCCGTGGGACCGCCTCCTGGGTCTAAGACGGACCAATTTGGCCCGGAAAGGGCATTTTGTGGCTTTAAAAGGTCCCGCAGCTCGAAATCCGAACCCCCCCCTCCTGGCCTTATAAGTGCCCTTTCTTGCACTGACTAGTGCCTTTTTGGGCTTAAACGGGTCCTTCAGCTGGAGCCAGGACCAACCCTTTGCAGCACGTAATAAGTGTTTCAGGCATAATCCAGTAGGGAAACACACCTAGTAGGGATAAGAGCTGTTCTCTGGTCATGGTGCCGTCTTGGCCTAGCCAATCCTCCTGTATCACAGCCTCCTTGGGGGTTTATACACATTGCTTTTCTTACAATACACTTTATATTGAGAGGACTACCCAATTTATTAGAGAAGAATCTCTCAATAAATCCAACATTAAGGATGAGGAATAGCAAGCTACCTGTCCCTATACATGTTAATGAGCCCACCGCACCATCTGACCTTTGCTTCTTGGTCTTGGTAATTATTACCGGCCTGAACACTGTGGAGAAGGTAGTTGATTCGTAAGAAAGGTAAGTCGGGTGGGTGCAACGTCCTGAACATAGTAACATAAGTAATTGAGGATTAATAAAGAAATACGTCCATCAATCCCTATTCAAATACCCGCTCCTTTTTTTTTTTTTAACCCTACCTAACAGTTGATCTAAACCACTAAAAAGGGGTTAAAATCCTTCCTGACTCCAAAACGGCAATCTGAAGTATCCCTGGATCACTATATCTATATGCATTAATACAGTAATTCTCAACATTAGATAGTACCCCGTACCGAACCAACCACCAGTATATGTTTAAATAACTGTAATTCGCAGATGCTTGTGAAGGTTCTCTCAAGCCAGGGCATGGTATAATCTGTTTGTTTCAATTTAGATCAACTGGACTTGAAATGTAGTTCTTCGAATGACCGTTTTCGCTAGTCATTCCGAACTGGCTTTTCTCAATCAGAATGATTCGTGTACATAGAATCTGTGGCAATTATGTACCTGGAAAATCCCAATTAGCATATCACATGCAGCCAGGTGTTAAGTGTGTGTGATTAGAATGTGGCTAAGAGTTGTATGAAGTAACCCAAAGTAGTGTTAAAACAGCACATTGTACATGGCGACAGTTGGTATCGAACCCCCCCACCTCCTATTTCGGTTGGTTTCCTTTATTTCACACATAAATGGCCGCTTGAACCTCTCTTGAACCAGTCCACGTTCCTTTCGCCAGTATTGGTAACATTACAATCAACATACTTTGAAGATTGTAATGGCTAATGGCTAATGGCTTATTTGTATGCCCATGGCTATAAATGGAATATTACAGCCTGGTTTTTGGAAAGAGCCATCAGAGGCTGTGTTTTTTTAATCACCAACGTATAAAACAGAAACTGTTCAAAAAAATGCCAGAGATCAAAACGTAAAGCGTGGAGTGATGATGCGGTAATCTAGGTCATGGGGCATTGGACGTGACTAATTGGGACAGCTTAAGGAGGGTTCCAAGACTTGGAGGACTTACAGATTGGTTCCTAGTTTTAATTAAGGTTTGATAGACCAGATTTTTCTTCCTACAAGAGTGATTAAAATATTTAATAATCAAAAGGCCCTTGTCAATGGAACAGTCCGTCAGCAGTGAGGAAGAACAGCAGCATTAAGGAAAGGGCTTATCTGGGGGGGGGGGGGGGGGACAATAAATTACTATAAGCAAAATTCGATATGTTCGGAGATTGTTAAAAGAAGAGACGTATCGTATCGAGTGGGATAAATTAATACTAAGGATACACGGGGTGTCTGGAAAGCATGCAAACCATTACGCTATAGAGATAAACCACTGACAAGGACTGGATGGGGATAAACGCTTGTCATGACTCGACTGGTTGTATATTCTCTGTTTGAGAGGACGGTGTGGAGAGAAGGGCATGGGTTAGGACGGAGTGAGGTGACCATGGTTAAAGGTCGGAGGAATCTGAGATTAGGTGAGGAGGAAGAGGTAAGGCAGCATTTATTGAGTTAATATTAGGAAAGTGCCAGGACCATATGGAATCCCAGGACGGTAGTTAGGTGCTTGTACCGAACCGTTGCAGGCGTTTTACTGGGATTTGCACTTATATCAATAATTATTAAATATTTGAGAACTAGTAAGGAACCTATACTTTCTCTTATTCCTTGTTCCTACGATACAATTACAAATATGCATAGCGTCCAAATAGCCGACTGATGACGCCATATGGTTATCCACATGTCCTTCCCATCTAGAACGAAGGTAGGAAATGAGGTTCCGACTGCTGTTTGTTGATTACAGTTCGGCTTTCCATACTATGTTCCTGAAATCTTATTGAGGAGTTAAAGGAAATTAGGATTGGGCGTTATGGTGGGGTGGATTTTTAAAGTTATTTATCTGATAGGCCTCAGGTGGAAAATTTTCGGAATCTGTTGTTTTAAACACAGGGGCACCACAAGTGTGTTCGTATTACTTACACATCTACACCTATGATTTGTGCAGGCAAAGTATTTGATACAAACAGAGGGGTTAAGTTTGCGGACAATACTTGTGTATGGGCAACTTTACTGGGGGGGACGGGTCATTATTTTTTAGAAAGTGAGCAATTGGTGGAATGGTTTAAGGACCATCGACTGAAACTTAATGTTTTAAGGACAAAGAATTAGTTAGTTATTGATTTAGGAAAAAAATATTTATTCGGATCACGCCTCCTCTTTTATTAACGATGTCAGGTGGAGGTCGTTAAGCATTTTAAGTATTTAGTGGTGGTTATGAACAGAGGGATTTTATCATGGTCAGACATATAAGGATTCAGTATCTAGGGGCCAGACCACGCTTTAACTTTCTGAGACAACTTAGGAAAATGGGACATTGAGCCAACTGCCTTTAAATGTTTTATAATGCAGCAGTTGAAGTATTCGGACTATGGGTATTACATTGTTGTTTAGGGGAATTGCCAAGTTAAAGAAAGGGAATGATGAGGAAGGTATAAAAGCAAACGAGAGTGTATTGGGGTTTTCTTTGCCTTCACTTCATGATATATATGATAATCGGGCGAGAAAGAGAGCTAAAAGATATTAGGGGATATTAAGGGCATGTCCACCCCCAAAACTATAATCCCCCATCTACTGGCCCCATCATGTAGTGTAGTGTATCCTACCTCACAATCCCAGCTCCATCTGTTTCCTGTAGTCCCGCCCCCCAAAGTCCCAAAAACTGCCCACCAGGAAGGATAGCAGGAGTTCATATAGGACTCTGCCTCCTATCTTGCCTCCGGAGAAGTTTGGCTGCGTACTGCAGCCCTTCTCCCCCATCCCCTAAAACTCCGCCCCCTCAATACCCTTCCATCCCCTCCCTCTCCCTTCCTCTCCCTACCGATTAGATTCCCTCCCCCTAGTGTAAATCCCTTTAGATATAATCTTCCCACGTCCCCCCAGCCCCAACAGCTCATTTTTGTTATTTTTATAAAGCTCCCCAAACTTTTTACTTACCTCCTCTTTCCTCCACAAAGATGACCGGCAGCCACGTCCCGTGCTTGGCTGCCTCCAGCCATCACATACAGACTACTCCGGTCCCGCCCCTCTGCTTGCCATTTTCTTCTTTGTCTTCTCGCAAGCAAGGGCCGGCAGCGCGGCGGAGGAAGAGGAGGTAAGAAGTTGTTGGGGACTTTCTTTTTTTTTTAATCATTCCATGTTTTATTGAAGAGTTTTTATAATCAGTTCAAATCACATCACATAGGTCAAATCAAATCAAATCAAATAAAATATCACATTGTAACATATCAATATATAATATATGTCCGGTAGTGGGTAGCAGTAACTAAAGTAGACCAAAAGTAATTTCATTCAGCGTGTGTCTCCCCAGCTCGTTTTGAGTATTTCATTCTTGCTTGGTTCTCAGATTTTTAGCATATTTGAGCCAAAAGCATCTTAATCTTTATTGATATAGAGATCTAATTGTCGGTATACAGTATTCCCACTTCTTGTAGAATTTGTGAAAATTAAGTTGGGTTATGCATATTGTGTTTCTCATACTGGCATATTGGGTATTGAGGTTCTCAGTATGAGTGGTGATATTAGGGATTTTTAGTGGATAACCCTTTTCTTCTGGCAATAATTTGAGTAATAATTATGTAGTATTGGAAAATAATGGTTTTGTTGATTGCTGGGAACTGCTGTAGGTCTATCAATAAGAGGACCAGTTTCGGGAGTTGAGGGTATTTGTTTTTGTAATATTGATGATAATACTAGTTGAGTTTTTCTTCTCATATTTTCTCTGATTTTTCCTGCAGGTCAGAATATGTGAAGAAGAGTTTCTCTGGCTTGTCCGCCACCTCCACATATTGGTGAGTATTTAGAGTTCCATTTTTGCTAGCATTGTGGGGTTCTATAATTCTCACAGTATCTTTGCTTGTTATTTTCCTCAATTTTGTGAGCATCTTGAGAGTTATGAAGGGGATTTTGGCCTGCATCTGACCATATGTTTTATCATTGAAGGTTTTTCCCAGTTCTTCCTCCCATTTTATTGTGGTCTGAGTTTGGTAACTATATTTTGTTGTTGATCAGTTGTAGAAGGTTTTATTTCCTTTGGGGGGGGTAATGGGGGCTGTAACATTGTAGTTCAGTTGGAGTCTATTGAGGTTTTCCATTTCTTTGTAGAGGTGTAGCAGGGGATTATAATTTGGATATGTTTGAAGAAGTCGTTCTGGTTAAGTTGTATTTGCTTTGTAGTGTAGGAAAGGGTCGTTTATCTGTTGGTATAGTTGATTGATTGTTTTAGTTGGTGTTTATCCATTGATATGTAAATCCGGATAGTATTGCAAGGCTGTTTATGTTAAAGTCGTATACATGGGCTAAGAAGTTTTTGATTTTGTGTAATCTTTTCCAGATTTTAATGATGCGTGGTGGAGGGGGTGTAGGGAATGGTTATTTGCTGTCTTCTAGAAGTGTTTTGCTCCCAGAATTTGTTTCAGGTTCAACATGGGTTGGCACAATTTTTTCCTCTATTCGCACCATAGGTTTTTGTGTTTGTCTGCTTTTTCCACAATATCTTATTTTGGTCTGAGTTTGTTGCTTGTAATAGTCCTTTTTTAATATTGGTATTGCTAGACCTCCTGTTGCGGTTTTAGCCATGGTTGGGTTGGTTTCTATATTCTTAGCTTATTGTTTTATTCATATGATTGGTGTTATCTTTTTGTGCTCTTGAGAGAAGGTATCTGGGATGTTTATTGAATTGATCTTAAAATAAAACGTAAAAGATATCGGGTATGATTGCATTTTGGATGCCATTAGTCTATCCATTAAGATCTTCATGATCCTCCATTTTCTTGTCTGACTTTCCTAGTTTTTCTACTAGTGGTCTAAGTTGAATTGGATAGTTTTTCCAGGTTGGTTGAAATTTTTCTTCCCAGGTAGTATTGTCGTTGGTGTCCCATTGAATTGATATTTGCTTGCCCAGGGAACATTTTCAGGGTTCCTGAAGATTGGTTTCCATAACTTGTGATTTTTTCTCTTAATTTTGTAGTATGTAATCGTCCAAACTGATGTAATGTTTGGTATATATGTATTAGTGAGATTATTGGTTTTGTGACAATTAAGAATACGTCCGTCTGCGAATAGTGCTATTTTGTGGATGATGAGTTGATTTTGATGCCTGTAATATTTGGGGTCTCTCTTTTTTTTTGTGCCAGATGTTCCATAGCTAGGGCAAGATTAGTGGGGAGAGGGGACATCCTTGTCCTTGGGTTCCATTTTGAGATGTTAAATGGTGTTTGGGATATCATACTGGACTGTACACGTTTGCAGATGGGTTGTGTAGAGCGCCATGATTGCTTTTTTAAAGGAGTTTTGTATTCCAAATTGTTTTCCAGTAAGCCCACCAGGTTTAGGTATTGCCACTTGAGGCCAGTCAAAGGCCTTTTCTGCATCTAATGATATAATAGCGATGATATCTTGTTGTGGTTGGCCCCAGTCTATAAGGTCGATAATTCTTCCTGTGTTGTCTGTGGAATTGTCGGTTTTTAATTAAATCCTCTGGTGTCTAAGTGATGAAGATGTGGAAGTAATGTTTTGAGTCTCTCCTCCATATGTTGATATAGTTTTAAGGTCATTATTTAAATCGTGAGATGGGTCCTGTAGTTTCCCTAATAGTGTCGGGTCTTTCCCTGTTTTGGGATTGGTATGATTATGGCTTTAAGCAATCTCTTTAGGGAATTTTTGGTTTTCAGTTGCTTTGGGGGTTGAACATGTTTTGCAAGTGTGGGGTAAGGGTAGTAAAGTAGGTTTTTTTAGTATTCATGTAAACCTCTCTTCCTCCCTGGAATTGTTAGTTTTGCTTGTGGTTTGATCGCTTTAATATTTCTTCTGGGAGAAGGTTTATCTAAGTATTCTTTTTGTTCTGCTGTCGTGAGGGTAGGTTTATTGAGTTGAGGAATGCTTCTAGATTCTATTGTTGGGTTTTTTAGTTTCCTTCTCCGTTTTCTTGCAAGGTTGTATAATTTGGAATAGTAGATGCTGAAATTGGTTGGAATATTTCTTGGAGACAGTACAAAGTGATAAATCCAATCTTTATTATATTATACAGATCAGCTATGGAGCTACTGACCCTTCTCTCAGTGATAGAGACACATTCCCATATTTCTATCGGACAGTACAAAGTGATAAAACCAATTTTTTTGCATTAGGTAAATTAGTGAAATATTTTGGTTGGACCTGGGTTGGAATTATCACATCTGATGATATTAGTGGAGAAAGAGAAGAAGAAATGTTAAGAAACTATTTGACTGAGGATGGGATATGTGTGGAGTTCTCAGTAAAAATACGGTTTGGTGCTAATACAGAGGATCTAACTGAGCACAGACATATTATTTGGAATTCATCTTGTACTGTTATTATAATATGTGGAACTATTTCAATGAAATCTATAGAATACTTATACAATGTACGTAGCATATTTAATAACTCATTCAATAAGACATTTGTCTTTTCATCAGTCTGGGGAGAAAATCTTCAGTGTTTCTATCTGGCTACAGAAGTAACCGAGGGAAGTTATATAATTCGTACATACTACCCTTATAATCTGGAAACTTCACAATATAAAACATTTTTACAAAAATTAACTCTATTAAATTATCCAGAGGACAAACTAATTCAAGATATTTGGTTAAATTTTTTGGGTTGTGAGACAATAGACCAATTCAAGAATGAATATCATGCACAACATGGTAAAGAAATTATAGATTGCTCTGGAGTTACTCTACTGGATCATTTGCATTTTTCCCACACTCCCCGAGTTCACCTTGCAGTCAAGACGATGTCTCAGGCACTTAATAAGATGCACGCCTTCCATGGAAATATTCAGAAGAAGCACAAATTAAATTATCAGAATAAGGTAAATATTATTGATTGTAGTAAATATCCCATAATATACATTTCATTGTGTGTTATATCGACCAATAGAAAAGAACCAATAGAATGTTAGTGACAGTTTACTTGCAAACCTTCCTCCTTAATGCTCAGTTCCAGTCTCTAGATGTAGTGGTTCCAATCCAGGATGACAGATCTCTGCCATTTAGATGGAATTTCCAGGGTCCTTTTTCTACTGGTTAATACATTCCTGTCTCCCCTGTGTATTCTCTACAGTGACACATGGAGATTCATATGTGGATTCATTATGGGATTTTAAAGTTAATGATTGTTTAATCTGAAAGTGTTTCAGTTGCTGCTTCTTTCTCATTGGTCATTTTGCCTTTTTAACCTTTTGACTTTCAGTTGATCATTTCCCATTTTATCATTAGCTTTGACTCTGTGATTTCTGTTTCTTCTTTCTCATTACTGACCCTTTGTTTCTGTTCCCTGAACCGTTGGTACCTGAACCTGGCATAGTACCTGGCATTAAGCATATGTATGTATAGGTGCTCCCTTGTTCATACCTGTGTACAGCCGTGTCTGTTCCTTCCTCACAGTGTAACTGCAGATTGTTTCGGTTCGGATTACTGTGGCCTCTATGTGCTGATTCTGTCTATTACCATTCATTGCATTTTTTTGGAATTTGGCGATTGGCCAATCACATTAGAGGTGTCTGTTCATTGGTTGTTCTCCCTATTTTGGGTCACTTTGGCTTCCAGTCCTTGTAGCTTTGCTTGGACTTTCTGCTTGTGGTACATCTATGGTACATACAGTATATTGATTCCTGTTCCTAACTGTTTTTTTACTGCCTGGACCAATCCCTTTCTAATAAACCAACTGTGATTCTTCCTCATCCACTTCTACTTACCTGATCAGATTGACTCACCCTTGGCTCCAATTATGACCATGAGTTACCTTGATTTCCTCTAATTGTTGCTAATTGTAGACTGATCACTCTATTAGGAACTCTGCATGTTTCCGTCTCTCCGGTATGTTTTACCTGTAGCCTTTATACCAATACCTTGCACTTCAAGGGCCAACTGTGTTTCCTGAGGTGTTGCCTGTTCCCTGACTAATGGGGGGTTTTCTATAGGGGAAGTTAGTGGTGGAGATTGGGGAATTGGTATTGAGAAGTAGCTGGGAATTTATTACAGCTGTACTTTACCTTTTCTGGCTGACTTGTGATTTTGACATCTGACAAGGGGCAGTATATATAAGGTGTGGCAGGGGGGAACTACCAGGAGAGCAGGGGGAGTAACCGCAAGGGGGCCCAGTAGCCAAGGGGCCTCATCTTATTTTTCCCACGACTATTATGATCATGGTCGAACATTTCCCTCCTTTCTGGATCTATGGACTTTGATTGACACTTACCAACACATATTGACAGATTATTTATTTGCCACCTGATCCTGAACATTGCCTGGATACTTGATGGAAACCATTCATAGAAAGGATTGCAGGTCTAATTATATTTTCAACAATAAAAATCAAAGATTGAGATCAAGTGGGATAAAACACAGTATAAGGTTCCAAGTCTAACATAGACAATACTATGATTAGTATTCCATCTGCTTTATGTTGTTTATATCCTTTTCCTTTTCTTTTTCTGTCTTACTTTATTACAAAACAAGTTAACATAGAATAATAGCCTGCAGTCTAACCTTGAACAATATCCTGTATGAAGTTACAGTCACTGGCGCCGCCTGCTCTGCTGAATATATCCCCAGTGCCCAGACTACTCAATTTTTTTTACAAACAGCAAAAAGTCACTTAAAGGGCATGTCCACCCCTTTTAAAGATTTTTGCTGTAGTGTAGGACTCCCTCCCCTAGCCCCAACCGCCATATTACTTTTAGCAGAAACTCTGATCACTACTTACCTTACCTCTTTCCTCCGACGTACTGTCACGGCCATCTGCTTGCATGAAACTGCAAGCAGGGGGCTGGACCAACAGCCACGTCCGTGATTATCTCAGAGGCAGCCAATCACGGACGCAGCTTCCGGGTGCACAGAACACCGGGGGAGAGAGGTAAGGTAAGTAGTGATCGGGGGAGTTTCTGCTAAAAGTAATATGGCGGTTGGGCTGGGTGATGGAGACCTACTTTATAGGGGGTTTGTAGCTAGGGGGAGGGAGAGCAAAACGGGTGGGAGAGGTAGGGAGAGGGAGGGGAGGGGGGGTAGGGCTGCAGTACGCATGGCAAAATTCTCCTGGAGGGGAGACAGGAGGTCCTATATGGACTCTGCCAGGCTCCTGGTGGGCAGTTTTTGGGACTTTGGAGAGGCATAGCAGGGCAGCCATATGGAGCTGGAGATGTAAGGTATGGGTTTTATTACACTACGCAGTGGGGCCAGTAGTGGGTTAAATTATTGTTTTGGGGGTGCACATGCCCTTTAATTTCAGTTTGCTATGTGACACCACAAGGACAATTACAAGGTTTGCAGACTTGAAAATAGCTGTAAAAGAGTTTTCAGGCAATATCTATAAATACTGTACCAGTTACATCGCTACTAGTTGCTTAAATGAAAGCTAAGTTAAGCTAAGTTTAAAGATGTGGCCCGATGCTCAATTTAAAGGTATTACCACAATTTAACCCTGACTTATTTTGGAGACATTTCTCTTTAAATCCCCTTAGCAAAGTTTATAATTTTCAAGGGATTTTATAAATGATAAAACACTGACACACTTTTACTTTTACTAAAACGAACTGAACTTCAGTTGGAGAATATGGGAGACGTGAATAGTTTCTCTATTACTAGGAATTGCTGCTGCACTGCCCTGTTTGATGTATTTACTAGAATGTTCCAAACCTGAATATTTTATTCTCACTGCGTATTACAGTTACCTTTGTGTTTATCTCCTATATAACAGCTACACCATTATCTGAAGAACCTCACAGATGATGAACTAGACGGTTATTCAACGGTTTTTACTGAACAAGGAGATTACGTATCTAGCTATGGCATCTTATACATAATGAATGGATTTATGTTTTATTCTCCTATATTTATTGGCAGTTTCACACCTTGGGATCCATTAGAGCAGCAGATAAATTTCACTGAAGAAGAAATACAGAGTCAAAAATTATATGTAAGTTTGTGTTTTTTGATTGAGTAGTAATTTTATCTCTAGTTTAACACGATATAGAACATTTATCAGGAGTGAATGGGTTGTAAAAGGATATTTCCATAATTAGTTCCAGTGTGTACAGTATAAGGTTTACAGTAAGGTATTGGGTCGTATTCAGAGCGGTATTTAATAACTATAAAACTTAAAGGATATCTCCACCTTTAAGACCCCAAGCATTTTGATACGGCCCTCTGCTTGCAGGAAATTGCTAGCAGGAGGCTGGACCATCAGCCACACCTGTGATTGGCTGAGAGGCAACTAATCACAGAGGCAGCTGCGGACAGTGCAGAACAGTGGCGGAACAAAGCTCTGTAAGTACATTACTGTTTTGTTTGCAAACAAACATTGCGGTTGGAGGTGGTATAGGGTCCCCTACACTACAGAAAAATATTTTATTGGTAGGGCACCAGGCAGCAAGAGGAATCCAGAGAGAGCGAGGAGGGTAGGGTTTCACTGTCCATGCCAGAAACCTCTCAGAGGAAAGGTAAGAGGCGGAAACCTTTTCAGTCACAGACAGCTCCTGCTCTTCACTTTCTGGTACTTTGGGCAGACATAGCAGGAGAACCATTTGGAGTGGAGAGGTAAGGCCAGTAGCGGGGGAAATGTTAGATTTGGGGGTGGACATGCCCTTTAATAGGATAAACATAGCTTAAAGTTCTATTAAAGGGAATGTACACCATTCCCCCCTCACCTTTATATCTTTCTAGTGATGTCAAAGTCTTATTTTCCTTTGTCCATTTCCCTGTCATAATAGTTAATAGAAGATTTAAAAATAATTCCAGTTTTACTTCCTTATATTGGAAGGAGTCTCACCCTACTTGATTCTGAACAGGATTCTGGGAGAAAAAAAAAATATGAATCCAGATTGTTCTGCTGTGAAGGTTTCATTGTATGTATGGGCCATTTACCATCTGTACATAAACACAAAAGAACGGTAAGGGTTAAAGGGTATGTCCACCAGGGTATGTCCACCCCTCAATTTCAGAATTAAAAAAACCTAGACCTCTCAAGGCATAACTCTGCTCCTAAATGATGCAATGTTAAATCCTCTTTTAATATTCCCCATCAAATATTTACACTATTGAGTAATGCATTGCACAGAGCAACAGAATTATTTTAAGCCCAGATACCCCGTCCAGGTCACTTTCTATAGCCTGGTCCTAACCTACTGGTACTTGCCTAATTGGCTGTATGAGCTGACAACTTATTCTGAATGGATTGTCTGATTAATGCTGACTGTCTTGTTTAAAGTACTTTGCCCAAACGAGCGATACCTCTGTTTTCCATTATGGAAACGCATGCGATTGCGGAAAAAAATGGTACCAAATGTACCAAAATGGTCACGCATGCGCAATCTCACATGCACCCAAAATCGCAGGAATTTTCGCGTTCCTATGATTTCCACGTTTTTTCAAAATTAATCCTGAAATTGCGGGGGCAAACGCGCAAAAAACACGTTAGTGTGGCCCTCAAACCACAATGTAAGTGCTAAGTGCTTAACTTAACAGATTGTTCTACATTAGGTAGCTAATAATTTAACTAAAGTGCACATTATCATATTTAAAGCGCTCATAAAAAACTAATCTTATGGTAAAAAGTGCCAAGTGCTAATTATTACTAGAGAACAATATATACAGAGTATTTAAACTATTTTTTTTTTTAAAAGGATAAGATAGCCCAAAGAAGACAAAAAGCTTAGCAATAATCCTGTCTAATATAATTAAGACGTTACTACTAACAAAACAAAGCTACAATGTTAAAAACAATCCTAGACAATGATATACGATAAAAGCTGCTATAAATGCAGGATTCTCTAATTCCACTGGGTAGTGGGCAACCTGACGGGTGGGGCTACCTGTGTATGCAGGAGTCCTGAGCCTCTGCTTAATGGGAGTGCGGGGTTCTGTCTAGTTTGGCTCCACTCATAGTTGTGATGTATGTAATACTCCTCTAGTGGTACTATTGACATTCAACAAATTAAAGAGGAACTGTGGTCTCCAAACAAGTTGATTTTAAATGAAAGGCCAGGTTCCTACCTTTAAAATGAACCATCAACCATCTCTCTATGTGCTGCACAGCCCAGGGTATAAAGAAATCACTGATAAGAAAGGGGGTGGGAGGTTCTGAATTTGCGGTCACAATACTACTTCCTCTTTCTAATCTTTGGTTGGCACATGCTCAGTGCAGGAGAAATCAGAAGAAACATGCTAATTGGGATTTTCCAGGGTACATAATTGCCACAGATTCTTATACAAGTGATTCTGAATTGAGAAAGCCAGTCGGATGACTAGCGACTTCAAAAACTAAACTTCAAGTCCAGTTGATCTAATTGAATACAACAGATATACCATGACCTGGATGAATGAGAACCTTCACAAGCAATGTTGTATAATATTCATTGGTAAAGATATCTTCTCCTGGAGATTTATTAAATTTTAGCAATTTGACTGTTTTCAGTACTGTTTTAATAAATGGCTAGAAGAGTTTTTTTAATGTGTTTCTTGTATACACACTATATCAATTTTATTATTCAAAATTTCTTTCCATAGTAGGTGTTTTCTTTGAGGAGGAGTTAGACCCCTGACATTGTAAGATTGTATTTTAATAACCATATTTTGGTTTTACCGTTTTGTATTTGATTTGTTTAGTACTTATAAAATTTGTCGAGAATTGTTTAATTGGCTTTGGGTGGGATATTATATAGTTGTTTGGGTTTTTTTTGACAGGATTTAGTAGCTAAATTCAATAGGACCATTTGGAACAAATGTACAATTTGTAAATCAAATAATAACAATAACAAAACAAAATATAATACAAAAACATATATATTAACCTCTAAAGGTTCATTTAACTTTCCTGGTCATCTCTTGGTGACTAGATTCTTTGATGGGCTATTCTCTGTTGTATTACAGGTCTAAACTGATGTAGATTATTAAATCTTTAAACAATTTTAACTTTTCTTGTTTTCTTTAAACTTAACTCTTGCAAAAATAACTATTATTCCATATTGTAATATGATGTATTAGTTTAGTTTAGATAGGTCTAATGTTTAAAGGTAGATGAAGAGTAAAACTTATCTTTCCTCTTTTTAACCTTTTTCTCTATATTTCTTGTACTTAGACCTATTCAGTGCTTATTTATGTTTGTTAATTTGTTAATTATTCCTAGTATCAACGGAAAATGTATCTTAAACTTTAACTTAACAAGCATTTTCCTTTATATTGTATTCAACTTATAGTATTTATGTACCTTGTAACACTCAACTAGAATTATCGTTTTAATTTTATATTTTTTATCTTTATAAGGTTTTTAAGTAACGTTGTACACTGTAAATATTATATTTGGAGCTGCATTTTTATTCTTTTTCTTTCACCCTATCCTCCATCTCAAGCTGGTATTCCTGCTTCCTTTGGTGTCAGCCAAATGACAGATCTATCTCCACTAACTGCATGGTACACATCAATACTGGCTAGCTCTGGTTCATTGTGATTAGCAGCATAATCATGATCAAGTTCATGGACCTTATAAAAAGATTCTTTTGGGACAGAAAGGCTTTTTCGGACCGAGCATCACACTACTTGAATATGACCTTTAATATTACATTTCCTGCAATAGACATCTTTAAATCGGCACACTGATGCATGATGTTTTTTTTTCCATATCTGTAGCAGGGTTCCTGCTGTGATCTACTGACATCTTGTGGGATTTTATCTTCCTGCCTGCTGCTGATCCCCTGTCTGCTGGACTGGTATCGTATATTACACACACTACATACATATTTTTTATATTACACACATCTAGATAGTTTAGCACACATTAACACACACTTACACTTACAGATTTTCACTTATTTTTCATTCATTTTAATTTTGACAGATTTGAGCCCAAATCATTTTTGTTGTTGTTGCTGTTTTCAGTTACTTTGGTGTTTATAATATTTCTTACATTTTGTTTGGTATTTTTTGCCTTTTACCCCTCACATATCCCTATATACCCCCCTACCCCTTCCCCACCCCCTCTTATTGATTACTGTTGGTACATTGTATTTATTATTACACATCCAGACTGGTGGGTTTATCATTTTGACCCCCAGCCTTGCTGTGTAGTTATTTTGCCAATTTTGTGCTACATTTCTGGGAACTCATTTCTCCATTCCTGGGCCAAGGTTACCACTTATATGTGGATAACTTTTATACAAGTATTCCCTTGTTTAGATGCCTTTATTCTTTTGACACCCCAGCCTGTGGCACCATAAATCGCAACCGAAAAGGGTTGCCCAAGGCTTTACTGGTTAAGACACTAAAGCGTGGAGAGAAGTTTGCTCTAAGACGCGATGAGCTCCTGGCTATCAAGTTTTGTTACCATCCACCGGTGATCCTCAAACTGTGGCTCTCCAGATGTTTGAAAACTACAACTCCCAGCATTCCTCAACTACAGAGGGAAGCATAGGAATGCTGGGAGTTGTAGTTTTCAAACATCTGGAGAGCCGCAGTTTGCCCTTCAGTTATCACCATCCACGATGAGTCGGTAAGAGTAGGGCACAGAAGTGGTGGTAGGCCCCCCAAAATTAGACCACTCTGTACCAAAGAATACAACAAGTACATGGGTGGCGTTGACGAACTGATCAGATCCACCACTACTACAACGCCACCAGAAAAACAAAGGCCTGGTACAATAAATTAGCCATTTATCTTTTGCAAACTGCCCTATATAATTCGTATATTGTTTACAAGACAGTGGTACCAGAGCCTGTACTGTCTTATTATAAGTTCCAGCTGCAGTTTATTCCAGCTATGTTGTTTGGTAGTGTAGAGGAGGTCCCGGAGATGCCTAGTAATGATAATGTAGATAGATTAGTAGGAAAGCATTTTTTAGATCCCATTCCACCCACGCCTAATAAGCAGCATCCCCAGAGAGCCTGCAAGGTTTGCCGTAAAAATGGGACTAGGCGAGATACAAGGTATTTTTGTCCTAAGTGCCCTAGCAAGCCTGCTTTATGTCTGAAACCCTGTTTTGAGCGCTACCATACTTTGGTGCACTATGGAAGCTAGATAGGATTAGGAGGCTCTCTGGATTTGTGGGTGTCCTAGGCCCTTATTTGGCATGCTCCAGGGTTCATTTGCCGTTTCTGAAATAGCTTTGGGGTTGGGACAGTTAAGGTCTCCTGCTAGTTAGATTCCAAAAATATATAGTTTGTGTGGGGTATTTCGGAGTTGGAGGGGGTTTACAGTGAAAATTCAGGATCATTGCTGTAATTGAGCCACTGCGCATTGTCTAATTTGTGACTAGTTGCTTCCACGTCCTTGTATGTAACACTATGATAACTTCAGTAGTGGTTATACTATACAATCCCTGTGGGATATTATAGTTATTTGGTAGATATTCTATGATAACTGTCATGTGGTTATACATTACAATCTCACTGTGGGGATATTATAGATTAATTTGGTAGATATTCTATGTAACGTCGTAGTGGTTATAACATTACAATCCACTTTGGGATATTTAGTTAATTGGGTAGATATTCTATGTTAACCTGTCAGTAGTGGGTTTCCATTAAATCTCACTTGTGGGATATTATAGTTATTTGGTAGATATTCTATTATAACTGTCAGTAGTGTTATACTTACAATCTCACTTGTGGGGATTATAGTTAATTTGGTAGATTTCTATGTTAACTGTCAGTAGTGTTATACATTACAATCTCACTTGTGGGGATTTATAGTTAATTTGGTAGATATTCTATTACCTGTCAGTAGTGGTTATACATTACAATCTCACTTGTGGGATATTTAGTTATTTGGTAGATATTCTATGTTACTGTCAGTAGTGGTATACATTACAATCTCACTTTTGGGGATATTATAGTTAATTTGGTAGATATTCTATGTTAACTGTCAGTATGGTTATCATTACAATCTCACTTGTGGGATATTATAGTTAATTTGGTAGATATTCTATGATAACTGTCAGTAGTGGTTATACATTACAACTCACTTGTGGGATATTTTAGTTAATTTGGTAGATTATTCTATGTAACTGTCAGTAGTGGTTTACATTACAATCTCACTTGTGGGGATATTATAGTTAATTTGGTAGATATTTCTATGTTAACTGTCAGTAGTGGTTATACATTACCATCTCACTTGTGGGATTTATAGTTAATTGGTAGATATTCTATGATACTGTCGTAGTGGTTATCATTACAATCTCACTTGTGGGGATATTATAGTATTTGGTAGATATTCTATGATAACTGTCAGTAGTGGTTATACATTACATTCAACTTGTGGGATATATAGTTAATTTGGTAATATTCTATAACGTGTCAGTAGTGGTTATACATTACAATCTCACTTGTGGGGTATTATAGTTAATTTGGTAGATATTCTATGATAACTGTCAGTAGTGGTTATACATTACAATCTCACTTGTGGGAATATTATAGTTAATTTGGTAGATATTCTATGATAAATGTCAGTAGTGGTTATACATTCAAATCTCACTTGTGGGGATATTATAGTTAATTTGGTAGATATTCTATGTAACTGTCAGTAGTGGTTATACATTACAATCTCACTTGTGGGGATATTATAATTTGGTAGATATTCTATATAACTGTCAGTAGTGGGTTATACATCAATCTCACTTGTGGGGATATTATAGTTAATTTGGTAGATATTCTATGATACCTGTCAGTAGTGGTTATACATTACAATCTCACTTGTGGGGATATTATATAGTTAATTTGGTAGATATTCTATGTTAACTGTCAGTAGTGGTTATACATTACAATCTCACTTGTGGGGATATTATAGTTAATTTGGTAGATATTCTGTATAACTGTCAGTATGGTGTTATACATTACAATCTCACTTGTGGGGATATTATAGTAATTTGTAGATTTCTATGATAACTGTCAGTATGGTTATACATTACAATCTCACTTGTGGGAATTAATAGTTAATTTGGTAGATATTCTATGTTATAACTGTCAGTAGTGGTTATACATTACAATCTCACTTGTGGGATATTATAGTTAATTTGGTAGATATTCTATGTTAACTGTCAGTAGTGGTTATACATTACAATCTCACTTGTGGGATATTATAGTTAATTTGGTAATATCTATGATAACGGTCAGTAGTGGTTATACATTACAATCTCACTTGTGGGGATATTATAGTTAATTTTGGTAATATTCTATGATAACTGTCAGTAGTGGTTATACATTACAATCTCACTTGTGGGGATATTATAGTTAATTTGGTAGATATTCTATGATAACTTCAGTAGTTGTTTATACATTACATCTCACTTGTGGGGATATTATAGTTAATTTGTAGATATTCTATGATAACCTCAGTAGTGGTTATACATTACAATCTCACTTGTGGGGATATTATAGTTAATTTGGTAGATATTCTATGAAACTGTCAGTATGGTTATCCATTACAATCTCACTTGTGGGATATTATAGTTAATTTGGTAGATATCTATGATAACTGTCAGTAGTGGTTTATACTTACAATCTCACTTGTGGGGATATTATAGTTAATTTGGTAATATTCTATGTTAACCTGTCAGTAGTGGTTATACATTACAATCTCACTTGTGGGATATTATAGTTAATTTGGTAGATATTCTATGATACGTCAGTAGTGGTTATACATTACAATCTCACTTGTGGGGATATTTTAGTTAATTTGGTAGATATTCTATGATAACGTCAGTAGTGGTTATACATTACAATCTCACTTGTGGGGATATAGTTAATTTGGTAGATATTCTATATAACTGTCAGTAGTGGTTATACATTACAATCTCACTTGTGGGATATTAAGTTAATTTGGTAGATATTCTATGATAACTGTCAGTAGTGGTTATACATTACAATCTCACTTGTGGGGATATTATAGTTAATTTGGTAGATATTCTATGTATAACTGTTAGTGGTTATACATTACAATCTCACTTGTGGGGATATTATAGTTAATTTGGTAGATATTCTATGTTTAACTGTCGTAGTGGTTATACATTACAATCTCACTTGTGGGGATATTATAGTTAATTTGGTAATATTCTATGTAACCGTCGTAGTGGTTATACATTACAATCTCACTTGTGGGGATATTATAGTTAATTTGGTAATATTCTATGATAACCGTCGTAGTGGTTACATTACAATCTCACTTTGTGGGATATTATAGTTAATTTGGTAGATATTCTATGATAACCTGTCAGTAGTGGTTATACATTACAATCTCACTTGTGGGATATTATGTTATTTGGTAGATATTCTATGATAACTCTCAGTAGTGGTTATACATTAACATCTCACTTGTGGGATATATAGTTAATTTGGTAGATATTCTATGATAACCGTCAGTAGTGGTTATACATTACAATCTCACTTGTGGGGATATTATAGTTAATTTGGTAGATATTCTATGATAACTGTCAGTAGTGGTTATACATTACAATCTCACTTGTGGGGATATTTTAGTTAATTTGGTAGATATTCTATGTTAACTGTCAGTAGTGGTTATACATTACAATCTCACTTGTGGGATATTATAGTTAATTTGGTAGATATTCTATGATAACTGTCGGTAGTGGTTATACATTACAATCTCACTTGTGGGGATATTATAGTTAATTTGTAGATATATTCTATGATAACCGTCGTAGTGGTTATACATTACAATCTCACTTGTGGGGATATTATAGTTAATTTGGTAGATATTCTATGATAACCGTCAGTAGTGGTTATACATTACAATCTCACTTGTGGGGATATTATAGTTAATTTGGTAGATATTCTATGTTAACTGTCAGTAGTGGTTATACATACAATCTCACTTGTGGTATTATAGTTAATTTGGTAGTATTCTATGATACTGTCAGTAGTGGTTATACATTACAATCTCACTTGTGGGGATATTATAGTTATTTGGTAGATATTCTATGTTAACTGTCGTAGTGGTTATACATTACAATCTCACTTGTGGGGATATTATAGTTAATTTGGTAGATATTCTTGATAACGTCAGTATGTGGTTATACATTACAATCTCACTTGTGGGGATTTTAGTTATTAATTTGGTAGATATTCTATTTAACCTGTCAGTAGTGGTTTATACATTACAATCTCACTTGTGGGGATATATAGTTAATTTGGTAGATATTCTATCTGATACTGTCAGTAGTGGTTATACATTACAATCTCACTTGTGGGATATTATATTAATTTGGTAGATATTCTATGTAACTGTCAGTAGTGGTTATACATTACAATCTCACTTGTGGGGATATTATAGTAATTTGGTAGATATTCTATTAACGTCAGTAGTGGTTATACATTACAATCTCACGTGTGGGATATTATAGTTAATTTGGTAGATATTCTATTAACTGTCATTAGTGGTTATACATTACAATCTCACTTGTGGGGATATTTTAGTAATTTGGTAGATATTCTATATAACCGTCGTAGTGGTTATACATTACAATCTCACTTGTGGGGATATTATATTTTTTGGTAGATATTCTATTTAGATCACTGTCAGTAGTGTTTATACATTACAATCTCACTTGGGGGATTTATAGTTAATTTGGTAGATTACTATGATAACTGTCAGTAGTGGTTATACATTACAATCTCACTTGTGGGGATATTATAGTTAATTTGGTAGATATTCTATGATAACCTCAGTAGTGGTTATACATTACAATCCACTTGTGGGGATATTATAGTTATTTGGTAGATATTCTATGATAACTGTCAGTAGTGGTTATACATTACAATCCACTTGTGGGGATATTATAGTTAATTGGGTAGATATTCTATGATAACGTCAGTAGTGGTTTACATTACAATCTCACTTGTGGGGATATTATAGTTAATTTGGTAGATATTCTATGATAACGTCAGTAGTGGTTATCATTACAATCTCACTTGTGGGGATATTATAGTTAATTTGGTAGATATTCTGATACCGTCAGTAGTGGTTATACATTACAATCTCACTTGTGGGGATATTATAGTTAATTTGGTAGATATTCTATGTAACTGTCATTAGTGGTTAACATACAATCCACTTGTGGGGATATTTAGTTTTTGGTAATATTCTATGATAACTGCAGTAGTGGTTATACATTACAATCTCACTTGTGGGGATATTATATTAATTTGGTAGATATCTATGATAACTGTCAGTAGTGGTACATACAATCTCACTTGTGGGGATATTATAGTTAATTTGTAGATATTCTATGATAACTGTCAGTAGTGGTTATACATTACAATCTCACTTGTGGGGATATTATAGTTAATTTGGTAGATATTCTATGATTACTGTCGTAATTGGTTATACATTACAATCTCACTTGTGGGGATATTATAGTAATTTGGTGATATTCTATGTAACCGTCAGTAGTGGTTATACATTACAATCTCACTTGTGGGGATATTTTAGTAATTTGGTAATATTCTATTTAACGTCAGTAGTGGTTATACATTACAATTCACTTGTGGGGATATTATAGTTAATTTGGTAGATATTCTATGATAACTGTCAGTAGTGGTTATACATTACAATCTCACTTGTGGGGATATTATAGTTAATTTGGTAGATTCTATGATAACTGTCAGTAGTGGTTATACATTACAATCTCACTTGTGGGATATTATAGTTAATTTTGGTAATATTCATGATAACTGATAGTGGTTATACTTACAATCTCACTTGTGGGATATTATAGTTAATTTGGTAGTTTTCTATGTAACTGTCAGTAGTGGTTATACATTACAATCTCACTTGTGGGGATTTATAGTTAATTTGGTAGATATTCTATGATAACGTCAGTAGTGGTTATACATTACAATCTCACTTGTGGGGATATTATAGTTAATTTGGTAGATATTCTATGATAACTGTCAGTAGTGGTTTAACATTACAATCTCACTTGTGGGGATATTATAGTTATTTGGTAGATATTCTATGTTAACTGTCAGTAGTGGTTATACATTACAATCTCACTGTGGGGATATTATAGTTAATTTGGTAGATATTCTATGTATACTGTCGTAGTGGTTATACATTACAATTCCACTTGTGGGGATTTATAGTTAATTTGGTAGATATTCTATGTAAACTGTCAGTAGTGGTTATACATTACAATCTCACTTGTGGGGATATTAGTATAATTTGTGTAGATATTCTATGTTAACTGTCAGTATTGGTTATACATTACATCTCACTTGTGGGATATTTAGTTAATTTGGTAGATATTCTATTAACTGTCGTAGTGGTTATACATTACAATCTCACTTGTGGGGATATTATAGTTAATTTGGTAGATATTCTATGATAACGTCGGTATGGGTTATACATTACAATCTCACTTGTGGGGATATTATGTTAATTTGGTAGATATTCTATGATAACCGTCAGTAGTGGTTATACATTACAATCTCACTTGTGGGGATATTATAGTTAATTTGGTAGATATTCTATGATAACTGTAGTAGTGGTTATACATTCAATCTCACTTGTGGGGATATTATAGTTAATTTGGTAGATATTCTATGATAACTGTCAGTAGTGGTTATACATTACAATCTCACTTGTGGGGATTAATAGTTAATTTGGTAGATATTCTATGTAACTGTCAGTAGTGTTATACTACAATCTCACTTGTGGGATATTATAGTTAATTTGGTAGATATTCTATGTTAACTGTCGTAGTGGTTATACATTACAATCTCACTTGTGGGGATATTATAGTTAATTTTGGTAGATATTCTATGATACCTGTCAGTAGTGGTTATACATTACAATCTCACTTGTGGGGATATTATAGTTAATTTGGTAGATATTCTATGATAACGTCAGTAGTGGTTATACATTACATCTCACTTGTGGGGATATTATAGTTAATTTGGTAGATATTCTATGATACTGTCAGTAGTGGTTATACATTACATCTCACTTGTGGGGAATTATAGTTATTTGGTAATATTCTATGATAACTGTCAGTAGTGGTTATACATTACAATCTCACTTGTGGGGATATTATAGTTAATTTGGTAAATATTCTATGATAACGTCAGTAGTGTTTATACATTACAATCTCACTTGTGGGGATATTATAGTTATTTGGTAGATATTCTATGATAACTGTCAGTAGTGGTTATACATTACAATCTCACTTGTGGGGATATTATAGTTATTTGGTAGATATTCTATGATACCGTCAGTAGTGTTAACTACACATTCTCACTTGTGGGGATTTATAGTTATTTGGTAGATATTCTATGTTAACTGTCAGTAGTGGTTATACATTACAATCTCACTTGTGGGATATTTAGTTAATTTGGTAGATATTCTATGATAACTGTCAGTAGTGGTTATACATTACAATCTCACTTGTGGGGATATTATATTAATTTGGTAGATATTCTATTAACTGTCAGTAGTGGTTATACATTACAATCCACTTGTGGGGATATTTATAGATATTTGTAGATATTCTATGTAACCGTCAGTAGTGGTTATACATTACAATCTCACTTGTGGGGATATTTAGTTATTTGGTAGATATCTATGTTAACTGTCATAGTGGTTATACATTACAATTCACTTGTGGGATATTTTAGTAATTTGGTAGATATTCTATGATAACTGTCGGTAGTGGTTATACATTACAATCTCACTTGTGGGATATTATAGTTAATTGGTAGATATTCTATGATAACTGTCAGTAGTGGTTATACATTCACTCACTTGTGGGATATTATAGTTAATTTGGTAGATATCTATGATAACTGTCAGTAGTGGTTATACATTACAATCTCACTTGTGGGGATATTATAGTTAATTTGGTAGATATTCTATGATACTGGTCAGTAGTGGTTATACATTACAATCTCACTTGTGGGGATATTATAGTTAATTTGGTAGATATTCTATGATAACTGTCAGTAGTGGTTATACATTACAATCTCACTTGTGGGGATATTATAGTTAATTTGGTAGATATTCTATGATAACGTCAGTAGTGGTTATACATTACAATCTCACTTGTGGGGATATTATAGTTAATTTGGTAGATATTCTATGATAACCGTCAGTAGTGGTTATACATTACAATCTCACTTGTGGGGATATTATAGTTAATTTGGTAGATATTCTATGATAACCGTCTAAGTGGTTATACATTACAATCTCACTGTGGGGATATTATAGTTAATTTGGTAGATATTCTATGATACCGTCAGTATGGTTATACATTACAATCTCACTTGTGGGATATTATAGTTAATTGGTAGATATTCTATGTAACGTCAGTAGTGGTTATACATTACAATCTCACTTGTGGGATATTATGTTAATTTGGTAGATTTCTATGTAACTGTCAGTAGTGGTTATACATTACAATCTCACTTGTGGGGATATTATAGTTAATTTGGTAGATATTCTATGATAACGTCAGTAGTGGTTATACATTACAATCTCACTTGTGGGGATATTATAGTTAATTTGGTAGATATTCTATGATAACTGTCAGTAGTGGTTATACATTACAATCTCACTTGTGGGGATATTATAGTTAATTTGGTAGATATTCTATGATAACTGTCAGTAGTGGTTATACATTACAATCTCACTTGTGGGGATATTATAGTTAATTTGGTAGATATCTATTAACCTGTCAGTAGTGGTTATACATTACAATCTCACTTGTGGGGATATTATAGATAATTGGTAGATTTCTATGTAACGTCAGTAGTGGTTATACATTACAATCTCACTTGTGGGGATATATAGTTAATTTGGTAGATATTCTATGTAACTGTCAGTAGTGGTTATACATTACAATCTCACTTGTGGGATATTATAGTTAATTTGGTAGATATTCTATGATAACGTCAGTAGTGGTTATACATTACAATCTCACTTGTGGGGATATTATAGTTAATTTGGTAGATATTCTATGATAACTGTCAGTAGTGGTTATACATTACAATCTCACTTTGTGGGGATATTATAGTAATTTGGTAGATATTGATGATACCGTCAGTAGTGGTTATACTTACAATCTCACTTGTGGGGATATTATAGTTAATTTGGTAGATATTCTATGATAACTGTCAGTAGTGGTTATACATTACAATCTCACTTGTGGGGATATTTATAGTTAATTTGGTAGATATTCTATGTTACTGTCAGTAGTGGTTATACATTACAATCTCACTTGTGGGGATATTATTAATTTGGTAGATATTCTATGATACGTCAGTAGTGGTTATACATTACAATCTCACTTGTGGGGATATTATAGTTAATTTGGTAGATATTCTATGATAACGTCAGTAGTGGTTATACATTACAATCTCACTTGTGGGGATATTATAGTTAATTTGGTAGATATTCTATGTAACCGTCATAGTGGTTATACATTACAATCTCACTTGTGGGATATTATTTTAATTGGTAGATATCTATGATAACTGCAGTAGTGGTTATACATTACAATCTCACTTGTGGGGATATTATAGTTAATTTGGTAGATATTCTATGATAACTGTCAGTAGTGGTTATACATTACAATCTCACTTGTGGGGATATTATAGTTAATTTGGTAGATATTCTATGATAACTGTCAGTAGTGGTTACATTACAATCTCACTTGTGGGGATATTATAGTTAATTTGGTAGATATTCTATGATAACTGTCAGTAGTGGTTATACATTACAATCTCACTTGTGGGATTTATAGTTAATTGGTAGATATTCTATGTAACTGTCAGTAGTGGTTATACATTACAATCTCACTTGTGGGATATTATAGTTATTTGGTAGATATTCTATGATAACTGTCAGTAGTGGTTATACATTACAATCTCACTTGTGGGGATATTATAGTTAATTTGTAGATATTCTATGTATAACTGTCAGTAGTGGTTATACATTACAATCTCACTTGTGGGATATTATAGTTAATTTGGTAGAATTCTATGTAACTGTCAGTAGTGGTTATACATTACAATCTCACTTGGTGGGGATTTATAGTTAATTTGGTAGATATTCTATGATAACTCAGTAGTGGTTATACATTACAATCTCACTTGTGGGGTATTATAGTAATTTGGTAGATATTCTATGATTACTGTCAGTAGTGGTTATACATTACAATCTCACTTGTGGGGATATTATAGTTAATTGGTAGATATTCTATGTAACTGTCAGTAGTGGTTATACATTACAATCTCACTTGTGGGGATATTAAGTTAATTTGGTAGATATTCTATGATAACTGTCAGTAGTGTGTTATACATTACAATCTCACTTGTGGGGATTATTATAGTTAATTTGGTAGATATTCTATGATAACTGTCAGTAGTGGTTATACATTACATCTCACTTGTGGGGATATTATAGTTAATTTGGTAGATATTCTATGATAACTGTCAGTAGTGGTTATACATTACAATCTCACTTGTGGGGATATTATAGTTAATTTGGTAGATATCTATGATAACTGTCAGTAGTGGTTATACATTACAATCTCACTTGTGGGGATATTATAGTTAATTTGGTAGATATTCTATGATAACCGTCAGTAGTGGTTATACATTACAACTCACTTGTGGGGATATTATAGTAATTTGGTAGATATTCTATGATAACTGTCAGTAGTGGTTATACATTACAATCTCACTTGTGGGGATATTATAGTTATTTGGTGATATCTATGTAACTCAGTAGGGTTATACATTACAATCTCACTTGTGGGGATATTTAGTTTTGGTAGATATTCTATGATACTGTCAGTAGTGGTTATACATTACAATCTCACTTGTGGGGATATTATAGTAATTTGGTAGATATTCTATGATAACTGTCAGTAGTGGTTATACATTACAATCTCACTTGTGGGGTATTATAGTTAATTTGGTAGATATTCTATGATAACTGTCAGTAGTGGTTAACATTACAATCTCACTTGTGGAATATTTAGTTAATTTGGTAGATATTCTATGATAACGTCAGTAGTGGTTATACATTACAATCTCACTTGTGGGATATTATAGTTAATTTGGTAGATATTCTATGATAACCGTCAGTAGTGGTTATACATTACAATCTCACTTGTGGGGATATTTAGTAATTTGGTAGATATTCTATGATAACGTCAGTAGTGGTTATACATTACAATCTCACTTGTGGGGATTTATAGTAATTTGGTAGATATTCTATGATAACTGTCAGTAGGGTTATACATTACATCTCACTTGTGGGGATATTATAGTTAATTTGGTAGATATTCTATGATAACTGTCAGTAGTGGTTATACATTACAATCTCACTTGTGGGATATTATAGTAATTTGGTAGATATTCTATGATAACTGTCAGTAGTGGTTAACATTTTAATTTGGTGTAATATTCTAGAGGTGCAGTTTTTGTTTGGGGGGGTCTCCTGTACAGGAAAAGTCGGGGTACCTCATATATCTGGTATCGTTGTACTCGGGAGTATCAGAGCTTTTGAAACAGTAAGATTTTTGTGTGTAATCTTAAAAACTAAACATAAAAATCCATGAAAATTTGCAATTTTTACATTTTTATTCCCATAATTCCAGTAAAATTTCCAGAAAAGTTACAAATTCTGTTACCATGTTTAAAGTAGACTTTGTGCTGAAAAAACAATGTAATGTTCCTGATTTACTGGGGGGTTTCCTACTGTAAATTAGTCTAAAACAAAATCCTGAAAATTCTGCTGGCACTTAACACAAAAAAAAAAAAAAAAAAAGAAATTTCTGCTGGCACTGAAAGTGTTAAAAGTAATGTTATCTTCTGTCAATAACTTTTTGTATGCTCTCCCTGTATAATCCACAAACAAATCTGTCTCATAAACTGTCAGTAGGGTTATACATTACAATCTCACTTGTGGGGATATTATAGTTAATTTGGTAGATATTCTATGATAACTGTCAGTAGTGGTTATACATACAATCTCACTTGTGGGATATTTATAGTTATTTGGTAGATATTCTATGATTAACTGTCATAGTGGTTATACATTACAATCTCACTTGTGGGGATATTATAGTTAATTTGGTAGATATTCTATGTTACCGTCGTAGTGGTTATACATACAATCTCATTGTGGGATATTATGTTAATTTGGTAGATATTCTATGTAACGTCAGTGTGGTTATACATCAATCTCACTTGTGGGGATATTATAGTTAATTTGGTAGATAATTCTATGATAACGTCAGTAGTGGTTATACATTACAATCTCACTTGTGGGATATTATAGTTAATTTGGTAGATATTATGATACTGTCAGTAGTGGTTATACATACAATCTCACTTGTGGGGATATTATAGTTAATTTGGTAGATATTCTATGGTAACCGTCAGTAGTGGTTATACATTACAATCTCACTTGTGGGGATATTATAGTTAATTTGGTAGATATTCTATGTAACTGTCAGTAGTGGTTATACATTACAATCTCACTTGTGGGGTATTATAGTTAATTTGGTAGATATTCTATGATAACTGTCAGTAGTGGTTATACATTACAATCTCACCTTGTGGGGATATTATAGTTAATTTGGTAGATATTCTATGATAACTGTCGTAGTGGTTATACATTACAATCTCACTTGTGGGGATATTATAGTTAATTGGTAGATATTCTATGTAACCGTCAGTAGTGGTTATACATTACAATCTCACTTGTGGGGATATTATAGTTAATTTGGTAGATATTCTATGTTAACCGTCGAGTAGGGTTATACATTACAATTCACTTGTGGGGATATTATAGTTAATTTGGTAGATATTCTATGATAACGTCAGTAGTGGTTTACAATACAATCTCACTTGTGGATATTATAGTTAATTTGGTAGATATTCTATGATAACGTCAGTGTGGTTATACATTACAATCTCACTTGTGGGGATATTATAGTAATTTGGTAGTATTCTATGTAACGTCAGTAGTGGTTATACATTACAATCTCACTTGTGGGGATATTATAGTTAATTTGGTAGATATTCTATGTAACTGTCAGTAGTGGTTAAACATTACAATCTCACTTGTGGGGATATTATAGTTAATTTGGTAGATATTCTATGATAACCGTCAGTAGTGGTTATACATTACAATCTCACTTGTGGGGATATTATAGTTAATTTGGTAGATATTCTATGATAACCGTCAGTAGTGGTTATACATTACAATCTCACTTGTGGGGATATTATAGTAATTTGGTAGATATTCTATGATAACTGTCAGTAGTGGTTATACATTACAATCTCACTTGTGGGGATATTATAGTTAATTTGGTAGATATTCTATGATAACTGTCAGTAGTGGTTATACATTACAATCCACTTGTGGGGATATTATAGTTAATTTGGTAGATATTCTATGATAACTGTCAGTAGTGGTTATACATTACAATCTCACTTGTGGGGATATATAGTTAATTTGGAGATATTTATGATAACCGTCAGTAGTGGTATTACATACAATCTCACGTGGGGATATTATAGTTAATTTGGTAGATATTCTATGTAACTGTCAGTAGTGGTTATACATTACAATCTCACTGTGGGGATATTATAGTTAATTTGGTAGATATTTATGTTAACTGTCAGTAGTGGTTATACATTACAATCTCACTTGTGGGGATTATAGTTAATTTGGTAGATATTCTATGATACCGTCAGTAGTGGTTATACATTACAATCCACTTGTGGGGATTTATAGTTAATTTGGTAGATATTCTATGATAACCGTCAGTAGTGGTTATACATTACAATCTCACTTGTGGGATTTATAGTAATTTGGTAGATATTCTATGATAACCGTCAGTAGTGGTTATACATTACAATCTCCACTGTGTGGGATTTATAGTTAATTTGGTAGATATTTATGATAACTGTCTCAGTATGGTTATACATTACAATCTCACTTGTGGGGATATTATAGTTAATTTGGTAGATATTCTATGTTAACTGTCAGTAGTGGTTATACATTACAATCTCACTTGTGGGGATATTTTAGTAATTTGGTAGATATTCTATGTAACTGTCAGTAGTGGTTATACATTACAATCTCACTTGTGGGGATATTATAGTTAATTTGGTAGATATTCTATGATAACTGTCAGTAGTGGTTATACATTACAATCTCACTTGTGGGGATATATATAGTTAATTTGGTAGATATTCTATGATAACTGTCAGTAGTGGTTAACATTACAATCTCACTTGTGGGGATATTATAGTAATTTGGTAGATATTCTATGATAACCGTCAGTAGTGGTTATACATTACAATCTCACTTGTGGGGATATTATAGTTAATTTGGTAGATATTCTATGATAACCGTAGTGTGGTTAACATTACAATCTCACTTGTGGGGATATTATAGTAATTTGGTAGAATATCTATGATAACTGTCAGTAGTGGTTATACATTACAATCTCACTTGTGGGGATATTATAGTAATTTGGTAGATTTTCTATGATAACCGTCAGTAGTGGTTTACATTACAATCTCACTTGTGGGGATATTATAGTTAATTTGGTAGATATTCTATGAAACTGTCAGTAGTGGTTATACATTACAATCTCAATTGTGGGGATATTATAGTTAATTTGGTAGATATTCTATGATAACTGTCAGTAGTGGTTATACATTACAATCTCACTTGTGGGGATATTATAGTTAATTTGGTAGATATTCTATGATAACTGTCAGTAGTGGTTATACATTACAATCTCACTTGTGGGGATATTATAGTTAATTTGGTTGATATTCTATGATAACTGTCAGTAGTGTTATACATTACAATCTCACTTGTGGGGATATATATATAATTTGGTAGATATTCTATGTAACTGTCAGTAGTGGTTATACATTACAATCTCACTTGTGGGGATATTATTAGTAATTGGTAGATATTCTATGTTAACTGTCAGTAGTGGTTATACAACAATCTACTTGTGGGGATATTATAGTTAATTTGGTAGATATTCTATGATAACCGTCTAGTGGTTATACATTACATCTCACTTGTGGGATATTATAGTTAACAAAGCATGTGGCATACCGTTTGATTGAGGACATTTAGGAGATTGATATTTGGTAAGGTTTTAGTTTAGGAAAAAAAGGAAAATGTGAGAAAATAACTTACAATTGGATGAAGAGCTGCGTCCAGGTATCTGCATTTTGATTGAAACTTACCTTACTCATAAAATCCTGCGGGTGTGTAGTTTCTAAAAATATCTCACTTGTGGGATATTATAGTTAATTGTAGAAATTCTATGATAACCGTAGTAGTGGTTATACATTACAATCTCACTTGTGGGGATATTATAGTTAATTTGGTGAGTATTCTATGATAACGTCAGTAGTGTGTTATACATTACAATCTCACTTGGGGGATATTATAGTTAATTTGGTGATATTCTATGTTAACTGTCAGTAGTGGTTATACATTACAATCTCACTTGTGGGGATATTATAGTTAATTTGGTAGATATTCTATGTTATCTGTCAGTAGTGTATACATTACAGTCTCACTTGTGGGGATATTATAGTTAATTTGGTAGATATTCTATGATAACTGTCAGTAGTGTTATACATTACAATCTCACTTGTGGGGATATTATAGTTAATTTGGTAGATATTCTATGATAACTGTCAGTAGGTGATACATTACAATCTCACTTGTGGGGATATTAGTAATTTGGTAGATATTCTTGATAACCGTCAGTAGGTGGTATACATTACAATCTCACTTGTGGGGATATTATAGTTAATTTGGTAGATATTCTATGATAACTGTCAGTAGTGGTTATACATTACAATCTCACTTGTGGGGATATTATAGTTAATTTGGTAGATATTCTATGTAACTGTCAGTAGTGGTTATCACAATCTCACTGTGGGGATATTATAGTTAATTTGGTAGATATTAGATAACTGTCAGTAGTGGTTATACATTACAATCTACTTGTGGGAATATTATAGTTAATTTGGTAGATTTCTATGATAACTGTCAGTAGTGATTATACATTGCAATCTCACTTGTGGGGATTTATAGTTAATTGGTAGATATTCTATGTAACCGTCAGTAGTGGTTATACATTGCAATCTCACTTTGTGGGGATATTATAGTTAATTTTGTAGATATTCTATGTTACGTCAGTAGTGGTTATACATTACAATCTCACTTGGGGGATATTATAGTTAATTTGGTAGATATTCTATGTTAACTGTCAGTAGTGGTTATACATTACAACTCACTTGTGGGGATTATAGTTAATTGGTAGATATTCTATGATAACTGTCAGTAGTGGTATACTTACAATCTCACTTGTGGGGATATTATAGTTAATTTGGTAGATATTCTATGTTAACTGTCAGTAGTGGTTATACATTACAATCTCACTTGTGGAGAGATTATAGTTAATTTGGTAGATATTCTATGTTAACTGTCAGTAGTGGGGTTATACATTACAATCTCACTTGTGGGGATATTATAGTTAATTTGGTAGATATTCTATGATAACTGTCATAGTGGTTATACATTACAATCTCACTTGTGGGGATATTATAGTTAATTTGGTATATTCTATGATAACTGTCAGTAGTGGTTATACATTACAATCTCACTTGGGTGTGGGATATTAGTTAATTGGTAGATATTCTATGATAACTGTCAGTAGTGGTTATACATTACAATCTCACTTGTGGGGATATTATAGTTAATTTGGAAGATATTCTATGATAACTGTCAGTAGTGGTTATACTTACAATCTCACTTGGGGGAATTATAGTTAATTTGGTAGATATTTATGATAACTGTCAGTAGTGGTTATACATTACAATCTCACTTGTGGGGATATTATAGTTAAATTTGGTAGATATTCTATGATAACTGTCGTAGTGGTTATACATTACAATCTCACTTGGGGGATATTATAGTTAATTTGGAAGATATTCTATGATAACTGTCAGTAGTGGTTTACATTACAATCTCACTTGTGGGGATATTATAGTTAATTGGTAGATATTCTATTATAACTGTCAGTAGTGGTTAAATTACAATCTCACTGTGGGGATATTATAGTTAATTTGGTAGTATTCATGATAACTGTCAGTAGTGGTTATACTTACAATCTCACTTGTGGGGATATAGATAATTTGGTATATTCTATGATAACTGTCAGTAGTGGTTACACATTACAATCTCACTTGTGGGGATATTATAGTTAATTTGGTAGATATTCTATGATAACGTCAGTAGTGGTTATACATTACAATCTCACTTGTGGGGATATTATAGTTAATTGGTAGATATTCTATTGATAACCGTCAGTAGTGGTTATACATTACAATCTCACTTGGGGGATATTATAGTTAATTTAGTAGATATTCTGATAACCGTCAGTAGTGGTATACATTACAATCTCACTTGTGGGGGGATTATTAGTTAATTTGGTAGATATTCTATGTTAACCGTCAGTAGTGGTTATACATTACAATCTCACTTGTGGGGATATTATAGTTAATTGGTAGATATCTATGATAATGTCAGTAGTGGTTATACATTACAATCTCACTTGTGGGGATATTATAGTTAATTTGGTAGATATTCTATGATAACTGTCAGTAGTGGTTATACATTACCATCTACTTGTGGGATATTATAGTTATTTGGTAGATATTCTATGAAACTGTCAGTAGTGGTTATACATTACAATCTCACTTGTGGGGATATTATAGTTAATTTGGTAGATATTCTATGATAACTGTCAGTAGTGGTTATACATTACAATCTCACTTGTGGGGATATTATAGTTAATTTGGTAGATATTCTATGATAACTGTCAGTAGTGGTTATACATACAATCTCACTTGTGGAATATTATAGTTATTTGGTAGATATTCTATGATAACTGTCAATAGTGGTTATACATTACAATCTCACTTGTGGGGATATTATAGTTAATTTGGTAGATATTCTATGTTAACCGTCGGTAGTGGTTATACATACAATCTCATTGTGTGGATATTATGTTAATTTGGTAGATATTCTATGTTAAACGTCAGTGGGTTATACATACAATCTCACTTGTGGGGATATTATAGTTAATTTGGTAGATATTCTATGATAACCGTCAGTAGTGGTTATACATTACAATCTCACTTGTGGGATATTATAGTTAATTTGGTAGATATCTATGATAACTGTCAGTAGTGGTTATACATACAATCTCACTTGTGGGGATATTATAGTTAATTTGGTAGATATTCTATGGTAACCGTCGGTAGTGGTTATACATTACAATCTCCACTTGTGGGGATATTATAGTTAATTTGGTAGATATTCTATGTTAACGTCAGTAGTGGTTATACATTACAATCTCACTTGTGGGGATTATAGTTAATTTGGTAGATATTCTATGATAACTGTCAGTAGTGGTTATACATTACAATCTCCTTGTGGGGATATATAGTTAATTTGGTAGATATTCTATGTTAACTGTCGTAGTGGTTATACATTACAATCTCACTTGTGGGGATATTATAGTTAATTGGTAGATATTCTATGTTAACCGTCAGTAGTGGTTATACATTACAATCTCACTTGTGGGGATATTATAGTTAATTGGTAGATATTCTAGTTAACCGTCAAGTAGGGTTATACATTACAATTCACTTGTGGGGATATTATAGTTAATTTGGTAGATATTCTATGATAACCGTCAGTAGTGGTTTACATACAATCTCACTTGTGGGATATTATAGTTAATTTGGTAGATATTCTATGATAACCGTCGTGTGGTTATACATTACAATCTCACTTGTGGGGATATTATAGTAATTTGGTAGTATTCTATGTAACCGTCAGTAGTGGTTATACATTACAATCTCACTTGTGGGGATATTATAGTTAATTTGTAGATATTCTATGTTAACTGTCAGTAGTGGTTATACATTACAATCTCACTTGTGGGGATATTATAGTTAATTTGGTAGATATTCTATGATAACCGTCAGTAGTGGTTATACATTACAATCTCACTTGTGGGGATATTATAGTTAATTTGGTAGATATTCTATGATAACCGTCAGTAGTGGTTATACATTACAATCTCACTTGTGGGGATATTATAGATAATTTGGTAGATATTCTATGATAACTGTCAGTAGTGGTTATACATTACAATCTCACTTGTGGGATATTATAGTTAATTTGGTGATATTCTATGATAACTGTCAGTAGTGGTTATACATTACAATCCACTTGTGGGGATATTATAGTTAATTTGGTAGATATTCTATGATAACTGTCAGTAGTGGTTATACATTACAATCTCACTTGTGGGGATATATAGTTAATTTGGAGATATTTATGATAACCGTCAGTAGTGGTATTACATACAATCTCACTGGGGGATATTATAGTTAATTTGGTAGATATTCTATGTTAACTGTCAGTAGTGGTTATACATTACAATCTCACCTGTGGGGGATATTATAGTTAATTTGGTAGATATTTATGTTAACTGTCAGTAGTGGTTATACATTACAATCTCACTTGTGGGGATTATAGTTAATTTGGTAGATATTCTATGATACCGTCAGTAGTGGTTATACATTACAATCCACTTGTGGGGATGTTATAGTTAATTTGGTAGATATTCTATGATAACCGTCAGTAGTGGTTATACATTACAATCTCACTTGTGGGATGTTAAGTAATTGGTAGATATTCTATGATAACCGTCAGTAGTGGTTATACATTACAATCTCCACTGTGGGATTTATAGTTAATTTGGTAGATATTTATGATAACTGTCATAGTATGGTTATACATTACAATCTCACTTGTGGGGATATTATAGTTAATTTGGTAGATATTCTATGTTAACTGTCAGTAGTGGTTATACATTACAATCTCACTTGTGGGGATATTTTAGATAATTTGGTAGATATTCTATGTTAACTGTCAGTAGTGGTTATACATTACAATCTCACTTGTGGGGATATTATAGTTAATTTGGTAGATATTCTATGATAACTGTCAGTAGTGGTTATACATTACAATCTCACTTGTGGGGATATTATATAGTTAATTTGGTAGATATTCTATGATAACTGTCAGTAGTGGTTATACATTACAATCTCACTTGTGGGGATATTATATAATTTGGTAGATATTCTATGATAACCGTCAGTAGTGGTTATAATTACAATCTCACTTGTGGGGATATTATAGTTAATTTGGTAGATATTCTATGATAACCGTAGTGGTGGTTAACATTACAATCTCACTTGTGGGGATATTATAGATAATTTGGTAGATATCTATGTTAACTGTCAGTAGTGGTTATACATTACAATCTCACTTGTGGGGATATATTTAGTTAATTTGGAAGATATTTCTATGATAACCGTCAGTAGTGGTTTACATTACAATCTCACTTGTGGGGATATTATAGTTAATTTGGTAGATATTCTATGAAACTGTCAGTAGTGGTTATACATTACAATCTCATTGTGGGGATATTATAGTTAATTTGGTAGATATTCTATGTTAACTGTCAGTAGCGGTTATACATTACAATCTCACTTGTGGGGATATTATAGTTAATTTGGTAGATATTCTATGATAACTGTCAGTAGCGGTTATACATTACAATCTCACTTGTGGGGATATTTAGTTAATTTGGTTGATATTCTATGATAACTGTCAGTAGTGTTATACATTACAATCTCACTTGTGGGGATATTATAATTAATTTGGTAGATATTCTATGTTAACTGTCAGTAGTGGTTATACATTACAATCTCACTTGTGGGGATGATATTTTAGATAATTGGTAGATATTCTAGTTAACTGTCAGTATGGTTACAACAATCTACTTGTGGGGATATTATAGTTAATTTGGTAGATATTCTATGATAACCGTCCTAGTGGTTATACATTACAATCTCACTTGTGTGGATATTATAGTTAATTTGGTAGATATTCTATGTTAACTGTCAGTATGGTTATACATTACAATCACACTTGTGGGATATTATAGTTATTGGTAGATATTCTATGATAATCGTCGTAGTGGTATACATTACAATCTCACTTGTGGGGATATTATAGTTAATTTGGTAGATATTTATGATAACTGTCAGGTAGTGGTTATACATACAATCTCACTTGTGGGGATATTATAGATATTTGGTAGATATTCTATGATAACTGTCAGTAGTGGTTATACATTACATCTCACTTGTGGGATATTATAGTTAATTTGGTAGATATTCTATGATAACTGTCAGTAGTGGTTATACATTACAATCTCACTTGTGGGGATATATAGTTAATTTGGTAGATATTCTATGATAACTGTCAGTAGTGGGTATACATTACAATCTCACTTGTGGGGATATTATAGTTAATTTGGTAGAATTCTATGATAACTGTCAGTAGTGGTTATACATTACAATCTCACTTGTGGGGAATTATAGATTAATTTGGTAGATATTCTATGATAACGTTCAGTAGTGGTTATACATTACAAACTCATTGGGGGATTATAGTTAATTTGGTAGATATTCTATGATAACTGTCAGTAGTGGTTATACATTACAATCTCACTTGTGGGATATTATAGTTAATTTGGTAGATATCTATGATAACTGTCAGTAGTGGTTATACATTACAATCTCACTTGTGGGATATTATGTTAATTTGGTAGATATTCTATGATAACTCAGTAGTGGTTTAACATTACAATCTCACTTGTGGGATATTATAGTTAATTTGGTAGATATTCTATGATAACTGTCAGTAGTGGTTATACATTACAATCTCACTTGTGTGGATATTATAGTTAATTTGGTAGATATTCTATGATAACTGTCAGTAGTGGTTATACATTACAATCTCACTTGTGGGGATATTATAGTTAATTTGGTAGATATTCTATGATAACTGTCAGTAGTGGGTATACATTACAATCTCACTTGTGGGGATATATAGTTAATTTGGTAGATATTCTATGATAACTGTCAGTAGTGGTTATACATTACAATCTCACTTGTGGGGATATTATAGTTAATTTGGTAGATATTCTATGATAACGTCAGGAGTGGTTAACATTACAATCTCACTTGTGGGGATATTATAGTTAATTTGGTAGATATTCTATGATAACCGTCAGTAGTGGTTATACATTACAATCCACTTGTGGGGATATTATAGTTATTTGGTAGATATTCTATGAAACGTCAGTAGTGGTTATAACATTACAACTCACTTGTGGGGATATTATAGTTAATTTGGTAGATATTCTATGTTAACTGTCAGTAGTGGTTATACATTACAATCTCACTTGTGGGGATATTATAGTTAATTTGGTGATATTCTATGATACTGTCAGTAGTGGTTATACATTACAATCTCACTTGTGGGGATTATAGTTAATTTGGTAGATATTCTATGATAACTGTCAGTAGTGGTTATACATTACAATCTCACTTGTGGGGATATTATAGTTAATTTGGTAGATATTCTATGATAACTGTCAGTAGTGGTTATACATTACAATCTCACTTGTGGGGATATTATAGTTAATTTGGTAGATATTTATGATAACCGTCAGTAGTGGTTATACATTACAATCTCACTTGTGGGGATATTAAGTTAATTTGGTAGATATCTATGATAACGTCAGTAGTGGTTATACATTACAATCTCACTTGTGGGGATATTAAGTAATTTGGTAGATATTCTATGATAACGTCAGTAGTGGGATACATTACAATCTCACTTGTGGGGATATTATAGTTAATTGGGAGATATCTATGATAACTGTCAGTAGTGGTTATACATTACAATCTCACTGTGGGGATATATAGTTAATTTGGTAGAATTCTATGATAACTGTCAGTAGTGGTTATACATTACAATCTCACTTGTGGGGATATTATAGATAATTTGGTAGATATTCTATGATAACTGTCAGTAGTGGTTACACATTTTAATTTGGTGTAATATTCTAGAGGTGCAGTTTTAGTTTGGGGGGGTCTCTGTACAGGAAAAGTCGGGTACCTCCATATATCTGGTATCGTTGTACTCGGGAGTATCAGGCTTTTAGAAAACAGTAAGTTTTTGTGTGTAATCTTAAAATAACTATAATAATCCATGAATTTGCAAATTTTTCATTTATTTTACATATTTTACCATAATTCCAGTAAAATTTCCAGAAAAGTTACAAATTCTGGTACCATGTTAAAGTAGACTTTGTGCTGAAAATAACAATGTATAATGTTCCTGATTTATGGGGGGTTCCTACTGTAAAAATTAGTCTAAAAACAAAATCCTGAAAATTCTGCTGGCACTTAACACAAAAAAAAAAAAAAAAAAGAAAATTTTGCTGGCACTGAAGTGTTAAAGTAATGTTATCTTCGTCAATAACTTTTTTGTATGCTCTCCCTGTATAATCCACAAACAAATCTGTCTCAGAGCATCATCACAGCCCTTTTAAAATCACAGTGCCTGCTAGTTTACGCAGCAAAACAGAAAAGTGCTCGAGTCTCTTGCTGGCTTGTCTCGTGGAATCATCTTTCAGCTATAACTAAAAGCTTTGGTGACAAGTGCGACAAAAACTGTCCAGAAAATAAGCACACTAACGCTTGAAGAGACAAATAAGTCGGAGCCTGGGAAGACCCCAATATACAATTAACTAATTACAGTCAAAACACCAATTTTTTATAATTATTGGTGGTTTGACTGTAATTAGTTAATTGATATTGTCGGCTTCGTATTGGTGCTTTATTTTCTAGACAGTTTGTATTTACTTTCTTGCACCGCGGTTTGGTCCGCCACGCAGGGACTTACATATTATGTGCAGCCTTATATCTAATTTTGGTGACAGGTGCTCCTGCAGAATTTACATTTCCCTGAAAGCTTTTAGAAGACGGTTTATCTGGTGCAGTATAAGACTATGCACAAGGGGCTGTGTGTTTACCTCCAATCACACTAAACAAAGCTGCCACATGCGTTCCTGGTCATATATCATTAACACCAAAATACTGTTCCAGTCTCTCTCTATAAGTACGCCATTCTTTCTACGGAGCTATCAAATGCTTCCATGTGTCCGATATAGCCAGCCATGTTTCCACATGTCACCATTATTTTTTTATTTGCACACTTACAGTTGGTGCTTCCTTTCTACTTTCCATTCATGCAGAGATTTATATTCTTACTAGAAGTAATGTCAAATGTCAAAACCAGATCGGACCGGACACTTGCAGTAACTTCTGGGTTAATATGTCAAAACCAGACGGACCTGAACACTGCTATAACCATTCCGGGTTAATATGTCAAAACCAGATCGGCCGGAACACCTTGTAGTAACCATTCTGGGTTAATATGTCAAAACCAGACCGGACCTGAACACTGCTATAACCATTCGGGTTAATATGTCAAAACCAGATGGACCGGAAACACCTGCGTCAAACCATTTGGGTTAATATGTCAAAACCCAGATCGGACCGGAACACCTGCAGTAACCATTCTGGGTTAATTGTCAAAACCAGATCGGACCGGAACACCTGCAGTAACCATTCGGGTTATATGTCAAAACCAGATCGGACCGGAAACACTGCAGTAACCATTCTGGGTTAATATTGTCAAAACCAGATCGGACTGGGAACACTGCAGTAAACATTCGGGTTAATATGTCAAAACCAGATCGGACCGGAACACCTGCAGTAACCATTCCGGGTTTATATGTCAAAACCAGATCGGACCGGAAACACCTGCAGTGAACCATTTGGGTTTAATATGTCAAAACCAGACCGGACCGGAACACCTGCAGTAACCATTTCGGGTTAATATGTCAAAACCAGACCGGAACGGAACACCTGCAGTAACCATTCGGGTTAATATGTCAAAAACAGATCGGACCGGGAGAAACCTGCAGTAACCATTCTGGGTTAATAGTCAAAACCAGACCGGACCGGAACACCTGCAGTAACCATTCTGGGTTAATATGTCAAAAACCAGACCGGAACGGAACACCTGCAGTAACCATTCTGGGTTAATATGTCAAAACCGACCGGGACCGGAACCACTGCGTTAACCATTCCGGGTTAATATGTCAAAAACCAGATCAGACCAGAACGCCTGCAGTAACCATTCTGGGTTAATGATGTCAATACCGGAACCGGAACGGAACACCTGCAGTAACCATTCCGGGTTAATGTCAAAACCAGAAGGACCAGAACACCTGCAGTAACCATTCTGGGTTAATATGTCAAAACCAGACTGGACCGGAACACCGCAGGAACCATTTGGGTTAATATGTCAAAACCACGACCGGAACGGAACACCGCAGTAACCATTCTGGGGTTAATATGTCAAAACCAGACGGACCGGACCACTGCTATAACCATTCGGGTTAATATGTCAAAACCAGATCAGACCAGAATGCCTGCAGTAACCATTCTGGGCTAATATGTCAATACCGGAACCGGACCAGAACACCTGCTATAACCATTCTGGGTTAATATGTCAAAACCAGACCGGACCGGAACACCTGCTATAACCATTCCGGGTTAATATGTCAAAACCAGATCAGACCAGAATGCCTGCGGTTAACCATTCTGGGCTAATATGTCAATACCGGAACCGGACCAGAACACCTGCAGTAACCATTCCAGCTCAATATGTCAAAACCAGAACTGGACCGGAACACCCATGCAGTAAACCATTCGCGGTTAACATGTCAAAACCAAAATGTTCCATGATGGTTGGATGTATGATGATTCTACCCTTTGAAGTTGTTTTTTGTTCATTTTTTTCAGAGAAAGTGCGACTTCTACGAAGAACTGAGTCACACCATTGATGGTATGTGACAAAAACTACAGCGTTACATAGCTGAAGGTGTGTAAATTTATTCAGGATAATAATTTGTTTGTGGGGTGTTATTTCTAAGTTACGGGGGGTGTTTTGTGTAAAAAACTGCAGACTGTTCAAATAATCTATTTATTAATGATTTGGAAGTGGGTATTGTCAGCAAGGTTTCTGTGTTTGCTGATGACACAAAACTTTGTCAACCTTAAAACTTCAGAGGATGTGCAATCGTGTTACAGGGGGATCTAAGATAGATTGTCAATTGGGCGCTAAGTGGCAGATGAGATTCAATGGTGATAAATGGAAAGGTGATGCATTTTGGACTTAAAAATCCTTGTGCTACTTATACTATAATGGCTCTGTGTTAAGTGAATCCCTGTTAGAAAGAGATCTTGGAGTTTTGGTGGATAACAAACTTTAAAGGTAGCAAGCAGTGCCAGCCGGCGGGGCAAGCAGCCAGAGCCAGCATGTGGTATTGTCTTGTATAAGAGAGGTATGGATTAAGGGAGGAGGAAAATGTTATTCTCCCTCTTACAAAGCATTGGTAAGGCCTCATTTGGAATATGCAGTGCAATTTTGGAATCCTGTGTACAAAAAAGGACATCTTTGAAATGTGGAAAGGGTTCGAGAAGGGCAACTAAATTAATAAGGGGATTGGGGGAGCATGGAATATGAAGAGGAGACTGGAAAAGTTACAATTATGTACGCGTGGAGAAAAAGGCGCTTGCGGTGGGGATATGATTACTGTGTATAAATACATTAACGGGCCATACAATAAACTATCTGGGGCATGTTGCACCAAAAGAAACATGTCAAGAGGACACGAGGACATCCTTAAGACTTGAAGAAAAAAGGTTTAGGCTTCAAGCTCAGAAAGGGTTTTCACTGTGAGAACAGTGACGTATGGAACTTGTCTCCAGTGGACGTGTTTGTTATGGCAGGTTTCATTGGTACAGTTAAGTTTAAATGAAAGCTGGATGGATGAGTTCTAACAACAGAAGGAAGGTTACAATTACTGGGATTGATACATAAGATGTGAGGGTTGGGAGAAGAGGGTTTTGGTGTCACGGTGGGGGAGAACGGGGTAAAAGGCTATGGGACTGGTCTTCAGTGGACGTGATGTTATGGGCAGGTCATTTGGCGTCAGTTGATAAAAAGAGTGGATGAGTTTCTGCAAACAAGGAATGTTGCAAGGTTACTGGTATTGATACATTAAGTAGAGTTGATTGCAGAGGGAATACTCCGTATTGCCCACTTGGATCAGGGAAGAAAATTTCCCCCCCTTTTGTTTTTGCCTTTCTCGGGGATCAACAGTTAGGCAAGGAAATGAGGATTATATTGCTAGATGGGTTAGACTGGATGGGATGAAATGTCTTATACAACCTCAAAATACTTGCTATTACAGAGTTTTGCGTGTTACTGAGGAATTTGGCATTGGGGTCCTGCTCTGGGTTAGTGGTAGCCTGTCTCTGGGTACACACAGGGATGGAAATTGTGATACTGTTTTATTTGGGGAGGGGTGTAGGCTAAACCATTTCTGGGTTTCGATAATGTCAAAACCAGGAGACAGGGACCCGGAAAGATACGCTGGCAGTGGAGAGACATTCAGGCTCGAATATGTCAGGTAAAACCCAGAACAGAGTGACAGGAAACACCTTTCTGCGAGTAGACGCATGCAGGCTCTAATTGTCGAGAAACACCAGAAACAGGTCCGGGAGACACCGTGCAGTAAACCATTCTGGGTTTAATGATGTCAAAACAGAACTGGACCGGAAGGACCATGCTTAAGAACCATCTGGGTTAATATGTTAAAATCAGAAGGAAGGACGCTGGAACACTGCGCGATGCGTTCGTGCGGTAATAGTAGGCTCAATATAGGTAACAGGAGAACCAGGACAGGGACCGGAACTAGCTTGCAGGTAAGCCATTTTCTGGGTGTATATAGTTGCAAAACGTAGACATTGGACCGGAAAAACACTCTTGCATTAACCATTTGTTGACAATGTGGTGTAAAAGACTAGAACTTGGACCGAGAACTACCTTGCAGTAAACCATCAGGGTAGATGTGTCGAAAAACAGACACTAGGACCGAAGATAACGACCTGCAGGAACGCATTCTGGGCTCAATATCTCAAACCGGAACAGGACCGGGGTGGTTTAAGTTTCATACTGGCTGAGTAAAGCATTCTGGCGTTGAATGATGTTGTGTGTAAAAACAGCTAGGAAATGGACAGGGAACCCCTGCAGAGGGAGCTGGACCTATTCTGGGTGGGCTGGCAAATATGTCAGAAAAGCCTAGAGGGAGACACAGGGAAACAGGACCGGTGGCGCACGCGTGCGTGGGGTACGGGATTCTGGGTTAGATATGTCAATGAATGTCCAGATAGACTGGAAAGATGACAGGAGCGCAACTGCGGTAGGTCAAGCACCATTATGGGGTTGATATGTCGAAGCCAGAACTCGGGCGGTTAGTCAGAGACACAGATGAGAGTGGGGACCGTTACACCTGGCGTGGAATGTAACCATTTCGGGGGGCTCAGAATATGTCGAAAAGCAGGGGAAAACCAGAGATCAGGACCGGAACACCTCAGTAAGCTCCTCAGGCTCGGTCTATGTTCTAAAACTGGGGGAGGACAGGGATCGCGGAAACACCTGCGAGAAGTAAGACGCATTCTGGGTAATGATGTTGTCAAAGAGCCGAGGAAAAGATCCGGAGATAAAAACGTGCAGTAGTAAACCATGTGGGTGGGTTAATATGTCAAGAGGCGCGGAAACCGGCGGGGGAAGCGCGGCAACTACCTTGTGCGAGTAACGCATTCTGGGCGTAAACGGGGGAACGGTGTTGGTGGGGTCTAAGAAATGAGCTTTTAGTAACTGTTGGGGGATATGAGGAATTTGCTCTCACCTGAGAATTTGGTTGCAATTTATTGGTTGTCATGGTGTTCTTTTGCGATATGTTTTTGACGAATGTTGCATTTGGTGTGGATGGGATTAGGGCAGCAGCAGTCACCAGGGTCGCCAATGGCACTTCATGGCTCCCTGCTCTGAAAACCGAGCATCATTCAGCCCTTTTTTAAAATCACAGTGCTCTGCTAGTTTACGCAGCAAAAACAGAAACAGTCTCAGTCTCTTGCTGGCTTGTCTCGTGGAATCTGAATCTTTCAGCTATAACTAAAAGCTTTGGTGACAAGTGCGACAAAAACTGTCCAGAAAATAAAGCACACTAACGCTTGTAAGAGACAAATAAGTCGGAGCCTGGGAAGACCCACAATATACAATTAACTAATTACAGTCAAACCACCAATTTTTTATAATTATTGGTGGTTTGACTGTAATTAGTTAATTGTATATTGTCGGCTTCGTATTGGTGCTTTATTTTCTAGACAGTTTTTGTATTACTTTCTTGCACCGCGGTTTGGTCCGCCACGCAGGGACTTTACATATTATAGCTGTGCAGCCTTATATCTAATTTTGGTGACAGGTGCTCCTGCAGAATTTTTACTATTTCCTGAAAGCTTTTAGAAGACGGTTTATCTGGTGCAGTAAGACTATGCACAAGGCTGTGTGTTTTACCTCCAATCACACTAAACAAAGCTGCCACATGCGTTCCTGGTCATATATCATTAACACCAAAATACTGTTCCAGTCTCTCTCTATAAGTACGCCATTCTTCTACGGAGCTATCAAATGCTTCCATGTGTCCGATATAGCCAGCCATGTTTCCACATGTCACCATTTATTTTTTTATTTGCACACTTACAGTTGGTGCTTCCTTTCTACTTTCCATTCATGCAGAGAGTTTATATTCTTACTAGTAAGTAATGTCAAATATGTCAAAACCAGATCGGACCGGAACACTTGCAGTAACCATTCTGGGTTAATATGTCAAAACCAGACCGGACCTGAACACCTGCTATAACCATTCCGGGTTAATATGTCAAAACCAGATCGGACCGGAACACCTGCAGTAACCATTCCGGGTTTATATGTCAAAACCAGATCGGACCGGAACACCTGCAGTAACCATTCTGGGTTAATATGTCAAAACCAGACCGGACCGGAACACCTGCAGTAACCATTCTGGGTTAATATGTCAAAACCAGACCGGACCGGAACACCTGCAGTAACCATTCTGGGTTAATATGTCAAAACCAAACCCAGAACCGGACCAAAACACCTGCATAACCATTCGGGTTAATATGTCAAAACCAGACCGGACCGGAACACCTGCTATAAACCTTCCGGGTTAATATGTCAAAACAGATCAGACCGAATGCCTGCATAACCATTCTGGGCTAATATGTCAAAAACCAGATCGAATCGGCCACCTGCTATAACCATTCTGGGCTAATAAAAGGGAAACTATTTATGTCAATATGTTATTTGTAAACCTGAATGTAAACATTCAGCATGATTTTTATTCTAGTTAATAAAAAAAAAAAAAAAAATATATATATATATATATATATATATATTATATAATATAATATATATAAATACTTAATGTAAAGTATGTAATTTTACTATGTTCAGTGTAGGAATATGATATTTGATTCTGTTTTTGTTCATAGCAATATTCTTAGTACAGGAAATACAATTATTCATAGGTAGACACCAGAGTTTTTGTGCAGTAAAAATAAGTTCCGACATCATTAACATTGAAAACCGGACCGAACACCCTGCAGTAACTGACTTACTATGTAAAAACCAGAACATTCATCTGCCTGGCGGATGTGACTCCGGTTTTGACATATTAAAGGGGAACTGTGGTCTCCAAACAAGTTTAAATGAAAGGCCAGTTTCCTGCCTTTAAAATGAGCCATTAACCACCTCTCTACCTGATCCACAGCCCAATATATACAGAAATGACCAACCAGAAGTTAATAGGTGAGAGGCTGACATGTGGACATTCCTGGGCTTCTCCTGCACATGCCGCCGGCGAGCACAGCCTCAAACTCCTCAGTGTGTGAGGAGACAGGAAGTCCCTCCTCTCTCTCTGCTGTGTAAGTCCTGACAGAAAAGGTAAGGGAATCTACAGCCCTTTTTTCCCACTATTTGAAAACACTCTGTTCTCACACTGCCTGGAAAGGCTGTTTCCACAGAGTTTTCTGTAGGGGGGGTCTGAGTGGCCCAAGTCACCCTTGAGTGGGTGGGGCTTCTGCACTCACGAGTGGGCAGGGCTTGTGCACCCGTGAGTGGGTGGGGCTTGTGCACCCACAGGTGGGTGGAGCTTATACACCCGTTAGTGGACAGGGCTTATGCACCCATGGGTGGGCGGGACCACGGCACCCATGGGTGGGCGGGGCCACAGGGGGCTGAAAGAGAATGGGCCAAGTGGGGCCTGCAACTGGAGGGACCATGGGGTCCATGAGTGGGAGGGACCAGGGGGGCTGCAAAGGGAAGGAGAAGACACAGGGCAGATTGACTGTCATCCAATGACATGGTTTCAGAGCAGGAGCAGGAAGTGCAGGGGACTGGTGATGCTGCTGCCATATCACACACAAAAATGTAATATCTTCAAAACTATGCAAAATAAACAATGAAAATAAATTGCAAAAATTCTCAGGAGAGCAATTCCTATCAATTTACCTAAGTCATTTTTGGACCACAGTTCCCTTTAAGCCAGAATGGTTACTGCAGGTGTTGCGGTCCGTGTTTCGTTGTTTTGACATATTAACCCAGAATGGTTACTGCAGGTTTTTTTTCCGGTCCTGTTCTGGTTTTGACATATTAACCCAGAATGGTTACTGCAGGGTTCCGGTCCTGTTCCAGTTTTGACATATTGAGCCTGAATGGTTACTGGAGGTGTTCCGGTCCTGTTCTGGTTTTCTGGTTTTGACATATTGAGCCAGAATGGTTACTGCAGGTGTAACGGTCCTGTTCGGTTGTGTTCCGGTCCTGTTCTGGTTTTGACATATCACCCATAATGGTTACTGCATGTGTTCCGGTCCGTTCTGGTTTTGACATATTAACCCAGATGGTTACTGCAGGTGTTCCGGTCCTGTTCTGGTTCTCTGTTTTGACATATTGAGCCAGAAATAGTTACTGCAGGTGTTCCGGTCCTTTCTAGTTTTTAACATATAACCCAGAATGGTTACTGCAGGTATTCCGGTCCTGTTCCGGTTTTGAGATATTGAGCCGAAGATGGTTACTGGCAGGTGTTCTGGTCCTGTTCTGGTTTTGAACTATTGAGCCTGATGGTTTACAGCAGGTGTTTCCGGTCCAGTTCTAGTTTTAAACATATTAACCCAGAATGGTTACTGCAGGTGTTCCGGTCCATTCTAGGTTTTGACAATATAACCCAGAAGGTTACTGCAGGTGTTCCGTCCTGTTCTGGTTCTCTGGTTTTGACATATTGAGCATAATGTTACTGCAGTGTTCCGGTCCAGTTCTAGTTTTAACATATTAACCCAGAATGGTTACTGCAGGTGTTCCGGTCCAGTTCTAGTTTGACTATAACCCGATGGTTACTCAGGTTTCCGGTCGTTCGGTTTTACATATTGACCTGAATGTTACTGGCAGGTGTTCCGGTCCTGTTCTGGTTTGACCATATTGAGCCTGAAGTTACTGCAGGTGTTCCGGTCCTGTTTGGTTTTGACATATTAACCAGAATGGTTAGCCTAACCCTCCCCAAATAAAACGTAGTCACATCCATGTGTGTACCCAGAGACATGGCTACCACTAACCCAGAGCGGACCAATGCAAATGTCAGTAACAGCAAAACTCTGTATAGTATAGTATTTGAGGTTGTATAAAGACATATGTCCATCCGTCTAACCCATCTAGCATATCCTCATTTCCTGCCTAACGTGTTGATCCAGAGGAAGGCAAAAAAAAGGGGGGGGGGGAAATTTCTTCCTGACTCCAAGTGGCAATCGGAAGTTTCCCTGCATCAACTCTACTTTATGTATCAACTAACCAGTACTTGCACACATTCCTTGTTTGCAGAAACTCATCCAGCTTTTATTAAACTGACCAATGAACCTGCCATAACAACGTCCACTGGAAGACAGTTCCATAGCTTTACCGTTCTCACAGTGACAAACCCTTCCCAACTCTACTTTATGTATCAATACCAGTAACTTGTAACTTCTTGTTTTAGAAACTCATCAACAGCTTTTTATTAAACTTACCAATGACACCTGCCATAACCCCTGAAGACAGTTCTAGCTTTCACTGTTCTCACAGTGAAAAACCCTTTCTGAGCTTGAAGCCTAACCTTTTTTCTTCATAACAACTTTGTCTTCTGACATCGATGGAATTATATAGATAATATCCTACAGTCTCGTCTTTTCTCGGGCTGAACAGAGTATCTTGTCTCTAATAATGATAAACATATTATTCTATACTTTAAAAGATTCGACATTCTTCTCATTTAATAAGTACACATATCATTCAAATTTTCCTCAGCCCAAGGATACAGCTACTTAATGATTTAGATCTTCTAATCTTGGTTTAGGGTTATCAATATAGCATAAAATCTTATCCCCGGCACGACCCCCAGGCCCGGACCCCCCTCCGCTCCTCCATCTTCCAGCTAAAACATATCCAAGATGTTTCGTGTCTAGGTCATTTTAAGTTCCCAGGTAGACCAAATTTTGGTCCAATTTTTAAGACTGTTTTTTAGGGTAGCCACCAGATAATCGTTAGAATGGATCCACCAGACTTTTTGAATGTTGTGCTCTGGAAGGAGCAGGAGCTTTCCAGGTGTTTGCTACTAAGCATCTAGCGGCAGCGCAGATATTTATTATTAGTTTGGAAGTTTGAGTGTTGAGACCCGTAGGGTTCATATTAAATAGTGCCATGTATGGTGTAAATGGTTGAGCTATCACCAGGGGTGTCTTTCTAATGAGGCAAAATTAGCAAAATGCTCAGGGCAGCACCCCTGCTAAATATGAGAGAGGCTGCAGGCAGAGCTCACTTTTTATTTTTTTTAGAAAAGAGGCAGGCAGAGAAACATGCGCCAAGTAGTACAAAGGGACGGCATTCAAAAGTTTGGCTCAGGTGGCAAAAACCCCAGAGACACCCCTGGCTATCACCTCTGCAGTGAGGGCCTTGCACATAGACCAGAATATTTTAACTTCATTGCATGTCCACCAGCAGTGTAGCTGGTCTGCCACTGTACCGCAGTTTCTAAAACACATGGGTGGAAAGGTAGGGTTGATTTTATGGAGAAATTTCGGCGTTGTGTACCAATCGTACAGGATTTTGAACGATTTTTCTTTTATTATTATATTAGAAGAACACTTACGTAAATTCAAAAACATTGTTTGCCACTGCTCCTCACCCCTCTCATCCTGAAGTCTTTCGTCCCATTTGGTAGTTTGTGTGTGTTTTATTGGTTTGTTATCTTGCCAAATTATAGCGTATATTTTGGAGATTAGGTTTTGTAGTGATTCTGAGTTTATCAGTATATTTTCATATTTAGTCAGCGGTTTCTTTTGTGACAATCGTATTACTGATTCCGCATATTTGTAAATACGGGTATATGTAAACCAGTGGTTTTCTGGGAGTTTCCATTTTTGTTTAGCTTGTTGCCATGTAAATAGGGAGTCATCACTGTAACAGTTATCCTGAATTCTGTTTATCCCAAGTGAGGACCAGAAAGAGGTTGGTACAGTGGGAAAATGGTCTGAAAAATAGGGAGTATGAAATAGAGGATTTACTTTAGAGTAAGGGAATAACAGTTTATATTTGCGGTTACAGTCATCCCAAAAATGCAATATCTGTTGAATTATTTGTGGGATGGGTTGAATTGATAGTTTCCTGTCTTTTCTATTGGTTCCTAGGATAGAAGATGAAACTAGTGGAGACATGAAGCTATCTTCGATATCGACCCACCCTATTTTCCCTTGGCCTGTTACCCATTGTGTTAACTGGGCTAATCTTGCCGCTTTATAATATTTAAAGAGATTCGGTAGGCCAAATCCCCCTTTATCCTTATGTCGAGTCATATATTCAAAACGAATATGGGGTCTTTTGTTTTTCCATATAAATTGTGTAATTTTAGTTTGAAGGGGTCTTAGGTCTTGTTTTTTGATTCTAATTGGAAGTGTTCTAAACAGATAGAGCAGTTTCGGTAGTCTCGTTATTTTTATTGCGTTAGTTCTTCCAAGCAGCAAAAGATTGTAAGGTGACCATTGGGATAAAAACGTATTGACTTGAGTGAACATGGGGATAAAATTCGATTTGTAAAGAAGTGTTAGGTCGTGGCTTAACTGGACTCCTAGGTATTTGAATGTGTTGGTAGCCCATTTGAATTGGAAATCTTTCTTGAGTTTGTCAGGGATATTTATTGCTTATGCTGTAGATTTTAAGTGATTTACTAGGAAACCTGATAGTTCACCGAACTGGGTTATAGTTTTATAGAGCTCAGGGAGAGAGGTTTCTAGTTTAGTCATATATAGTAAAGTATCATCTGCGAACATGGATATTTTTGAGTGTATTTTCCCTGTCTGTATTCATGTTATCAACTTTGAATTTCTAATTTCTGCAGCAAGGGGTTCCATACAGATAGCAAACAACAGGGGTGAGAGTGGGCATCCCTTTCTCGTGCTGTTCCCTATCCGTATAGATTTAGACCGGGTACCCCATATTCCTTACTACAGCCTGAGGGTTGTTATATAGATTCATTAAGATAGAAAGATAATAAGGAGGAAATTTAAATTTTTCTAGAACCTTATACATGTATCGCCAATCTATCCTGTCGAAAGCTTTCTCTTGTAATACAGATTTGTGAAGCCGTCAGAGCCTGGGGCTTTGCAAGATTGGAAGCTTGAGATTACGTCTGTAACTTCTCTTTGTGTGATTGGGGCTTGTAATACTTGTTGTTGTTCAATAGAGAGTACTGGTGGTTGCAGACCTACTAATCTACTTATCCATTACTATGGCAGCCATACTTAAAGGGTAACTAAAGTAAAAAAAACAAATTTAGATTTATTCTCAATAAAAGATAGTTTTATGGTTGTAAACACAAAAAAGACATACCCCCTCAACCAGACCCAGGTACACACACCTACTGATCTACTTATCCATTACTGTGGCAGCCATAATTAAAGGGTAACTAAAGTAAAAGAACTAATTTAGATTTATTCTCAATAAAATAGTTTTATGGTTGTAAACACAAAAAAAAAAAAAGACATACCCCCTCAACCAGACCCAGGTACACACACCTACTGATCTACTTATCCATTACTGTGGCAGCCATACTTAAAGGGTAACTAAAGTAAAAAGAACCTAATTTAGATTTATTCTCAATAAAAGATAGTTTTATGGTTGTAACACAAAAAAAGACTACCCCTCAACCAGACCCAGGACACACACCTACTGATTACTTATCCATTACTGTGGCAGCCATACTTAAAGGGTAACTAAAGTAAAAAGAAACTAATTTAGATTTATTCTCAATAAAATAGTTGTATTGGTGTAACAAAAAAGACATACCCCCTCAACCAGACCCAGGTACACACACCTACTAATCTACTAATTCATTATGGTGGTAGCCATACTTAAAGGGTAACTAAAGTTTTGTGTGTTTGCCAGAGTGTTTTAATCTCTTTCTCCTTTGACATTGTTGATGATTTTGTATTTGAAGGAAAAAAATATAAGAAAAAGCAAGCAGTTTGATGAATTGCTGTGTCCAGGTATCTGCATTCCGAATTACAAAAAGGCTATGTCGTATCTAAAATCTTACTTGTAGGGTGTATTGTAATTCATTTGGTGGTTATTATACATTGACTGTTAGAAGGGCTTATCTATTTCAATTTGGTGTGATTGAAAGTCCTATTCTAGTCTTGGGGGGGTCTTTTGGACAGGAATGTGGGGTACCTATACATGTCTAATGTCATTGTACTCTGGAGATTCAGAGGTTTTAGTAACAATAAGAGTAAACCTAAAAAAAGTTTTTATTTTGACAAATAAAATGACAATAAAAGGAAATTAAAAAATGTTCAACATTTTTTGCCCAAAAAATTCAAATCTCAAGAAAAGTTATATTATTAAAGTACAGTTTGTACCAAAAAATTATTTTTAATAATCCCCGCCTTTTGTGGGTTTTCATACTTCACTAAAGCATATAAATGCAAAATCTTGAAAATTCCTCTGGCAAAAAAATTTGTCAAATTGCAAAACCAGTTGGCATTGAAAGGGTTAATGTAAAAGGTTTTTAATGTCCCCCAGTGAAGATCACACATCTTAAATAAAATGCATGGAAAAATGCTTAATCCTCCAATGGACCCACTTTAAAGCAAACTTTGTTACAGATACTATTCCCAATTTTTTCATAGTATTAATACTGAGGCTAAATCTAAAACCCTTGACATTAAATTAGATTCCGACACTATAACCCAGGGCGCAGGCAGCTCATAAAATGGGCTCAACCCAGCCCAACAGACAGTGGCCATCAGCCCCATGTGTTCAGCCCCAACCATGAGGAAGTGTGTTTTCTGCCAGTGTGGAGATAGTGTAAGTGGAATTCTGTCCCCTGTACAATATTCTTTCTATTACTAGTTACAACTACAACTTAACTGATTGTTCTAAATCCACCGGGGACCACAATGTATAGGGTTGTTCACGGGATTATACTCCACCAACAGTTCAAAGGTCAATGGGTATCTGTCAGAAATGTGTTCAGTTCATAATGGAACCGGCCAAGGTTGCCCCTGTCCCCCTTTTCTATATATCCTGAGTAGAGATGTTCAACACAAGCGAGTTTTTTTTTTGTTTTCAAATTTTCGAAAAATATCTGAAAGTTCCGATTGAATTTAAGGCACAAATAGGAATAGTATGTTAGTGTAAATGTCTCAGGGATCTGGGAAATGAACGGGGGAACATGTACATACAACCAAATTATTTATAAACAGACTTACTCTATGATGTTTTTGAGCCTTTGTATTATAATTGAGGGTTACCGTAATCAACTTCTGCATTCAAGTGTTACCGTTATTGTGAAGTTTTTGATTTTTGACTTTTTAAAAGTTCTGAAAGTTTATTTTAAACCCTTATTTGATTTGAAAATTCCATTTATACAATATACACTATATGTCTAATCCTGACAATGGAACATTTTGATATAACAATCCAACTGAACCAGATATTTGAGGCATTCAGATTCAGACTCAAATGTATAACTGTTTCTCAAGCTTTTTATTTGTGGGGACCCCTTGAAACACTTTCCGTGTCTCGGGGAACCTCTACATAAAATAATTATTATATATTAATATTATTATTGTTCTTTCTCAGTCATCAAATCATCAAAATACACAATTTATACAAATATAAAATGATAGATCTATAAAATTCATCGCAGGTGATGGGTCTATACCAGTGTCTCAGGGAACCCTTATATTAAAACATTATTACTGATTTTATTTCTCTTAGACATCAATACACCAAACACATAAAATATACAAATATAGACCCTTGATAAATATATAGAAAAATATATCTGCATTCATTACAATGGTGGATCTTTTATTTTAATTGGTATCATCCCCTCATATTTTGATTCCGATACTGATACAGGAAAATAAAAAAATATTGAAATATTGTAACTTAAAAACTTGAACTATAATAAATGAATAATAAATAAAATAAGATAAATAAAATGAATTATAATTATTCAGAATGTTTGAATATATTGTTGCTAGGGGAAATGGAAGATTGGATGCACCTGAATTTTCCATTCTATTGGCAATCTGACAATGCACCCGAGATTGAAGATTCCCAGATATCTCTCCACTATATTCACCTAGAACTACACCTCTTTATTGGCACAGGTGTCAAGTTTCACATACGGCAGCATAACCAATACTCTTGGTTGGGTAGAATAAATATTGCATCCACATCCAGCAAGTTTATATATACCTTTTCTACAGTATAACATACCACTCAAAAGTTTTTTGGGATTTTCGTAATAGACTGCTGTCTAAACATATGCGGCTTACAAATCACCCAGGGTGCGATATATCCATAAGGTATGACATAAAACACCAGGAGGACTAGGTGATTCTGACCAGAAATGGTATCACCAGGTTGCTCTTTTAGTTCATATACTTGATTGGATACATAACCAAGATAATTTCATCCAGAACCAGGAATTTTACAAAACGAAAGTTAACTGTGCGTCCCAGAACCATTTTGGATTATCTCAAAGATAAAATGTTAATTCATCTCCTATAAGTCTTTGCTGGTGCATGCTTTTGTGTCTTGGCTTTGGGGACTTACCCTCTCTCTGATACTAACACTGGCTTGGCATTAGATGCAAACAAAACACAATTAGCCCTGTACATGTTTAGGTAGGTTAAAATATCAATAATAAAAACTGTGAAACACACTGTACATCAAATTAAAACATCCCAAGAGTTTTATATACCACACAATAACTATACAACCTTCTGTTAAATTATGAACTATGGTAGGTAAACCCTAAACCAATGTACAAATACCATTATGACCCTTATGGACTGTCAATGCTTATGTAAACACATATATTTTTCCTTCAAGATAATTAACCTGTTTTATTATAAAATGCATTTCTATTTAGAGTAATTCTCGTTTGTAAAACAAGTGATCTTGGTAAATAGCCCTATGTCTGCCTCTCACTGCTTCATCTGCCATCAACCTCTCCCACACTCGCCTTCTTCCAGATGCAATCTCCCACTGGACTGCCAACAGTGCCTGTGATTGGCTGAGACGTGATATCTCAACCAGAGGGCAGATGAAAGCTGAGGGAACAATGGTTGGTTGATAAGTAGATTTAGGGATGTTTTTCAGCATAGAGAAACTCGCTAAGTTGAGGTTTTGGGGGCAATAAGGCAGAATATAAAAGTTATTTTGGGGGTGGACATTCCCTTAAATAAAAATGAACATGTGTCACAGTTATAATCATGTCTGATTACCACACTCACAGACAAATATAAGCCTGATTACCGTTTTCTTAATAAGAGACACCTATTGTAGGGTACGCTATAGGGGCACAGACAAACAGCAATCCCGATAATATGATTACACACCCTCTATATTACACACCCTCTATATTACACACCCTTTATATTACACAAGTTTTAAACTTACAGCACAAAAAGTCACAAACATTAATAGAGCTTTGTGTAACCATGGTGATTTCCAGTCCAAAATGCAGATCTTAAGAAAAATTTAAAGTTACGTAAGTTTTCCCCTTTCTAGTTATAATTAACTCTAATTAATGCTGAACAAAGATATTTGATTGAGCGGATGTTTGATAATTGGATTGATGTAATATCTGATAGGATCAGTGATATTTCCTCTTATGTTCCCACAATGTTCACCACTAGAGATGGCCGAACTTTCAAAAGTTTGTTTCATTTTCAAACTTTCGATCTATATGGAAAGTTCGAAAACGGACCCATTAAAGTCAATGGGAGTCAAATAGTTTGAAAAGTTCTAATCAAATACAATTAAAATATCAATGGTAACTAAATGTAAATGGCTGTGGGACCTGGGAAATGGTCTGGGGAACATGTTCCAATATCCAGGACTTTTGAAAACTCGATTTTTCTCTTACGCGCTACTTTCAAGCTCTCACGTTCGAACATTCAATAATTATCCCATGAACAACTCGCGGATTTGAGAATTCGATATTTACTCGCGTATTGGTATAATAGACATTTTACTCACATATTCGAGCATTCGATATTTACTCGCGTATTGGTATAATAGACATTTTACTCGCAGATTTGTTAATTCGATATTTACTCGTGTATTGGTATAATAGACATTTTACTCATGGATTCGATAATTCGATATTTACTCACTTATTGGTATAATAGACATTTTACTTGCGGATTCGATATTCGATATTTACTCGCCTATGGATATAATAGACATTTTACTCGCATTTTCGCATGCCTCGAATGTTCGAAAATTCGATAATTATCGAAAGTCCGGAAATTATCGAAAATCCGGGTCCGGGATAGTTCAAGAGGTCCGAGTCCGTTTGAGCTCGAATATTTCAGCTCGAACTCGGGTTCAAGTTCAAGTTCTAGTCCATCTCTATTCACCATCCTGGCCCATTCATTTTGTGACAGAATTGTGAGATAAGTGTAATATTGTATGTGCAGAGTAACACTTTTGACATAGTTCTGAGAGGTATTAAGTAACATGTTTAACTTGCTAGATAATACTGGTACATTTGGGAGAAAGGATTTGTTTGGGGCAGAGATAATAACTGTCATTTATCTATTACTGGAATAGACCAGAGAACGCAGGTGTGTGTGTCTATATTGAGTACAATGTACAGATCCTCTCTCTATTCTCTATATAATGATGGTTGGATTATCCAGTTCCTTACACTGATCTAAAGATGAAGGGGAATCCTCAATCCCCTGTGTCACTCTGTACTACTGAGTACAGGGGAGATGTTCTGATCTATTGCCTTGTACAAGGGCACATTATGCTATTTGGAAGGACAAGACTTGGCATAAGAACCATAACTAAACCTTTACATTTATTGATTTACTTGACCATCCTGTCTATGGGACCCTTCAAATTTGGGATTCAGAATGTTAAACCTGCCTGTCACCTCCGAATTATTAAACCTGTATGGGAATATGAATATATCCAGGAAGGAGATATTATCATTGGAGGGATAATGACCAGACATACAGATACAGTTGATATTAATATTACCAATGATCAATATACAAAACTAGAATGTAAAAAGTAAGTCACATTTTAATGTAAGTTCCCTTGTATCCTTATAGACATTGACAGTGATCACAGTATATAGAGTAAGGGGGAGAACTCAATGTCTGTCTAGGTTGGTATGTTAACCAGGTATTAAGTTTGTTCCACTACATTACTGTAAAGATCTATGACCAGGTGAGTTGTTCCTCTTATGGGTGAAACATTAGTGTTTGGTGGTTACAAAGTGTCAAGTTAAGATCCCTGTATTTACTAATATTTTCCAATCTAGAAGACACGTATTGGATTCATACACAAATCTCACATAATCCCTGTCACTGTATCATACAGCTATCTGTATCAGGTATGTGGTATATGTAATACAGAGCTCTGTACATGGATACATAATTACACAGTGTCTATTAGATTGGTCTGGGTAGATGGAAAGGTAAAACTGCTTGGGATTCAGAATGTTAAACCTGCCTGTCACCTCCGAATTATTAAACCTGTATGGGAATATGAATATATCCAGGAAGGAGATATTATCATTGGAGGGATAATGACCAGACATACAGATACAGTTGATATTAATATTACCAATGATCAATATACAAAACTAGAATGTAAAAAGTAAGTCACATTTTAATGTAAGTTCCCTTGTATCCTTATAGACATTGACAGTGATCACAGTATATAGAGTAAGGAGGAGAACTCAATGTCTGTCTAGGTTGGTATGTTAACCAGGTATTAAGTTTGTTCCACTACATTACTGTAAAGATCTATGACCAGGTGAGTTGTTCCTCTTATGGGTGAAACATTAGTGTTTGGTGGTTACAAAGTGTCAAGTTAAGATCCCTGTATTTACTAATATTTTCCAATCTAGAAGACACGTATTGGATTCATACACAAATCTCACATAATCCCTGTCACTGTATCATACAGCTATCTGTATCAGGTATGTGGTATATGTAATACAGAGCTCTGTACATGGATACATAATTACACAGTGTCTATTAGATTGGTCTGGGTAGATGGAAAGGTAAAACTGCTGTCTGGTCCCCATTACATTAACATTATAATCCATTACAATAGACAAGCCCAGTAAAAGATAAATCTAATCTAAAAGATTAGATTTATTTACAGCATTTTCTCCATCTGTGTTTCCTAGTATATCCTGTGTCTACAGTCACATCATAGAGTTGGCTGGGGATATCATTAACACATAGAATGAGGTCCCTGTAGGGCTGGAACTGATCTGTTTATAATACAGACAAGTGAAATGTCTCTGTAACACATTCATTGTACCTGATAGATCATTTACATTCACGTTGTATAGACCAGAGCAATTTTCTTGGCTTATAAGCCTCAGTGTAAAAAATGTTTTGCTTTATTGACAAAATCAAACAGATAACATATAACATTACTAGCAAATAAGAATCTAAATATCCAATATATATAAATAACCCAGTGTATTATACCAGCACACAAATTCCAGAAATGATACCAGTGAGGATAGGGTGCTGATTGTCAAGTCCTGGCCTGGTTATCAGAAATTTTTATAGTTGTTAAAAGTTGTTTTTGATTAATGTTTTTACAGACAGGGGGAGAGCCATGGGATCAACATGTGCCCCAACCTAATCGAACTGGGAAAAGTAGGAATCATTTCTCACATTACATTTATGGGCTAGATATCTGGACAACATCCAGTTCTTGTGGGATTGTTCAGCTGAGGAGAAAGGAAAATGCGTGGCCATACTGAATGTAAATAATAAAAATGTTAGTCTTTCTATTGACAATAATCTAGCGAAATTCGCCTTTTTGGATTTAGAAATTAAAAAGGAAAATAATGTTTGCACAATCCACTGCTGTGAACTCTCTACTTTTAGCCAATAGTTACCCTGTGGCCCAATAGTCTCACCTGAGAAACATTTTATGCAAATATTTTATTACATCTGGAACTCCAAAAACCCCTGGGATTTTCTTACCAAGGCCACTGATATGGCTAGATATTGTGCTTTCTGGCCCCACACAAACCTCATAAAGTCTGCTTGCAGTTTTTGTCGTAGAGGTGTTGGAAAAAATTACCGGGAGAGTGGTTAAAAGGCAAGTAAGTTAATATCTGTTGTATTCAATTAGATGAACTGGACTTGAAGTTTAGTTCTTGAAGACGTTTTGCTAGTCATCCGACTGGATCTCTCAATTCAGATTGACTTGTACAAGAATCTGTGGCAATTATGTACCCTGGAAAATCCCAATTAGCATATCACAGCCAGGTGTTAAGGGCGTGATTGGATAGTGGCTAAGAGGTGTTATAGGAATGTCCAGAGTAAGGTGTCAAAACAGCATTGTACATGGCGACATCATATACGCAGTGCAGTGCAGTGAAGAATGCTCTGATTTGTATGTGGGGGAGACCAAACGGCAACAGCATCAACGTATGGCCCAGCACAGAAGAGCCAATTCCTCGGGTCTGGAACAAAACTTATTAAATTTTAGTGTTGCAATAAAATGACATACAATAGGTACAAACAGTTATATAAAATAAAAAGGATAAAAATATTCACAGACCCTAACTACTCACTGGAAGAAGTCCTGTGTCTCGGGGTGAGAAGGAAACATATGATCCATACTCATTTAGCATGTCCCCTCAGTATGAACAAAGTTAAAGGGGCTACAGTGTTTTTTTTAAGCCTATTGATGTAACAACCCCCTCCTTGCTATGCATAAGTTGAGAGTGTCCAGAAAAGTCCAGATTTGCCACTTGTCACAACCATTCATTCCCCCTCAGTTAGGCAGATTCCATATAAATGTAGATATGTACATTGTACTGGGATATTGACCACAAATTCCTCTCCTGTAATAATTATCAATTCCTACAATACCAAACATGACCTGTGTGTAATCCATATTTCCCAAGATATTAATAATGCCTCCTGACAATGGAATAAGGTCTCCATGTTGGGTATCATTTTAATGGGCCTACAATTCCCATTTACAAATACAATATTGGTTCCCATATCACATATTCCAATACAACAATATTTTTATTTTATGCATATGGCTGTCCTTAATGTGACCTCTTGGTATCCACCAGACCTCTAGCTGTAGAGAATTCCAGATACACGATTCGGTCCCACATTGTCTAGAAGAGGAGATCTGGTTCCATGCTTCACTAACCCTAATATAAACACTGGGGACTGTTTCCAGGGTGGAATGGCATCTTATTGGTCCTTTGCAAGAACTAATACCAATATTAAACCCATTCCTGCCAAGTCATTACACACTGTCCTGACACCTCCCCCTTGGTGCACAAGATGTGACTCACAGGTCACCTCCACTGCGTCCATAATCTGGTGGTTCTCATAGACATGAATATCCACCTGCATTCCCTTTGTTCGGTGAATGTAAATCATATTGCTCTATGATGTGATTCCACCTGCACATTTTTACAAAACCACCATCCACTTTACTGTGGTTATGAGAACTGGGTTTGGGTTCACAGTCACTCACCCAAGTAGACTGGTTAACCTCTTGATGCCCAGTCTGTACACACTCTGATATAGAGAGCAAACCACCCATACTACCATCTGTGTGACCACTCTGTGTGCTGACAGGTACAGTTCTGTATTCACCACCTGGAGTACATTGATATGTAGGGGACTGTACCCGGCCACTCCTAACCTCAGGCATCTGTCCTCCCTCTGACACACTCTCCTGCTGGACAGATCCTCCTTTATCCTCACTGCTACCTGTATCCTGTGGGTCTAAAGTTCCCCATTCCGTGGGTCTAAATTCAGACAGATACTGGTCATTCTTAACCCTTTCCTTGCCTTCCTGCTCACCATATCCCTGCTCCCTCTTAGACTGGGACAAACCAGTGACTGTTACTGGTATGGTTTGGTCCTCAGGGATAGCTACCTTCTTTCTATCTACCTGGGACACTCCTAGCTCTGTTAGCTGTCCCTCTTTAACCCTTACCCTTCCTTCTCCACCCACCACTGAGGTTGGTACTGGCGCTACCGCATGCCCACAGCTACCCTCTTCTCCCTCGGTCTGAGTGGAAACATCCATTAGGACCCTGCTCTGAGTCCTTACCACCTGCCCCACACACTCCTGCACTAATTCCTGACTGCTATCCAGGACCTCAGGCAGATTGGGCACAGGATCAGGGATCCTACTCTGGAAATCCCTCTCTACTACGGGTACTTTACCCAGAACATCACCCTGGGGATACCTTCCCTCCCCCTCTACATTCACACATGTAGACAGTACTGGTTTTCTGGCACTGACTGACACCTCTCTGGTCTCTCAGCCCCCCCCTCCCAGTTACTGTGACAATCCCTACCTACAGGTACTATACCTGACTCTACCAGAGAGTGAACTGGGGGATCCCCCTCTCTCTCTCCATTAACACAGTTAGGCAATACTGGTTCTGGCACTGACTGACACCTGCTCTGGTCTCTCAGCCCTCCCTCCCAGCTACTGTGACAATCCCTACCTACAGGTACTATACCTGACTCTACCAGAGAGTGAACTGGGGGATCCCCCTCTCTCTCTCCATTCACACAGTTAGACAATACTGGTTCTGGCACTGACTGACACCCTCTCTGGTCTCTCAGCCCTCCCTCCCAGTTACTGTGACAATCCCTACCTACAGGTACTATACCTGACTCTACCAGAGAGTGAACTGGGGGATCCCCCTCTCTCTCTCTCCATTCACACAGTTAGACAATATGGTTCTGGTACTGAACTGACACCCTCTCTGGTCTCTCAGCCCTCCCTCCCAGTTACTGTGACAATCCCTACCTACAGGTACTATACTGACTCTACCAGAGAGTGAACGGGGGATCCCTCTCTCTCTCTCCATTCACACAGTTATACAATACTGGTTCTGGCACTGACATGACACCTCTTGGTCTCTCAGCCCTCCCTCCCAGTTACTGTGACAATCCCTACTACAGGTACTATACCTGACTCTACCAGAGAGTGAACTGGGGATCCCCCTCTCTCTTCCATAACACAGTTAGGCAATACTGGTTTGGCACTGACTGACACCTGCTCTGGTCTCTCAGCCCTCCCTCCCAGCTACTGTGACAATCCCTACCTACAGGTACTATACCTGACTCTACCAGAGAGTGAACTGGGGGATCCCCCTCTCTCTCTCTCCATTCACACAGTTAGACATACTGGTTCTGGTACTGACTGACACCCTCTCTGGTCTCTAGCCCTCCCTCCAGTTACTGTGACAATCCCACTACAGGTACTATACCTGACTCTACCAGAGAGTGAACTGGGGGATCCCCCTCTCTCTCTCTCCATTCACACAGTTAGACAATACTGGTTCTGGTACTGACTGACACCCTCTCTGGTCTCTCAGCCCTCCCTCCCAGTTACTGTGACAATCCCTACCTACAGGTACTATACCTGACTCTACCAGAGAGTGAACTGGGGGATCCCTCTCTCTCTCTCCATTCACACAGTTAGACAATACTGGTTCTGGCACTGACTGACACCCTCTCTGGTCTCTCAGCCCCTCCTCCCAGTTACTGTGACAATCCCTACCTAACGTACTATACCTGACTCTCCAGAGAGTGAACTGGGGATCCCCCCTCTCTCTCTCCATTCACACAGTTAGACAATACTGGTTCTGGTACTGACTGACACCCTCTCTGGTCTCTCAGCCCTCCCTCCCAGTTACTGTGACAACCTACCTACAGGTACTATACCTGACTCTACCAGAGAGTGAACTGGGGGATCCCTCTCTCTCTCTCTCCCATTCACACAGTTAGACATACTGGTTCTGGCACTGACTGACACCCTCTCTGGTCTCTCACCCTCCCTCCCTCGTTACTGTGACAATCCCTACCTACAGGTACTATACCTGACTCTACCAGAGAGTGAACTGGGGGATCCCTCTCTCTCTCTCCATTCACACAGTTAGGCAATACTGGTTCTGGCACTGACTGACACCTGCTCTGGTCTCTCAGCCCTCCCTCCCAGCTACTGTGACAATCCCTACCTACAGGTACTATACCTGACTCTACCAGAGAGTGAACTGGGGGATCCCCCTCTCTCTCTCTCCATTCACACAGTTAGACAATACTGGTTCTGGTACTGACTGACACCCTCTCTGGTCTCATCCTCCCTCCCCTCCCATTTCTGTGACAATCCCTACCTACAGGTACTATACCTGACTCTACCAGAGAGTGAACTGGGGGATCCCTCTCTCTCTCTCTCCATTCACACAGTTAGACAATACTGGTTCTGGCACTGACTGACACCCTCTCTGGTCTCTCAGCCCTCCCTCCCAGTTACTGTGACAATCCCTACCTACAGTATATACCTGACTCTACCAGAGAGTGAACTGGGGGATCCCCCTCTCTCTCTCCATTAACACAGTTAGGCAATACTGGTTCTGGCACTGACTGACACCTGCTCTGGTCTCTCAGCCTCCCCCTCCCAGCTACTGTGACAATCCTACCTACAGGTACTATACCTGACTCTACCAGAGAGTGAACTGGGGGATCCCCCTCTCTCTCTCCATTCACACAGTTAGACAATACTGGTTCTGGTACTGACTGACACCCTCTCTGGTCTCTCAGCCCTCCCTCCCAGTTACTGTGACATCCCTACCTACGTACTATACCTGACTCTACCAAGAGTGAACTGGGGATCCCCCCTCTCTCTCCATTAACACAGTTAGGCAATACTGGTTCTGGCACTGACGGACACTGCTCTGGTCTCTCAGCCCTCCCTTCTCAGTTCCTTGCCCCTTGTTACCTGTTCCCTTTACTGATTGCAGTGGGTGGTCACACTCCAGCGCGGCTGGACTTATTGAGACCGGATCATTTGGCACAAAAGCAGAGACCATTCTCCCCAAATCATTCCCCAGTAACACATTGACCGGAATTTCATTGGATATCCCCACTTCTCTCAGACCTCTCCCCACACCACAATCCAAGTAAACATTAGCCACAGGCACCTGTGAATGACTCCCACCCACTCCCTTCACCAATAAAGTCTTCCCAGGAATAATGTCCCCAAAGTTAATCTTCTCTAGGTGCACCAGAGACAAGTTAGCTCCCTAGTCCCGTAACCCCTGGGTAACTTTATCTCCCACAGTCACAGTCTGCATATGATGATATAAATTCTCTGTCTTACCAGATACGAACATTACCACTGGATTGACAGGTGACACTGGTCCCTTTCTTTCTGGAGAGGAAGCTCTTACATGTCCCGTCTGGTTACATATAAAAAAATCTGCGTGTATCTCCATGGTTTACGCTCACACTGGGCCTTTCAGACAAATTCTCACCAGCCTTGACATTCTTCTGTGCTGCTTCCCTGTGGTGATGCTCCTTCCAGCTTGGTGATCTTTGTAGAGTTGGACCTTTTGGATATGTTGGCACCCTGTTCGCAGTATAAAAGCCTGCAATGTCTGCGGCCTGTGCTGCAGTTTTTGGCTTCCGATAAACCACAAACTGTTGTACCTTCCCGGGTCAAATGTGCAGAAGCTGTTCTTTTACCATTAGATCCTCTAACTCCCCAAATGTAGTAACCGACAGTCCATTTAACCAGTGGCGAAATGCGGTTTTCACCGTTCTCAGATTACATCTGAGTAGCTGTTGGTAGTGACCTCTCTGCAATGTACGGAACTTCCTGCAGTAAACCTCTGGAGTCAAGTTATATTTCTTTATCAGGGCTTTCTTCAAAGCATCAAAGTCCCCATCAAGCTCTGGTGGTAGTTCCACAAAGGCATCTAAGGCTTTGCCTTTTAATTCATGTGTCAAGTATCTTGCCCACTGCTCCTTTGGCAACTGATACTGTCTGCAGCACTTTTCAAAACTCAAAAGGTGTCCAAGTCCCTGTCCTTATCCATGACAGAAAACTTAGGGACTGCATGAAAAGCCAACAGACCCTCACTGACCTGTTGAGATTGGGTCTGACACTGGAGCCTTGCCAACTCCAGTTGAAATGCGCAGTCTGCAGCTTCCGTTTCCGTTAACAGAAGTCTGCAGCTTCTGTTAATCAAAGGTTAACAGTCTTCTCTGGGATAGCTAAAGTCACATCGCTTCCCGACTCAGTTGTGTAGTTCTGCTGCTCCTGGTCACTCTCCAACAATGCCCTTATCAGCAGCTCCTTGGACTTGTTCAGGACATCAATACCTCTTTCCTTACAGAGGTTGATCAGGACCTCCTTGGTTTGTCTCTTGTAAAAGGTTGCCATCCTCAGCTCCTCAGCTGACCTTGCCAAATAAAAGATAGAAAAGAAAAATAGAGATGGGGGGAACAACTGTTTGTACGTATGTCTTTTAAAAATAAATGCACTGAGTTTGTCTTTGAAGACCGATACCCTCACAAGGATACAGTTCTTTAGTACAAGGGTTAAATACTTAATCCAAGCACTAATGCTCTATTAAAAAATAATTATCCCACACGCTGCCAGCCAATTTGTCACGAACGCCAGTTCGCTGGGCACGTGATCTGACCAATCAATCTGTAATTGCTACCACCACTACGCATTTCCAGACACACAGAAGCCCAATCACTCTTGACTCTCACTGACTATGCACACCTCTGTCCTGGCATCTAAATGGTTAACTCTACACCACTCACTCCAGCAATCAACTGGTTAATCAGCATCAGTCCTTCACAAGCAGTCAAAGAGTTAATTAGCATTTACACTAGCAAAGCATTCCATACACTTAAAGACCATCCAAACACATATAAAGAGGCTAACTGAGTTCTTTTAAAGCATCAAAGATGAAACGTATTAAATTTTAGATTTAATATTCCAAAAGGTGGACAGTGCATATAATACAAAATAATAGAAAATGGTGTTATAATAAAATGACATATAATATAGGTACAAACAGTATACAAAATAAAAAGGATAAAAATATTCACAGACTAACTACTCACTAGTCCTGGGTCTTGGGGCAAGAAGGAATCATATGATCCATACCCATTTAGCATGTTCCCTCAGTATGAACAAAGTTAAAGGGGCTACAGTGTTATTTTTAAGCCCATTGATGAACCATCCCCCTACTTAGCTATGCATGAGGTGGGAGTGTCCAGGAATGTCCAGATTTACAACTTGTCACAATCATTCATTCCTCCTCAGTTAGGCAGATTCCATATAACTTTAGATATGTACATTATACTGGGATATAGACCACATATTCCTCTCCTGTAATAATTATCAATTCCTACAATACAAACATGACCCATGTATAATACATATTTCCCAAGATATTAATTACTCCTCCTGACAAGGGAATAAGGTCTCCATGTTGGATATCATCTTAATGGGCCTACCTTCCTATTCACATATATAATATTGGTTCCCATATCACATATTCCAGCCCCCCATTGTCTAGAAGAAAGGATCTGGCTCCATGCTCCACTAATGCTATAAACACTGGGGCCTGTTTCCAGGGTGGAATGGCATTTTTATTGGCCCTTTGAAAGAACTAATACCAATAGCAAACCCATCCATGCCAAGTTACTACACACTGTCCTGACACACACTATTATTACTACCTTGGCACACCACCACTACACAACCGCCAAGCACACAAATCCTCCCTTGAAACACCACCAGCACACAAATCCCCCTACCCCCTTGTCACAACTTCTTTGGAAAACAAACAAATTACAGCAAATCTCCCACCCCTATAGCACAATTTATTTGGCACACAGGCAAAGTTTTATTAAGGCAAATCCCTCCAACTTGGCATAGAACCAGCACAAAAATCCCCCCCCACTTAGTTGGCGAGTGTTTTTTTTTCTTGAGGCAAATCCTCCTGAAACTTGGAAACTACTAACCAACCTGACAATGATTGTGTAGTTATGGGTGTTGGGGAAGGGGCGCCACCTTCACTCCACCAGACAGTCACTCCACCAGACAAACATTGCGTGCATTCCCATTTGCTGACTTAGCTCACTGAACTACCAATGTGTGATTTAAAGATGTGTAAGTGTCTGGATGAGAAGCTTGGGCCCTGGCCACATTTAAAGGGTATGTCCACCCCCCAAACAAACGTTGGTTTTGTTATATTTGGATGTAAACCTGTCCGCACCTGGGGCTTTACTTGGGGGTAGTTCTTTGATAACCGTTTCCAATTCCTCTTTTCAATTATGTTGTTTAGAGAGTTTAGTTGGGGTTTAGTTAGTTTATGCAAGATATGAATTCATCTCATCCCTTAAATTGTATTTCTAAAAAGAGTTTGGGTTAGAATAAAGCTTTGGAAAGTATTTGTTTCCTGCCCCCCTGTAGGTCTGTACAGGGTGAAGTCTCACAGTATGGGAGTCACCCCTTAGTTGTCTTGCTTATAAAGTGTGTGCCTTTTTCCTATATTCATAAAACCACTGACGGGAAAACAACAAGGATTGTTTAAAGGGCATGTCCACCCTTATAATAAACTTTCCCCATAACATAGTTTGCCTTCCCCCAGCCCCAACCGCTATAAAATAATTTTAAGGAAGTGCCCCAATCTTTACTTACCTTCCCTCTCTCCTCCAACGCACAGCCCGGCCTTCTGCTTGCAACACACTGCAAGCAGGGGGCAGGACCGGCAGCCACGTCCATGATTGGCTGAGAGGCAGCCAATGACGGACGCGGCTGCCAGCTTCTCAGAATGCCGGGGGAGAGATCGAAGGTAAGTAGAGTTCGGGGGACTTTCTGAAAATTATTTTTTAGCGGTTGGGGCTGGGGAAAGGCAAACTATTATATGGCAAAGGGTTTCTGTGCTAGGGGGAGGGATCGCAAAATGGGAGGGAGAGGGAGGGGGAGGGAGGGGGAGAAGGGCTGCAGTACGCATGCCAAACTTCTCCCGGAGGCGAGACAGGAGGCAGAGTCCTTTACGGACTCTGCTATCCTCCTGGTGGGCAGTTTTTGGGCCTTTGGGAGGGGGGACTACAGGAGAACCATATGGAGCTGGGATGTGAGGTAAGGATTTTATTACACTTCATGGTGGGGCCATTAGTGGGGGGATTATAGTTTTTGGGGTTGACATACCCTTTAATTTGGGGAAGTGGGTGAAGCTGTGTCCTAAGGGTGATCACTACATGGAGTTGCTTTTAAGAAAGGTGAGTGTAGAATTTCTGCTCTGTCTCTTTAAATAAGAAGCAAGTGTTCTGTAATTGGTGTCATGTTTTAGTCATGAGCCCCATTAGCTTGCCCCTAACTGCTGCCTTATTGCCTTCCCAGGCCTAACTGCTGCCTTATTGCCTTCCCATAATGTACCTTCTGATGGCACAGTTCTATTATTTAAATATAATTCTTTAGTTGATTTTGTGACATCCTCTATAGGTTAGGATTTCTAAGAGTTGCCTCATTAAAGCAGCCAGTGGCAACCGTTGTTTAAAACTGTAGGTTTTTTTTATTGATCTGTGTCCAGTCAGGATATGTGGGAGATCTCTGATGTCGCCATAAAGTGTAGCAGAGGGGCATTCAGCCAGGTATAATCTAGTCTTGGGGGAACGAGTTTAAGGGTATTGGTAATTACAGCACCTGTGGCGGTGGGAACTGCCTCCAAACAGTCATGCCGGCCTCCAAACACTTCCATCCAGTACACCGTCTCCCCTCGGTTAAATCATACAAAGCGTAGTGTCCAATGGGACAAAAAAGGGGGAAGCGGGCAGCCTTTATTGTCAAATCTTTAAAATCCTCTATACAAAGTTGCAAACAAACAACCCATGGGCAATAGAAACTGTGAACCCTCCAGGCTCCACCGATGCGTTTCGTGGCCAATAGCCACTTCCTCAGGGGCAAGAAGGAGTGTCCTCTCTCCCTGTTCTATTTAAAGCCCGGATAGTTAACCCCTTCATTACATAAACCAACTACCAAGGTGAGAAAAAGGTGACATCTTCAACATACATTGTGCAAACATTAAAAACATTATCAGCATTATATAGCATCATAAAAACCAGAATGAAAAAAGTGAACATGATCTTATCAAGAGATGATCTTATCAAATGCAGTATAAATATAAATATAATAAATATAATAAAGTAAGCTGACCACAGTTCAAAAATTTGGCAGACATATATAATATCCGAGAGGCATTAAAATATTATTGGCTAATTATTTGATCAATGTGAAGTTCCACCATGGTAAATTGAAATCATCAGAGATAGTGGAGTATTATTTCTGATCCAATCAATCCTGATCACAGAAACAACTTAGTTCTAAATCCCTGTTCATGCCCCTGGGCTAAAGTTTCCAGCATATATATCCAGAAAGCTCCTTACATAAAAGGATAGATTCTCTATTACCCTTCCGTATCTCAGTTTCTGCACTGTCAATGATTTGGAACTTATATTCAAAGTGCCACCCATGCTGTTCAATCATGTGTGTAGATATAGCAGAATCATATATTTTTTATTATTGTCGCGTTTACATGTTCTGCCAATCTTTTATGGTCAGATCTGATGGTTTTGCCTATATACTGGCTCCCCAAACTACATGTAGCTAGATACACTGCATGAGTGGATTTACAGTTGTAATAACGATTAATCCGGAAGTCTTATTATTACTACTACTAGTGAATGTTTTGGACACCTCAATATATTTGCAAATTTTGCACGTTTGTGTCCACATTGGAAAAACCCTTGTACTTGAGCCATGTTGGTTGGGATGTGTTGTGTCCTGTCTAAGAACATACTGGGTGAAACTAAAGCACCAACAGATTGTCCCCTCCTATACATAAACTCTCGGTATTGGGAGATAATACCTTTCAAAAGGGGATTGAGAGAGAATGGGCCAAAATTTCTTGAGAATTCTCCTAATTTTGTTACTGTCTTTACTATATGTGGTCACAAAAACCGGACCATTACGTTCTGGGTGACCATTGTTTCTTTTATTGGATCGTTGCCCTTTGAAAGATAACAATGTAGTTCATCTTTACTCACAGCTTTTCATAAGCATTTCTGATTGCTCCTGGGGTGTATCCTTTTCCAAAAGGCGATCCCAAAGCTCCATGGACTTGGACTGAAACTTGTCCCATAGGAGCACACTCTCCTCAGCCATATAAATTGTCATAGGGGATTGCCTTTATAACCGAAGTAGGATGGTTACTATCTGCCCGTAATATCATATTCCTTGTTATGGGTTTACGAAAAAGGTCCGCCGTGACCTGTTTTTCTACAATCCAAAATAAATGTCCGGAATTCAATGGCAGTTTTATTTTTTTGATTAGTGAATGTAATACCCCAATCAGTATTGTTACAATAATTGAAAAATTGGCGTGAACTCATTAGAACCCCGGGGTTCTTCCCAGATCAGTATTAAATATCTAGTGACCTATATCGCTTTGATGTTATTTTGAAAGGGTTATTGTTGAAGATAAATGTATGTCCCCCAAACCCCATAAAGAGGTTTGCGTATGGGGAGAGAATTTCCCTCCCATAGAGGCCCCCTTTTTCTGTAAATAGTAAGCATCATTAAACAAAAAATAATTGTATCCAATAGAAACTTGAGTGCCTGTAAAATAAACCTTTTTGTGGATCAGGGTATGCGTCATGACAATCCAGCCAATATTAACAGATTCCATACCCTTATGGTGGGGAATGGACGAGTATAGAGATGCAACATCCATAGTCACCCAGTAGTAATTTTCCTCCCAGATTGTGGATGAGAATACTGTAATAGCGTGGGTTGTGTCTCGTAAGTAAGTGGGAAGACTGATTACCATGGGTAATAGCATAGAATCCACATATTGGGAAAGGTGCTCATTTAGTGAGCCGATACCCGAATATGGGTCGGCCTTTTACCTCAACCAGTGATTTTGTGAACCTTCGGCAAAATGTGAAATATTGGAGTCACCGGACACTTATTCAATAGATATTCATATTCCAGTGTGCAAAATACCCCTGTAGATAGACCAAGATCCAAAAGTTCTTGCAGTGATTCAAAAACTCTTTAACTGGGTCACCTGGTAATATTTGGTAAGTATCTACATCGTTAAGCTGTCTCATCACTCTCTATGGTACTCCTCGAGTCCAAACCACCACGGACCCCCTTATCTGCCCTTTATCACAATATCTGGATTCTTTCTAATCCCATTAATGTATCACATAAGGTCACCGATTTTTGCAGGTATCCTTACACAATTTAGAGGAAACTCATTCTCCGTAACTCTGAGGATACCCTTTGTAAAATAAATCTATACAGTTACCTTTACTTTGTATCGGGTAAAAGGAAGACCTTTTCTTTAAAACCTGAAGATATAATAAGTGTAGCGGTATTAGTAGTATCATGCCTTAGCGATTGTAAAAGATCCAGATTACATTGGTCTAAAAAAGTATTCTTATAATTGTTAATAGCAATTGTATTCATTACACTATTGTCAGGTAAATGGGCCTCATTCATATCATTATCCAAGTGTGCAATAGATATTGTAGTGGGAGAGGTGTCCGTGGACTGTTGATTGAAGTGTCGCTGTAAAGTTAATTTCCTCATGAATCTATTAAGATCCAACAAGACGTCAAAAGGCTTAGTATTTTTAGGTATAACAAATAAGACCAGATTTAAAGCTGTAACCTCACTTGGTTTCAAAGATGTATGTGAGATGTTATAGCATTGTTTTATTCTTAGTCCTCAAATTGGAGTGCAATTCTATAGAATACCTATTCCATTGGTCTGGGATTAGTGTCTCTTCCTGTTGGCCTTGTATCGTGTTCGTTGTTCCTGAGGTCTCAGATCTTCTTTCTTCCTCCTTTGCCCTCTTTCTTTCTCTTAGGGTTGGACGCCCACGCAGTTTGTCTCGATATCTGGTCCTTGGTGGACTGTGGCCTTGGAGGAGGGGGGCTGTATCACATTCTCTGTCTTCTATAGTCTCCGGTTCCTGTAATAAAAAAGAGGAGGAGGAAGAGGAGGAAATACCGGGCGAACGATAGGTGGATTGGGAATACGAATCTTCCTTAGGCTTAATATCGTCGGTTACGAAATGGACTCTTTTATCGTATGATTTCGATCTATACCGTGATCTCTTACTGTCTCTGTTAAAAGATCTGCTTCTTTGACATATATTTCCAAAAATATACATTATTCAATTCGTAATCAGTTTTATCTCTGATGAATTTTTCATGTTTAAGTTTCTTGATGTCACATTCCATCCTATATTTCTCCTTAATGGACTGTATAATCGCCTCCCCTTCCTTTTGTCCTTTTAATTAGAAACTCGTTTAAATGTGCAAATCATCTATTAATTTATCATGTTGTTTCTTGTCAAAAGCGATTATTAGTTCCATTAATCGAAAAGAACAATCCGTCAAAACTTATTCCAGGCCTCATAAAGTCTTTTTTGTGTGACATTAAAAGTAGGGAACTTCTTAATACGAAGTCCCCGTGGGACCCTTTTGACTCAATAATTTTCTAAAGGACACATATCCCACCATAATTTAATTTCCGAAGTCATCTTTTTTCCAATTCTTTAATTGTATGATCATGTCTTGCGTTATAACATTATGATCCCAATCTCCACTATCCTCTTCTGCAAAATCCATCTGCCTCTTGTGTCTATATCACTGCAAAACATATAGCTGGCCGTATGTTCTCCATATTCAAATAAATGCCCAATTGTGTGTGAAAAAAATGCTTGAGTTTAGAAATCGTCCGTTCGTATTGCAACTTTGTGTCTAAATAGAGTGCTACTGTAGTTCCTTATAAGACATTACAGTGAGAGTATAACAGATTTCCAAATTCAAATGTTATTAGCATATAATGCAAATCAAAAGGCTCTTCTACACTGTGTCCAATCCGTACATCCAAGTATTAAGTGATAAAGGAAGCGTTAAATACCACCTTCTGTAGTGCCGTTGGGAGAAATCCAAACACCTGGATAAATCGATTCAACAGTAAGTTACAGCACCTGTGGCGGCGGGGAACTGCCTCCAAACAGTCATGCCGGCGCTCCAAACACTTCCATCCAGTACACCGTCTCCCCTTGGTTAAATCATACAAAGCGTAGTGTCCAATGGGACAAAAAAGGGGGAAGCGGGCAGCCGGACTTCGATAAATTCGTAAATCCTTTATTGTCAAATCTTTAAATCTCTTATACAAAGTTGCAAACAAACGAACCCATGGGCAATAGAAACATGTGAACCCTCCAGGCTCCACCCGGCGTTTCGTGGCCAATAGCCACTTCCTCAGGGGCAAGAAGGAGTGTCCTCTCTCCCTGTTCTATTTAAAGCCAGGAAGTTAACCCCTTATTACATAAACAACTACCAAGGTGAGAGAAAAAGGATGACACTCTTCAACATACATTGGCAAACATTAAAAACATTATCAGCATTATATAGCATCATAAAAACCAGAATGAAACAGTGAACATGATTTATCAAAGAGATGATCTTACAAATATGCAATATAAATATAAATATAATAAATATAATAAAGGAAGCTGACCACAGGCTATATGTTTGCAGTGAATATAGACACAAAGAGGCAGAATGGATTTTTGCAGAGAGGATAGTGGAGATTGGGATCATAATGTTATAACGCAAGAACTATGATCATACAATTAAAAAATTGGAAAAAAAGATGAATTCGGAAATTAAATTATGGTGGGATATGTGTACTTTAGAAAATTATATGAAAGTCAAAAGGGTCCCACGGGGACTTCGTATTAAGAAGTTCCCTACTTTTAATGTCACACAAAAAGACTTTATGGAGGCCGGAATAAAGTTTTGACGGATTGTTCTTTCGATTAAGGAACTAATAATCGCTTTTGACAAGAAACAACATGATAAATTAATAGATGATATTGCACATTAAACGAGTTTCTAATTAAAAAGGACAAAAAGGAGGGGGGGGCGATTATACAGTCCATTAAGGAGAAATTAAATAGGATGGAAGTGACATCAAGAAACTTAAACATGAAAAATTATCAGAGATAAAAACTGATTACGAATTGAATAATGTATATTTTTGGAATAATAAGTGTCAAAAGAAGCAGATCTTTTAACAGAGACAGTAAGAGATCACGGTATAGATCGAAATCATACGATAAAAGAGACTTTGTTAAGAGGGTTTAAAGATTTGACAATAAAGGATTTACGAATTTTATCGAAGTCCGGCTGCCCGCTTCCCCTTTTTGTCCCGTTGGGACACTTCACTTTTTAAGGGTTATTGCTTTGACTGACGGTGACAGATACTCCATGAAATTGGATTTGCAATGATTTGTCTAAAGCCTTTCGCTATTTCCTCTCCTGTGGTCCTTGGTGGTTGTACAGACAGGTTTTAAATTTATCTAGTGCTGCCATATTGTGCACCATATTAAAGTCTCGGCTGTACGGGTAAGGTAAGTTACATTTTGCTAATTGGTGCAAAAATGTTACCTGGTGAGCATTTGGGATATAAACACTGCACATCACCATTTCCATATGATTTATATGTTCCTGTAGTATCACATATGCAAGCTGCATGAACGTGGCCTTTGGTGATAGTCAATTGACAGTTTTATGGATTAAGATTAAGTCTACATATCCGCCATGTCCCTACGCTACCTCACACAACTAAATGCATGTGACCTAAGCTTCTATCCTCCCCATTATAGACAAAAGGTGTTAGTTGTTAAAGTTATGGACCCAGGAGAGGAGAAGGAGAATGTAGAATGGTAGAGGTCTTGTCTTGGTCTTGTCTTGAGTTGGTATTTTTGGCGCCCATAATATTGACAGACTATGGTACCCATTCTGTTTGGAAAGTTTAAGCATGACCATAATAATAACATATATCGATATAATTAGATATACATCATTTGGTTCCTAATGAGATTGGGAAGGATACATATCTTAACCCAGTTCTACAGCAATCCCAAGCTATATTATAACTTTATACACTCATTACCTAGAGCCGCTACTGCTGGTAAAAGTCCTGTTTGTGATTTAATATCGCGTTTGCAAATGTGGGCAAATTCCAGTAGGGGATTACCCACTGTGGATGAAACGACCGCAAGAGCGATATTGATAAGGCATTGCAATTAGCACAATAGAGGTGACATAGCATGGCACAGATATCACATAAATACTCACAAACCAGAGGGATCAGAAACAGTATAAATAAACAATCAGCTTGTTGTGCCACCCCAGCTCTCAGGTCACTGTAGTGGAATCTTCTACCCCTATGTCTGGCACTATGTCCCTATTCTTGGGTGGTATACCCAGGACTCTAGTCCTTACTAAATCTCCTTGTTGGAGCTCAGGCTGCTCACTAGCTACCCTACTCCTATCTATCACTCCTGGAGTGATCTATAACAGAATATAATCCCACATTAACTGGGCCTACCTGGTATTAAGATTAAGTTCCCTGGCTCTCCCCTACCCTCTAGGAAAAATTCCATGAAGTAAAAAGAGAGAAAGAGCCATGGTTGATCTACCTTTTATACTTTTACACTTTAACACAGTGACCCCTACTGGCCAAATCCTGTCAGAACAAGAAGACTAAAAGTGAACTAATTTACCAGTTCCCTACTTTCCCCCTGGTGAATTCCCCCACAAGGAAAAATACAAAAACATTTATTTACACATTGAATTCCATCCGCTTCAGTAGTCTCTCCGGAGACCTACTCTGGACAATGGTCTACTGAAATGGAATAAGAATTAGCAAAAATGCAGTTAAACACAGTCAGAAAAATAGATATATGACTAATAGTACATAGACACATATTAACAATCAACAACAAAGCATAAAGTGGAGCAGAATAACAAGGCACTGCATAACAAAGGCCTCCCAAAGTGTCATAAGTGAAGACAGGGGGAGGTCTCCTAATCGATCACCTTCTCACATCTCCAGGAATAGTATAGAAGGTCCATGACCAGAGTCAGCAGGAGGCCTTGGGCTGTCAGCCATAACAGGAACAGGGGACAGTTCATTTCTATCCTTGGCTAAAAAGGAGAGGTAGCAGCATCTAATCCATCCCTCTGAGGCAAACTAAAACTGCCACTGGTTGCAAAGATTGTCCAGGGCTATCAAGTGGAGGTGCAAACAGTCGTTGTCAGCAACTTGTCCATCATCACAGTATGGGGGTACATTGTCAGCATCAGCTGCAGTATCAGGTTCCTCATCTGTAGTGGGGTACTCGGGGTACTGGGAGTTAATGGTTTGGTGCCATGTCTCCTCCCCTCTGGATCACAGATTTGGTACACAGGAATGTTTGGTAGTTTGCTACCACCTCAAACAAACCTTCCTCTATCTATCAGACAACTTGTTGGCAGTGGACCCAAGTTGAAGAGAAGCCCCTTATCACCAGGCACCGGCTCTCTGAACCGTAACCTGGCATCGAAGAGTCTTTTGTTCCCAGCATTTATCTTTGTAGCATTCCCTCAGCCAAATGTTAGGCCTTCTTTAGGTATGTCATAAGATTGGTCACATACCGGTAGTGATCTTGACATCCTATCCATCAGTGGATACCACCCAACTGGATGTCAATTGGAAGTCGAGCCTTTCTCCCAAACATAAGGAAATAAGGAGAAAACCCAGTGGAAAACTGAGGGGCGCAAATATATGCATGAACCATCACACATGGCTACTCCAGGTTTGCTTAGCTGAAACAGCATATCTGTATATCTAGAAGAATGCCAGGAAGGGCACCCCCCAGGATGGTATGGAGTAGTGCAACTCTTGTTGATAGTCAGCCAATGAAACAGTTATCAAAGAAACTTTATCAATGCTCTTGAAAGTCTCACCCTTGATCAGTGTGGATTCAGTTGGGAAACCAATATGCATAAAAAAAACTTTTCCCTTATATTAGCCACAGTGACATTTCTTTGGTTTATCATGGGATTCCGTATAGCATAAATGGGGGCCTAGGCACTCCTTCAGGCAATGTGCCAGTGTATTCCAAGTGCTGCTTCCCTCTGTCCTCTACCTCAAGGACTCCACGCTATAGCACAAGCAGAAAAGGGTTGATGGAAGCGCACACTGTTAGTCAGAAAAATTCTGTTTAAAGCATCACACAAACACACAACGTTTCGGAGAACGCTATGTCTCCTTCATCAGGTGTAACTCACACAATAACCCATACCACCATACACTTCTGGCCACTCCCCTAAAAGGCGGAAGGGAGGAGCTATGTTGGATCATAAATGGTGGTATGGGTTATTGTGTGAGTTACACCTGATGAAGGAGACATAGCGTTCTCAGAAACGTTGTGTGTTTGTGTGATGCAATAAAGAGAATTTTTCTGACTAACAGTGTGCGCTTCCATCAACCCTTTTCTGCTTATCATGGGATATGCCTGGACGTAACAGGTATAATGATTAGTCACAATCAAGACATTACCTATGCCACTAGTTCACAATTAACCTATGCACACTAGATCCAAGGGTTCCGACTTGTAAATGTTCCATAGGAGCAGCTCTAGTAGGCAAAGTCTTTGTCTGCAAAAGGTTATACATCTCCCGCAGTAATCTACAACTGCTTCCATCATCCGAGGCCAGAAGAAGCGATCTTGAACTAGGCCATAGGTTTTTGAGTTTTAGATGCCCATGTTGATCATGCAAAACTTCTCAAAACAGTCATTCAGTAAATTCGGGGAAGAAATAATTGTCGTCTCCTTGGATGATCATGAAATAGATGAACCCTATAAAGGAGCCCATGGATGGTTCAGTTATCCCATTCTCTTAGGAAAAAGGTACTCTCTTGGGGTATTTTCATATAATTAGGGTCTTGTTTAATGACAGCCTCCCTGACAGGATGAATTATGGGATTTTGCAAACAAATCATATCTTGACTCTTAGTTGGAAATCCTTACATATCCCTAGTGTAGGGGTAGTAATACACGGCAGGAACACTGTCCTCTCCACCTCCAAGCGAGTCCACCAGGCACAACAAAGTAATTACTGTCCTTGTACAGCTGCTGTACAATAAGAAGCCACTGCTGGACCTGGGATTTTTCCCATTCACTCTCCTCCTGATTAGGAGGTAGACCAGGGTATCTTCAAAGGGCATCTGCCCCTTTGTTCTTTGGGCCTGCTTGTTTTTAAAGAAAACTGGTATTAAGCAGCCAACCACCGATGCCCTGCAGCGTCTAATTTGGCAGTGGTTAAAATATCTGTTAAAGGATTATTATCATTTCTTACCTCAAATTGGGCTCCATAAAGACAGGCATGTAGCTTTTCCATTTATAGACCAAATATTCTAGTTTGTGTACAGGATAGTTTTTTTCAGTTGGGCTGAGACTGATATATGCAACCGGTTTTAATCCCCCAGGATATTCTTGATGAAGGACGCCTCCCAACCCTTCGTAACTAGCATCTACATGCAGAACATTAGGATTTTGTGGGTCAGCATAGACAAGTACAAAGTGCTTCTGTGAGTTTTTGCTTTAATGTTGTAAAAGCTTCCTCATATTCGGCGAGATTCAATAAAAGTTCTTATAGTTTAAAATGGTGCTAATTTTGCCCCAACCAATCAGATTTATTTAACATTTGAAACCTTACATTGATTGGCTGGGGCAAAATTAGCCCCATTTTTAAGATAAGAACTTTTATTGAATAACCTCGATTATGTTTAATATTGTCCCTTTTCAACAGTCCATTAGTGGATAGGCAATTTTAGAGTAACCCTCAATAACCTTGATAATAACTACAATTACCAAGAAGGATCTCAGCTCAGTCATCAAAGGAAAACTAAGAGTTCCTCGGATTCAAGTTTCCCAGGACCTTTTCCATAAGGTGTTGAAAGGCAGCTGGATTGCCTTTATTCCTAGAGGCAAAAATTGGGTATATTGGTAAAAACCCTTAAAGGTAAATTAAAGCTGATCTTCTGCAAACATAGGAATTTGGTAATATCCAGATCTTAATCCATCACTGAGAACCAAGCACTGCCATACAAAGATCAAGTGCCTCATCAATAGTGCAGTGTGTACTGATCAGGGATGGTGAGCTTGTTTAGTGTTTATTAGTTCCACACATTAGCAAATACTTTCATTTTTCTTTGGACAATAACAATAGGTGAAGCATAAGGACTTTGTGATTCAATAATCTTTTGGTCTTGATTTTTTTAAAATAGTCTCTGACATAATCAAGATCTTTGGGGGTATTTGGCAAGAACTTTCTTAACAGGAATGCTGTTTATCATATGGTGTGTTCTGATGTTTAGACACACCCATGTCCATATCATCAATGGAAAAACATCACTGAACTGCTCTAGTCTACTCTCCTGTCGGTGTTCGGGGGGGTCATCAGAGCATTTAGCTGAGTCTCTAACACTCCCTATTTGACAGGTAAAGATTCTAAACATTCCACAGGGTAGCAGTGGGCTACTGTCTGCCCGCCTGGAAATTACTATGGAATGAGAGGTAATATTTTTTTACAGTGACACATCAGTTCTAGGGCATTTGTAACGGGTAGTCCATTCTCTCTGGAACTGTCTCCCAGCCATTCTTTGAAGCTTCTTCAGGGCCAGAACGAAACTTCCACTTGAAACAGTTACAATCTCCACATAGACCCAGAGGATTCACTACCCTGGTGGAAGCTCTACGGGTGCCATGAGTTTCCAACCCAACCCCATGAGATTCAGGAGCAAATGTCTGGCAAATCTCCTGCAACTCTGGGCTACTGGCAATATAGTCAACGGGGTACCTTCCCTCAGCTGTAGAAACTTAATGAAGGCTTCTCAATAGCTTTCACATTAGAGCCAACAATCATGGTGTAGACTATTTCCACCTGGAGGGGGGCTCACAAAAGCAATGACTAAAGTGGGGATCATTGTCTCTAACTAATCCAGGAATGTGTAAGCTTGTGAAGGTTCTCATTTATCCAGGTCATGGTATATCTGTTGTATTCAGTTACTTAAAGTTTAGTTCTTGAAGTGTTTTGCTAGTCATCCGACTGGCTTTCTCATTCAGAATGAATTGTTGGCAATTATGTACTCTGGAAAGTCCCGATTAGCATATCACAGCCAGTTGTTTGGGACATTCTGAATGCAAGGCGTGATTGCATTGTGGCTAAGAGGTGTTATAGGAACTGCCCAGGGTAAGGCAGACAGATGGTGTCGGAAAAAAAAAATCTCTATTTAGGTTTGGTTTCTTTATTTTCACATAAATGGCTCCTTGATACCTCTATTGAACCAGTAATGTTCCTTTGCCTGACAAAAGGAAGTTCCTGTGAGTGTGAAAGAAACTAGAGGTGAAGGTCCCTTTCTCTTAAGGTCCTTGCTCTCAAGGACTAGAAAAAGAAGGACATTTATCATTGAGGTGTATGGAGTGGTGGTGTGAAAGTTTGAAAAATAAGTTGAAAATAAGGATTGTTTTGTACTGTGTTAAGGACAGTGTGTGCAGGACTGTGTGACAGTAAGCAGACTAATCATTCTTTCTTCCAGTTAAAGAAGTGTGCTGGACTTCTATATTCTAGTATTGCACCTGTTGTAATTACAAACAGGCTGTGAAAGGGGTAATAAGTGTTTTTTTTTCCCCTCTCTTTCTGGCTCTTGCACAATTGGTGTGGGGGTTGGGGCATATTAGTTAAATAGGATTCACAGTTGTTGGGCCTGTGGTTTGGACCTAACAAAAGGAAGTTTCCTGTGAGTGAAACGAACTAGAGTGAAAGTGTCCCTTTCTCTTAAGGACCTTGCCTCAAGGACATAGAAAAAGAAGGACCTTGCTCTCAAGGACATAGAAAAAGAAGGAACCTGGCTCTCAAGGACATAGAAAAAAGAAGGACCTTGCTCTCAAGGACATAGAAAAAAAAAGGACATTGAAACAAGAAGGGCAATTAAACAAGGTTTGTGTGTCACTCTGTGTTGTGTGGTGTATAGAAGGGACAGTTTTGTCGGTACATGCAATGTGCATCGTGCCACATGTATAGGAACCTGGAGCAGATGTTCCGGGGAACTATGTGTGTGTCAGGTGTGAGTGGGTTGCCGTTTGGAAAATGAGGTGGAGAGTCTTAGGGGGCAGCTTGCAGCATTGCAGGGATGACAGAACTGGGGGGTCAGCAGGCAGGCTGGGGTCAGTAAAGAGGTGGGTGGAGGGAAAGGAAAGTGAAGGTTGAGAGAGGAGGTAGTTTTGTAGGGTACTAGGGGAAGTGGGGGACGGAAGAGTAGTGGGGGTTCTTCCCAGATTGCCCATCCCAACAGATTTGCCGCCTTAGGTAATGAAGTGGAGGAGGACACCTCGAATAAACGTGTATGGAGCGGGCTGTCCCTTGAGCACCCAGGGGACTGCCATCTCTGATACAAGGGAGGAGGAACGAAGGGTCAGGAATGCAATGCAGGTGTAGTGGTAGGGGACTCCATTATAAGGAAGGTAGATAGGTTAATCTGCCGCAAGACCCTACATGCTGAACTGTGTGTTGCTGCCTGGTGCTAGGGTTCGGCATGTGGAGGATCGTGTAGACAGATTGTGGGTGGGGCCGGGTGTGACCCGGTGTGTCTTGGTTCACATTGGTGCCAATGACAAAGTTAGAGGAGGAGGTGAGGTCCTTAAACATGATTTCCGAGAGCTAGGGGCCAAGATAAAAGCAAGGACCTCCAGGGTAGTGGTTTCAGAAATACTACCGCAGCCACGTGCTAAGCCAGGGAGACAGTGGGAGCTTAGAGCATTAATGCGTGGCTAAGAGAGTGGTGTAAGGAAGAAGGGTTTGGGTTTATGAGAACTGGGCAGACTTTGCTGTCGGCTACAGCTCTTAGTAGGATGGGTTGCACCTCACTGATGGCGGTGCAGCTGTTTAGGGGAAGATGGTTAGAGGGTTGGAGGAGATTTAAACAGGGTTGGGGGAGGGGTATTAGCAGTCTCACTGGGATAGATAGCCCACGGAGGAAAGCAGGGTGGTAGATGGCCAGTGGTGGGCGGAAAGGGGGATGGGGCTTGTCATAAGAGGATAGGGAGGCATTGTATTAAGTGTACAAATAAATTACAGGATCATAATCTAAAATGTATGTTTGCAAATGCGAGAAGCCTGGCTGACAAAATGGGTGAATTGGAAATGATGGCATTGAATGAAAAGATGATGTAATAGGTATAGCGAGAAACGTGGTTTAACAGTTCTCACAACTGGGCTGTAAATAAAGAAAGGATATGCCTTGTTTAGGCAGGACAGAAAAAAAAAGGAGGAAAGGGGAGGAGAGTATGGTGTTTATGTTAAAAAAGAATTGAAGCCAAATTTAAAGAAGAGAGATAACTGGTGATATGGATGATAAAGTGGAGGCAATATGGGTGGAATTAGGCAACAGGAAAGGGAAGGGTGGGTAATGTCATTGTTGGTTGTGCTATAAGCCGCCAAATGCTAGTAGAGAGGAGGTGAGTCAACTTCATATGCATGGCAAGGACTGCAAGTTTGGGAGTGTGCTCATTATGGGGGACTTAATTACCCTGACATTGATTGGTGTGGTGGAACTGCCATCACAGAAAAAGGCGATGAGTTCCTGAATTTGCTGCCAGGATAATTTCTCTCATAGGTGGTTGAGGTTCCTACTAGAAAGGAGCTCTGTTGGATCTGGTAATATCTAACATTGTGGAGCGCATATAGATATAAAGGTAACTGGAGGCTTAGGGGGATAGTGACCATGAAATAGTGGCATTTGGACTTTGTTATCGAAAGAAAAAGTGAGCTGGGTTAACTAAGAAATTTAATTTCGGGAGGGAAAGCAAATTTTCCCAGGTTAAAGCAGATCTTCGAATGTCAAATGGGATAATGATTATCAGTAGGTAATGTACTGAACAGAAGTGGACTGTGTTCAAGGGGATTTTAAGTCAGTTCACATCTAAATTTATTCCTTGGGAAATAAATGTAAAAAAAAAAATCGCGCCCATGTGGCTGAATTTGATGTAAGAGACAAATGGAAAGGAAAGAAAAAGGCATTTAAAACCTTTAGGCCGAGGGAACTGAAAGGGCCTTTAGGGATTATAAAAACTGTAAACAAGGATAAGAAAGCAATCAAACTAGCTAAAATTAATAATGAGTTAGGATAGCTGAAGAAAGCATCACTAAGCCTAAATTTTTTTTAAGTATTTAATAGTAAGAAAGATTGAGGGACTGAGAATGTGGCACCATTATTAATGGGGATAAGTAGTTACGGAGGATGGCGATATAAAGCAAATGTCTTGAATAATTTTTTTCCACTATATACACTATAGAAGATCCAAGTACAGAGATCGAGTATGTATAGTAGCAATAATGGTAAAAAGATTCAAGTGCACTTTGGTTAACTGAGGATATGGTACAGAAAGAACTAAATAAGTTAATATTAATAAAATCTCCGGACCAGATAAAATACATCCTCGGGTACTTAAGGAGCTAAGTTCAGTTTTATGTAGGCCATTTGTTTCTTTATTTTTGCTCTAATTCCCTAATGTCCGGTGGTGTGCTCTGGATTGGAAAAAGGTTGATGTTATTCCAATATTTAAAAAGGGTAGCGTTCACAGCCGGGTAATACGGCCTGTAAGTTAATATCAGTGGTGGGAAGATCTGGAAACTTAATAAGGGAACATGTTCTAGAGTATGTTTCAAGGACTGACATTATAAGTAGTAACCAGCATGATTTTAGGAGGAATAGATCTTGTCAAACTAACTTGCTGGCTTTTATGAGGAAGAGTAAGTAGAAATTTAGACTCTGGCATAGCAGTATATGTAGTTTACTTGGATTTTGCAAAGGCTTTTGATACAGTCCCCCATAGGCGACTAGAATAAGCTAAGGTCTGTTGGTCTGGGAGAGCACATTTGTACATGGATAGAAAAGTTGGTTAATGAATAGGAGCAGAGAGTAGTTGTTAATGGGGCTACATCATTATGGACTAAAGTGCTAAGTGGGGGCACAGGGTTCTGTGTTGGGGGCCGCTTCTATTTAATCATAAGGATTTGGAAGTGGGTATTGTCAGCAAGGTTTCTGTGTTTGCTGAGACACAAAAACTTTGTTGACCATAAAAAATTAGAGGATGTGCAATCGTTGCAGGGGATCGAGATAGATTGTACATTGGGCGTCTAAGTGGCAGATGAAATTCAATGTTGATAAATGTAAGTTGATGCATTTTGGACCTTAAAAAACCTTGTTGCTACTTATACTATAAATGGCTCTGTGTTAAGGGAATCCCTGTTGGAAAGGGATTTGGAGTTTTGGTGGATAACAAACTTAAAGGTAGCAAGCAGTGCCAGGCGGGCAACAGCCAGAGCCCAGCATGGTATTGTCTTGTATAAGAGAGGTATGGATTCAGAGGGGAGGAAAATGTAATTCTCCCTCTTACAAAGCATTGGTAAGGCCTCATTTGGAATATGCAGTGCAATTTTGGATCCGTGGTCAAAAAAGGACATCTTTGAATAGAAAGGGTTCAGAGAAGGGCAACTAAATTAAAGGGGATTGGGGGAGCTTGAATAGAAGAGAGACTGGAAAAGTTACATTATGTACAACGGAGAAAAGCGCTTGCGTGGGATATGATTACGTGTATAATACATTAACGGGCCATACAATAAATAATCTGGGGCATTGTTCACCAATAGAAACATGTCAGAGGACACGAGGACATCCCTTAAGACTTGAAGAAAAGAGGTTTAGGCTTCAAACTCGGAAAGGGTTTTCACTGTGAGAACAGTGAAGATATGGAACTGTCTTCCAGGGGCGTGAATGGCAGTTCATTGGTCTTTAAAAAAGCTGGATAGTTTCTACAAAAAGGATGTTACAAGTACTGATTGTAAATAAAGTAGAGTTAGAAAGGTTTTGTCACTGTGGGAACGGTAAAGCTATGGAACTGTCTTCAGGGGCGTTGTAATGGCAGGTTTCATGGTCAGTTTAATAAAAAGTGGATAGTTTCTACAAACAAGGATATGTTACAAGTTACGGGATTCGACATAAAGCAGAGTTGGGGAAAGGGTTTGTCACTGTGAGAACGTAAAGCTATGGAACTGTCCTTTCCAGTGGAGTTGTTATGGCAGGTTCATGTCAGTTTAATAAAAAGCTGGATGAGTTTCTACAAACAAGGATGTTACAAGTTACTGGGATTGATACAAAGTAGAGTGGGAAGGGTTTGTCACTGTGAGAACGGTAAATATGGAACTGTCTTCAGTGGATGTTGTTATGGCAGGTTCATTGGTCAGTTTAATAAAAAGCGGATGAGTTTTACAAACAAGGAATGTTACAAGTTACTGGTATGAACATAAAGTAGAGTTGGGAAAGGGGTTGTCATGGAGACGGTTAAAGTATGGAAACTGTCTTCCAGTGGACATTGTTATGGCAGGTTCATTGGTCAGTTAATAAAAAGCGGAGAGCTTCTACAACAAGGAAGTTACAAGTTATGGTATTGATACATAAAGTAGATGGAAGGTTTTCACTGTGAGAACGGTTTTAAGCTATGGAACTGTCTTCCAGTGGACGTTTTATGGGCAGGTTCATTGGTCATTTAATAAAAAGCTGGATGAGTTCTACAAAACAAGGAATGTTACAAGTTATGGTATTGACTACATAAAGTAGAGTTGGGAAGGGTTGTCACTGTGAGATGGTAAAGCTATGGAATGTCTTCCAGTGGACTGTTGGATGCAGGTTCAATGGTCGTTTAATAAAAAGCTGGATGAGTTTCTACAAACAAGGAATGTTACAAGTTACTGGTATTGATACATAAAGTAGAGTTGGGGAAAGGGTTTTTCACGTGAGAACGGTTAAAGCTATGGAACTGTCTTCCAGTGGACGTTTTATGGCAGGTTCATTGGTCAGTTAATAAAAAAGCTGGATGATTTCTACAAACAAGGAATGTTACAAGTTACTGGTATTGATACATAAAGTAGAGTTGGGAAAGGGTTTTTCACTGTGAGAATGGTAATCTATGGAATGTCTCCAGTGGACGTTGTTATGCAGGTTCATGGTCAGGTTCAAAAAAAAAAGTGGATGAGTTTCTGCAAAAAAAGGAATGTTCAAGTTACTGTATTGATACATAAAGTAGAGTTGATCCAGGGAAAATTCCAATTGCCACTTGGAGTCAGGAAGGAGATTTTTTCCCCCTTCATAAATTGGGGTGTTGTTTTTTTGCCTTCCTCTGGATCAACAGTTTAGGCAGGAAATGAGGATATTGCTAGAGGGTTGAACGGATGGACGTTGTCTTATTCAACCTCAAATACTATATATCTATATATAGTTATATATACTATAATAAGGTTGTGAGGTATGTTAATTGTATAGATCTGCCTAGAATCCTGCATTGTGTCTGGCATTCCAAAGTTTACCAGATTGCGGCTCAGCTAACACACAGTGAGTTGAAAGGGTCAGGTTTGGCTGGAAAGTTGCGGGTGGCGGGTCTGTTGAATTTGGAGGTTTGGGCTGGATCTTTAGAAAAAACGGGCAATGCCGGGACTCTGCTAGTAAATTAAATAAATAGGGAGAGGGAAAAGGAACAGAGACTTCTGGGTAATTTCAGTTTCCATGCAGCTCAGGAAAGCTATATCTATTAAAAGATGTTTACAACATCCGACAAGCTAAATCCAAAACAAGAGAGCCAACTCCAGACTGTATTGGCTTTATTGAGCCATCATCAGTGTAATAAAGCGTACAGGCATTAAAGCCAATATGGTCTGTAGTTGACTTTCTAGTTTTTCTAGTGGGATGCTGTCAAAAATTTTCTAATAGATTAGCTTTCCTCAGAGATGCATGGAATGTGGATATTACTCAGAAGTCTCTGTTCTTGTTACACAAAAAGTAAGAAGGGGTAATATTAGGATATCAGCGTTTACACATTTTACAGTGCACGCCGATACTGGGGCTTTGTAATGGGGACTTTAAGCACGTGCAACTGGAGCTACTTACCTACACAATCCCATGCAGGGGGTGCCCTACCATGAAGCAAACTGAAATATTTGCTCAGGGCCTCCCTGTGAAATGTGTAAAAGGTGGTGTCAGTTCCTCCTTCCTGTTAATGCTGACATTACATCACCAGTCCACCATCAGTGCTAATTCAGCCTCCAGTCCACCAGTCACTGTTAAGTAGCCCTCCAGTTCACCAGTCCTTGTGTACAGCATACCACACCTATCTCCACAAACCACTGCCTATGTTTCCTGATAAATCCACGCCCGCTTCATGTCCATCACCACCGTCTGCCAATAGGCGGCCATTTAAATGTGTTTTAGGTGTCAAAACCCTAGGACAACCCCTGACCAGATGATGCAATACCAAACATAAACTCGTTTTATATATACTGTATATAGTGTGTTGTGTAAAGGATTAACAGTTATGACTGTCTTACTCAATATAACATGGAGTCTTTAGAATTTATTCTGGTTTGTAATCACAGTCATTATGTTTGTATTTGAACATCCAAGGTAAAAGGGTATTGCCCCTTTTATGTCATTTATCAAACCAAAAGGCCAATGTCTGTACTTATTGCCCATCTATTGTTGGCTATTCGAGATTTTCTTTTCAACCATTCATTTTCATTCTGCCCATGTACATGACTTATGGACGTATAGATGGATAACTTGACTAAACCTTGATATTCAGTTTATCAGTGACAATATGGAACATTCAAATACTTTGGATTTCCGATTCGCTATTGAACAGACCAATAACAACTTCATCCCTATTACCCATCAGACTCTCGGATATCACATTTATGATTCCTGTGGAGAGAGATCTAGAAAGGTTGTATCGAGCGTGTTCCAGATATTATCAGGTACCAGGGAACCAGTTCCCAATACTCTGTGTGGAAATAGAAACATTGCTGGATTTATTGGGGATCCTACCTCAGAGACAACATTACCTGTAGCCCGATACTGAGTGTGTATGGATATTCCCAGGTAAGGAAAATGTGTCTAATGTAGAGTTGCTCCCCCCACAATGCATTTCATATATTTTCAGATTTTCGAAACTTATGTTCCCTATGGGCCTGAAGGCATGGATATATTTCACCTTAACTGATGATGGTCCGGCGATATAAATGTACATAGCGATAGTAAACCTATGACCGCGATCATAGATTTACCATCTGCCATCGAATACCATTGCGGTAGTTTATTATTCTACAGGCAAATGTTCATACATTATGAAATGTTTGACGTAAATGTATGATTGTGGCCTTACATTAAATATGGCCCTATATGTCTAAATGATTGAGCGTGCCCACTCTCCACTTTAAAATGTTCACTTACCTTCCATATCCTGAGTTCCCACCCTCTCCTTCAAAGGTTACTGTCTTCTCTTAAAGGATAAGTACACAGTATCTAGGAAACTTGAAGTTAGTGGGTAGCTGTGTCTTTAACTAAAAATGTTGTGGTCTTTATTACATTATAAAATATGTCCAGGAATAGGTATGGAAGGTCCATGACCAGAGTCAGCAGGAGTGTTTGGGCTGTCAGCCTCAAAACAACTCTTTTCCCCCATTTATCGACCAACTTATAGTTTGGTCCCAAGTAGCGGAGAAGGAAAGCACCTTATCACCAGGCATCAGCCCTCTGTACCTTACCCTGGCATAAAGTGACTTCATCACGTGGATACACCCAGCTGGATGTCAATTGGAAGTTGGGACTCTCTCTCAAACATAAGAAAATAAGGAGAAAACACGGTAAAATCATGGGTGCTGCAATTATATCCATGAACCATTAAACCTACTCCAGGATTGTAGCTGAAGCAGAGAGGGTAACCGCATTTCTAGCAGAGTCCGGTTAAAATCTCAGGAAGGGCACCCCCCTCGGATGGTAGGGAGTAGTGCGACTCTTGTCGATGCTCGCAAATTTAACAGTCTTTCATCAATTGTCTCAAAGCTTTTAGCCACAGTGACAGATTTTTGGTTCTTGTGGGATATGCCTGGACATAACAAGTATAATGATCAGTCACATCAAGACTTACCTATGCCAGCTAGTGTCATTGTCAATTTCACAATTTAACTCGACACTAGATCCAAGGGCCCGTTACTTGTAAAATGTTCTATAAGAGACAGCTCTAGTATGCAAAGTCTTTCTCTGCAAACAGGTTATACATCTCTCGCAGTAATCTACAAACTGCTTCCATCACCCGAGGCCAGAAGAAGCGATCCTAGACTAGGCCATAGGTTTTTTGAGTTCCTAGATGCCCATGTGATCATTGCAACTTCTCAAAATAGTCTCGGTAAACTTGGGAAGCACCAATTGTCTTCTCCTTGGAAGATCATGAAATAAGATAACCCTATAAAGGAGGAGGATAATTTCAGTTAATCCCATTACTTTAGAAAAAGGTTCTCTCTTTGGGTGTAGAGTATTTTCATATATCAAGGTCTTATTAATGACAGCCTCCCTGACATGACAATTATGGGATCACCCTTTTACAAACAAATCATATCTTGGGTTCTTAGTTAGAAATCCTTACATACTCCTAAGTGTAGTGGGGTAGTAATACAGGCAGGAACACTGTCCTCTCCACCTCCAAGCAAGTCACCAGGCACAACTCGAGAAAGTAATACTGCTCTTGTACAGCTGCTGTGGCAATCAAGTAGCCACGCTGGACCTGGGATTTCTCCCCACTCGCTGTCCTCCTGCTGAGCAGGAGACCAGGGCACTTGAAAGGGCATCGCCCCTATGTTCTTTGGGCCTGGTTGTATTGTAAAGAAAACTGGAATTAGACAAAGCAGCAAACACGATGCCCTGCAGCATCTAATTTGACAGTAGTTTAAATAATAGGTTAAAGGATTATTATCAGTTCTACCTCAAATTGGGCTCCATAAAGACAGTCATGTAGCTTTTCAGTGACAGCCATTTATAGACCAAAAGATTCTAGTTTGTGTACAGGATATTTCTTTCAGTTGGGCTCTGAGACTGACTGATATATGCAACTGTTTTATTCCCCCAGGATATTCTTTATGAAGGACGCCTCCCACCCTTGAACTAGCATCTACATGCAAAACGTACTTTGGTGGTCAGCATAGGCAAGTACAGGCACTCTGTGAATTTTTGCTTAATGTTGTAAGAGCTTTATCACAAGCAGAGTTCCATTTCTTTTTAAAGAGAGTATCTTTAATATTTTCCCGTTTCAACAGTCCATTAGTGGGATAGGCATTTAGAGTAACCCTCAATAAACCTCTGATAATAACTACAAAATCCCAAGAAGTATCTCACTCAGTTAGATTTCTTGGGTACCAAAACATGACTGTGTGTAATCCAATTTCCCAAGATATTAATAATGCTCCTGACAATGGAATAGGTTCTCATGTTGGGTATCATTTTAATGGGCCTACCTTCCCATTTACAAATACAATATTGGTTCCATATCACATATTCCAATACAACAATATTTTTATTTTATGCATATGGCTGTCCTAATGTGACCTCTTGGTATCCACCAGACCTCTAGCTGTAGAGAATTCCACAGATACACGATCGGTCCCACTTGTCTAGAAGAGGAGATCTGGTTCCATGCTTCACTAACCCTAAATAAACACGGGGACTGTTTCCAGGTGTGAATGGCATCTTATTGGTCCTTGCAAGAACTAATACCAATATTAAACCATTCCTGCCAAGTCATTACACACTGGTCCTGACACCTCCCCCTTGGTGCACAAGATGTGACTCACAGGTCACCTCCACTGCGTCCATAATCTGGTGGTTTCATAGACATGAATATCCACCTGCATTCCCTTTGTTCGGTGAATGTAAATCATATTGCTCTATGATGTGATTCCACTGCACATTTTACAAAAACCACCATCCACTTTACTGTGGTTATGAGAACTGGTTGGGTTCACAGTCACTCACCCAAGTAGAACTGGGTAACCTCTTGATGCCCAGTCTGTACACACTCTGATATAGAGAGCAAACCACCCATACTACCATCTGTGTGACCACTCTGTGTGCTGACAGGTACAGTTCTGTATTCACCACCTGGAGTACATTGATATGTAGGGGACTGTACCCGGCCACTCCTAACTCAGGCATCTGTCCTCCCTCTGACACACTCTCCTGCTGGACAGATCCTCCTTTATCCTCACTGCTACCTGTATCCGTGGGTCTAAAGTTCCCCTTCCGGTGGGTCTAAATAGACAGATACTGGTCATTCTTAACCCTTTCCTTGCCTTCCTGCTCACCATATCCCTGCTCCCTCTTAGACTGGGAAAAACCGTGACTGTTACTGGTATGGTTGGTCCTCAGGGATAGCTACTTCTTTCTATCTACCTGGGACACTCCTAGCTCTGTTAGCTGTCCCTCTTAAACCTACCTTCCTTTCACCCACCACTGAGGTGTGGTACTGGCGCTACCGATGCCCACACGATACCCTCTTCTCCCTCGGTCTGAGTGAAACATCCATTAGGACCCTGCTCTGAGTCCTTACCACCTGCCCCACAACACTCCTGCACTAATTCCTGACTGCTATCCAGGACCTCAGGCAGATGGGCACAGGATCAGGGATCCTACTTGGAAATCCCTCTTACTACGGGTACTTTACCCAGAACACATCACCTGGGGATACCTTCCCTCCCCTCTACATTCACACATGTAGACAGTACTGGTTCTGGCACGACTGACACCCTCTCTGGTCTCTCAGCCCTCCCTCCCAGCTACTGTGACAATCCTACCTACAGGTACTATACCTGACTCTACCAGAGAGTGAACTGGGGGATCCCCCTCTCTCTCTCCATTCACACAGTTAGGCAATACTGGTTCTGGCACTGACTGACACCTGCTCTGGTCTCTCAGCCCTCCCTCCCAGCTACTGTGACAATCCCTACCTACAGGTACTATACCTGACTCTACCGAGAGTGAACTGGGGGATCCCCCTCTCTCTCTCCATTCACACAGTTAGACAATACTGGTTCTGGCACTGACTGACACCCTCTTGGTCTCTCAGCCCTCCCTCCAGTTACTGTGACAACCCTACCTACAGGTTACTATACCTGACTCTACCAGAGAGTGAACTGGGGGATCCCCCTCTCTCTCTCTCCATTCACACCGTTAGACAATACTGGTTCTGGTACTGACTGACACCCTCTCTGGTCTCTCAGCCCTCCTCCCAGTTACTGTGACAACCCTACCTACAGGTACTATACCTGACTCTACCAGAGAGTGACAATGGGGGATCCCCTCTCTTCTTCCATTCACACAGTTAGACAATATGGTTCTGGCACTGACTGACACCTCTCTGGTCTTCAGCCCTCCCTCCAGTTACATGTGACAATCCCTACCTACAGGTACTATACCTGACTCTACCAGAGAGTGAACTGGGGATCCCCCTCTCTCTCTCCATTAACACAGTTAGGCAATACTGGTTCTGGCACTGACTGACACCTGCTCTGGTCTCTCAGCCCTCCCTCCCAGCTACTGTGACAATCCCTACCTACAGGTACTATCACTGATCTACAGAGAGTGAACTGGGGGATCCCCCTCTCTCTCTCTCCATTCACACAGTTAGACAATACTGGTTCTGGTACGACTGACACCCTCTTGTCTCTCAGCCCTCCCTCCCAGTTACTGTGACAATCCCTACCTACAGGTTACTATAACTGACTCTACCAGAGAGTGAACTGGGGGATCCCTCTCTCTCTCTCCATTCACACAGTTAGACAATACTGGTTTGGCACTGACTGACACCCTCTCTGGGCTCTCAGCCCTCCCTCCCAGTTACTGTGACAATCCTACCTACAGGTACTATACCTGACTACCAGAGAGTGAACTGGGGGATCCCCCTCTCTCTCTCCATTAACACAGTTAGGCAATACTGGTTCTGGCACTGACTGACACCTGCTCTGGTCTCTCAGCCCTCCCCTCCCAGCTACTGTGACAATCCCTACCTACAGGTACTATACCTGACTCTACCAGAGAGTGAAATGGGGGATCCCCCTCTCTCTTCCATTACACACGTTAGACAAATATGGTTCTGGCACTGACTGACACCCTCTCTGGTCTCTCAGCCTCCCTCCCAGTTACTGTGACAATCCCTACCTACAGGTACTATACCTGACTCTACCAGAGAGTGGAACTGGGGATCCCCCTCTCTCTCTCCATTAACACAGTTAGGCAATACTGGTTCTGGCACTGACGGACATCTGCTCTGGTTCTCAGCCCTCCCTTCCAGTGTACCTTGCCCCTTGTTACCTGTTCCTTTACTGATTGCAGTGGGTGGTCACACTCCAGCGCGGCTGGACTTATTGAGACCGGATCATTGGCACAAAAAAGCAGAGACCATTCTCCCCAATCATTCCCCAGTAACACATTGACCGGAATTCATTGGAATCCCCACTTCTCTCAGACCTCTCCCCACACCACAATCCAAGTAAACATTAGCCACAGGCACTGTGAATGACTCCCACCCACTCCCTTCACCAATAAAGTCTTCCCAGGAATAATGTCCCCAAAGTTAATTCTCTAGGTGCACCAGAGACAAGTTAGCTCCCTAGTCCCGTAACCCCTGGGTAACTTTATCTCCCACAGTCACAGTCTGCATATGAGATATAAATTCTCTGTCTACCAGATACGAACATTACCACTGGATTGACAGGTGAAACTGGTCCCTTTCTTTCTGGAGAGGAAGCTCTTACATGTCCCGTCTGGTTACATATAAAAAAATCTGCGTGTATCTCCATGGTTTACGCTCACACTGGGCCTTTCAGACAAATTCTCACCAGCCTTGACATTCTTCTGTGCTGCTTCCCTGTGGTGATGCTCCTTCCAGCTTGTGATCTTGTGAGAGTTGGACCTTTTGGATATTTGGCACCCTGTTCGCAGTATAAAAGCCTGCAATGTCTGCGGGCCTGTGCTGCAGTTTTTGGCTCCGATAAACCACAAAACTGTTGTACCTTCCCGGGTCAAATGTGCAGAAGCTGTTCTTGTACCATTAGATCCTCTAACTCCCCAAATGTAGTAACCGACAGTCCATTTAACCAGTGGCGAAATGCGGTTTTCACCGTTCTCAGATTACATCTGAGTAGCTGTTGGTAGTGACCTCTCGCAATGTACGGAACTTCGCTAGTAAACCTCTGGAGTCAAGTTATATTTCTTTATCAGGGCTTTCTTCAAAGCATCAAAGTCCCCATCAAGCTGGTGGTAGTTCCACAAAGGGCATCTAAGGCTTTGCCTTTAATTCAGTGTGTCAAGTATCTTGCCCATGCTCCTTGGCAACTGATAGTCTGCAGCACTTTTCAAAACTCAAAGGTGTCCAAGTCCCTGTCCTTATCCATGACAGAAAACTTAGGGACTGCATGAAAAGCCAACAGACCCTCACTGACCTGTTGAGATTGGGTCTGACACTGGAGCCTTGCCAACTCCAGTTGAAATGCGCAGTCTGCAGCTTCCGTTCCGTAACAGAAGTCTGCAGCTTCTGTTAATCAAAGGTTAACAGTCTTTCTGGGATAGCTAAAGTCAACATCGCTTCCCGACTCAGTTGTGTAGTTCTGCTGCTCCTGGTCACTCTCCAAACAATGCCCTTATCAGCAGCTCCTTGGACTTGTTCAGGACATCAATACCTCTTTCCTTACAGAGGTTGATCAGGACCTCCTGGTTTGTCTCTTGTAAAAGGTTGCCACTCACCTGCTCCCAGCTGACCTTGCCAAATAAAAGATAGAAAAGAAAAATAGAGATGGGGGGAACAACTGTTGTACGTATGTCTTTTAAAAATAAATGCACTGAGTTTGTCTTTGAAGACCGATACCCTCACAAGGATACAGTTCTTTAGTACAAGGGTTAAATACTTAATCCAAGCACTAATGCTCTATAAAAATAATTATCCACACGCTGCCAGCCCAATTTGTCACGAACGCCAGTTCGCTGGGCACGTGATCTGACCAATCAATCTGTAATTGCTACCACCACTACGCATTTCCAGACACACAGAAGCCCAATCACTCTTGACTCTCACTGACTATGCACACTCTGTCCTGGCATCTAAATGGTTTAACTCTACACCACTCACTCCAGCAAACAACTGGTTAATCAGCATCAGTCCTTCACAAGCAGGTCAAAGAGTTAATTAGCATTTACACTAGCAAAGCATTCCATACACTTAAAGACCATCCAAACACATATAAAGAGGCTAACTGAGTTCTTTTAAAGCATCAAAGATGAAACGTATTAAATTTTAGATTTAATATTCCAAAAGGTGGACAGTGCATATAATACAAAATAATAGAAAATGGTGTTTAATATAAATGATATAATATAGGTACAAACAGTATACAAAATAAAAAGGATAAAAATATTCACAGACTAATACTCACTAGTCCTGGGTCTTGGGGCAAGAAGGAATCATAGATCCATACCCATTTAGCATGTTCCCTCAGTATGAACAAAGTTAAAGGGGCTACAGTGTTATTTTTAAGCCCATTGATGAAACCATCCCCTACTTAGCTATGCAGAGGGGGAGTGTCCAGGAATGTCCAGATTTACAACTTGTCACAATCATTCATTCCTCCTCAGTTAGGCAGATTCCATATAACTTTAGATATGTACATTATAGGGATATAGACCACATATTCCTCTCCTGTAATAATATCAATTCCTACAATACAAACATGACCCATGTAGTATAATACATATTTCCCAAGATATAATTACTCCTCCTGACAAGGGAATAAGGTCTCCATGTTGGATATCATCTTAATGGGCCTACCTTCCTATTCACATATATAATATTGGTTCCCATATCACATATTCCAGCCCCCCATTGTCTAGAAGAAAGGATCTGGCTCCATGCTCCAATAATGCTATAAACACTGGGGCCTGTTTCCAGGGTGGAATGGCATTTTTATTGGCCCTTTGAAAGAACTAATAACCAATAGCAAACCATCCATGCCAAGTTACTAACACACGTCCTGACACACACTATTATTACTACCTTGGCACACCACCACTACACAACCGCCAAGCACACAAATCCTCCCTTGAAACACCACCAGCACACAAATCCCCCTACCCCCTTGTCACAAATTCTTTGGAAAACAAACAAATTCAGCAAATCTCCCACCCCTATAGCACAATTTATTTGGCACACAGGCAAAGTTTTATTAAGCAATCCCTCCAACTTGGCATAGAACCAGCACAAAAATCCCCCCCCACTTAGTTGGCGAGTGTTTTTTTTCTTGAGGCAAATCCTCCTGAAACTTGGAAACTACTAACCAACCTGACAATGATTGTGTAGTTATGGGTGTTGGGGAAGGGGCGCCACCTTCACTCCACCAGACAGTCACTCCACCAGACAACATTGCGTGCATTCCCATTTGTGACTTAGCTCACTGAACTACCAATGTGTGATTTAAAGAGTGTAAGTGTCTGGATGAGAAGCTTGGGCCCGGCCACATTTAAAGGGTATTGTCCACCCCCCAAACAAACGTTGGTTTTGTTATATTTGGATGTAAACCTGTCCGCACCTGGGGCTTTACTTGGGGGTAGTTCTTTGATAACCGTTTCCAATTCCTCTTTTCAATTATGTTGTTTAGAGAGTTTAGTTGGGGTTTAGTTAGTTTATGCAAGAATGAATTCATCTCATCCCTTAAATTGTATTTCTAAAAAGAGTTTGGGTTAGAATAAAGCTTTGGAAAGTATTTGTTCTGCCCCCTGTAGGTCTGTACAGGGTGAAGTTCAGTATGGGAGTCACCCCTTAGTTGTCTTGCTTATAAAAGTGTGTGCCTTTTCCTTATTCATAAAACCACTGACGGGGAAAACAACAAGGATTGTTTAAAGGGCATGTCCACCCTTAAAAACTTTCCCCATAACTAGTTTGCCTTCCCCCAGCCCCAACCGCTATAAAATAATTTAAGGAAGTGCCCAATCTTACTTACCTCCCTCTCTCCTCCAACGCACAGCCCGGCCTTCTGCTTGCAAACACAGCAAGCAGGGGGCAGGACCGGCAGCCACGTCCATGATTGGCTGAGAGGCAGCCAATGACGGACGCGGCTGCCAGCTTCTCAGAATGCGGGGGAGAGATCGAAGGAAGTAGAGTTCGGGGGACTTTCTGAAAATTATTTTTAGCGGTTGGGGCTGGGGAAAGGCAAACTATTATATGGCAAAGGGTTTCTGTGTAGGGGGAGGGATCGCAAAATGGGAGGGAGAGGGAGGGGGAGGGAGGGGGGAAGGGCTGCAGTACGCATGCCAAACTTCTCCCGGAGGCGAGACAGGAGGCAGAGTCCTTTACGGACTTGCTATCCTCCTGGTGGGCAGTTTTTGGGCCTTTGGGAGGGGGGACTACAGGAGAACCATATGGAGCTGGGATGTGAGGTAAGGATTTTATTACACTTCATGGTGGGGCCATTGGGGGGGATTATAGTTTTTGGGGTTGACATACCCTTTAATTTGGGGAAGTGGTGTGAAGCTGTGTCCTAAGGGTGATCACTACATGGAGTTGCTTTAAGAAAGGTGAGTGGAATTTCTGCTCTGTCTCTTTAAATAAGAAGCAAGTGTTCTGTAATTGGTGTCATGTTTTAGTCATGAGCCCCATTAGCTCGCCTAACTGCTGCCTTATTGCCTTCCCATAATGTACCTTCTGATGGCACAGTTCTATTATTTAAATATAATTCTTTAGTTGATTTGTGACATCCTCTATAGGTTAGGATTTCTAAGAGTTGCCTCATTAAAGCAGCCAGTGGCAACCGTTGTTTAAAACTGTAGGTTTTTTTTATTGATCTGTGTCCAGTCAGGATATGTGGGAGATCTCTGATGTCGCCATAAAGTGTAGCAGAGGGGCATTCAGCCAGGTATAATCTAGTCTTGGGGGAACGAGTTTAAGGGTATTGGTAATTACAGCACCTGTGGCGGTGGGAACTGCCTCCAAAACAGTCATGCCGGCACTCCAAACACTTCCATCCAGTACACCGTCTCCCCTCGGTTAAATCATACAAAGCGTAGTGTCCAATGGGACAAAAAAGGGGGAAGCGGGCAGCCTTTATTGTCAAATCTTTAAAATCCTCTATACAAAGTTGCAAACAAACAACCCATGGGCAATAGAAACTGTGAACCCTCCAGGCTCCACGATGCGTTTCGTGGCCAATAGCCACTTCCTCAGGGGCAAGAAGGAGTGTCCTCTCTCCCTGTTCTATTAAAGCCCGGATAGTTAACCCCTTCATTACATAAACCAACTACCAAGGTGAGAAAAAGGTGACATCTTCAACATACATTGTGCAAACATTAAAAACATTATCAGCATTATATAGCATCATAAAAACCAGAATGAAAAACAGTGAACATGATCTTATCAAAGAGATGATCTTATCAAATTTGCAGTATAAATATAAATATAATAAATATAATAAAGTAAGCTGACCACAGTTCAAAAATTTGGCAGACATATATAATATCCGAGAGGCATTAAAATATTATTGGCTAATTATTTGATCAATGTGAAGTTCCACCATGGTAAATTGAAATCATCAGAGATAGTGGAGTATTATTTCTGATCCAATCAATCCTGATCACAGAAACAACTTAGTTCTAAATCCCTGTTCATGCCCCTGGGCTAAAGTTTCCAGCATATATATCCAGAAAGCTCCTTACATAAAAGGATAGATTCTCTATTACCCTTCCGTATCTCAGTTTCTGCACTGTCAATGATTTGGAACTTATATTCAAAGTGCCACCCATGCTGTTCAATCATGTGTGTAGATATAGCAGAATCATATTTTTTATTATTGTCGCGTTTACATGTTTGCCAATCTTTTATGGTCAGATCTGATGGTTTTGCCTATATACTGGCTCCCCAAACTACATGTAGCTAGATACACTGCATGAGTGGATTTACAGTTGTAATAACGATTAATCCGGAAGTCTTATTATTACTACTACTAGTGAATGTTTTGGACACCTCAATATATTTGCAAATTTTGCACGTTTGTGTCCACATTGGAAAAACCCTTGTACTTGAGCCATGTTGGTTGGGATGTGTTGTGTCCTGTCTAAGAACATACTGGGTGAAACTAAAGCACCAACAGATTGTCCCCTCCTATACATAAACTCTCGGTATTGGGGAGATAATACCTTTCAAAAGGGGATTGAGAGAAGAATGGGCCAAAATTTCTTGAGAATTCTCCTAATTTTGTTACTGTCTTTACTATATGTGGTCACAAAAACCGGACCATTACGTTCTGGGTGACCATTGTTTCTTTTATTGGATCGTTGCCCTTTGAAAGATAACAATGTAGTTCATCTTTACTCACAGCTTTTCATAAGCATTTCTGATTGCTCCTGGGGTGTATCCTCTTTCCAAAAGGCGATCCCAAAGCTCCATGGACTTGGACTGAAACTTGTCCCATAGGAGCACACTCTCCTCAGCCATATAAATTGTCATAGGGGATTGCCTTTATAACCGAAGTAGGATGGTTACTATCTGCCCGTAATATCATATTCCTTGTTATGGGTTTACGAAAAAGGTCCGCCGTGACCTGTTTTTCTACAATCCAAAATAAATGTCCGAGAATTCAATGGCAGTTTTATTTTTTTGATTAGTGAATGTAATACCCCAATCAGTATTGTTACAATAATTGAAAAATTGGCGTGAACTCATTAGAACCCCGGGGTTCTTCCCAGATCAGTATTAAATATCTAGTGTACCTATTATCGCTTTGATGTTATTTTGAAAGGGTTATTGTTGAAGATAAATGTATGTCCCCCAAACCCCATAAAGAGGTTTGCGTATGGGGAGAGAATTTCCCTCCCATAGAGGCCCCCTTTTCTGTAAATAGTAAGCATCATTAAACAAAAAATAATTCGTATCCAATAGAAACTTGAGTGCCTGTAAAATAAACCTTTTTGTGGATCAGGGTATGCGTCATGACAATCCAGCCAATATTTAACAGATTCCATACCCTTATGGTGGGAATGGACGAGTATAGAGATGCAACATCCATAGTCACCCAGTAGTAATTTTCTCCCAGATTGTGGATGAGAATACTGTAATAGCGTGGTTGTGTCTCGTAAGTAAGTGGGAAGACTGATTACCATGGGTAATAGCATAGAATCCACATATTGGGAAAGGTGCTCATTTAGTGAGCCGATACCCGAAATATGGGTCGGCCTTTTACCTCAACCAGTGATTTTGTGAACCTTCGGCAAAATGTGAAATATTGGAGTCACCGGACACTATTCAATAGATATTCATATTCCAGTGTGCAAAATACCCCTGTAGATAGACCAAGATCCAAAAGTTCTTGCAGTCGATTCAAAAACTCTTTAACTGGGTCACCTGGTAATATTTGGTAAGTATCTACACGTTAAGCTGTCTCATCACTCTCTATGGTACTCCTCGAGTCCAAACCACCACGGACCCCCTTATCTGCCCTTTATCACAATATCTGGATTCTTTCTAATCCCATTAATGTATCACATAAGGTCACCGATTTTTGCAGGGATCCTTACACAATTTAGAGGAAACTCATTCTCCGTAACTCTGAGGATACGCCTTTGTAAAATAAATCTATACAGTTACCTTTACTTTGTATCGGGTAAAAGGAAGACCTTTTCTTTAAAACCTGAAGATATAATAAGTGTAGCGGTATTAGTAGTATCATGCCTTAGCGATTGTAAAAGATCCAGATTACATTGGTCTAAAAAAGTATTCTTATAATTGTTAATAGCAATTGTATTCATTACACTATTGTCAGGTAAATGGGCCTCATTCATATCATTATCCAAGTGTGCAATAGATATTGTAGTGGGAGAGGTGTCCGTGGACTGTTGATTGAAGTGTCGCTGTAAAGTTAATTTCCTCATGAATCTATTAAGATCCAACAAGACGTCAAAAGGCTTAGTATTTTTAGGTATAACAAATAAGACCAGATTTAAAGCTGTAACCTCACTTGGTTTCAAAGATGTATGTGAGATGTTATAGCATTGTTTTATTCTTAGTCCTCAAATTGGAGTGCAATTCTATAGAATACCTATTCCATTGGTCTGGGATTAGTGTCTCTTCCTGTTGGCCTTGTATCGTGTTCGTTGTTCCTGAGGTCTCAGATCTTCTTTCTTCCTCCTTTGCCCTCTTTCTTTCTCTTAGGTTGGACGCCCACGCAGTTTGTCTCGATATCTGGTCCTTGGTGGACTGTGGCCTTGGAGGAGGGGGGCTGTATACATTCTCTGTCTTCTATAGTCTCCGGTTCCTGTAATAAAAAAGAGGAGGAGGAAGAGGAGGAAATACCGGCGAACGATAGGTGGATTGGGAATACGAATCTTCCTTAGGCTTAATATCGTCGGTTACGAAATGGACTCTTTTATCGTATGATTTCGATCTATACCGTGATCTCTTACTGTCTCTGTTAAAAGATCTGCTTCTTTGACATATATTTCCAAAAATATACATTATTCAATTCGTAATCAGTTTTTATCTCTGATGAATTTTTCATGTTTAAGTTTCTTGATGTCACATTCCATCCTATATTTCTCCTTAATGGACTGTATAATCGCCTCCCCTTCCTTTTTGTCCTTTTTAATTAGAAACTCGTTTAAATGTGCAAATCATCTATTAATTTATCCTGTTGTTTCTTGTCAAAAGCGATTATTAGTTCCATTAATCGAAAAGAACAATCCGTCAAAACTTATTCCAGGCCTCATAAAGTCTTTTTGTGTGACATTAAAAGTAGGGAACTTCTTAATACGAAGTCCCCGTGGGACCCTTTTGACTCAATAATTTTCTAAAGACACATATCCCACCATAATTTAATTTCCGAAGTCATCTTTTTTCCAATTCTTTAATTGTATGATCATGTCTTGCGTTATAACATTATGATCCCAATCTCCACTATCCTCTTCTGCAAAATCCATCTGCCTCTTTGTGTCTATATCACTGCAAAACATATAGCTGGCCGTATGTTCTCCATATTCAAATAAATGCCCAATTGTGTGTGAAAAAAATGCTTGAGTTTAGAAATCGTCCGTTCGTATTGCAACTTTGTGTCTAAATAGAGTGCTACTGTAGTTCCTTATAAGACATTACAGTGAGAGTATAACAGATTTCCAAATTCAAATGTTATTAGCATATAATGCAAATCAAAAGCTCTTCTACACTGTGTCCAATCCGTACATCCAAGTATTAAGTGATAAAGGAAGCGTTACATACCACCTTCTGTAGTGCCGTTGGGAGAAATCCAAACACCTGGATAAATCGATCAACAGTAAGTTACAGCACCTGTGGCGGCGGGGAACTGCCTCCAAACAGTCATGCCGGCGCTCCAAACACTTCCATCCAGTACACCGTCTCCCCTTGGTTAAATCATACAAAGCGTAGTGTCCAATGGGACAAAAAAGGGGGAAGCGGGCAGCCGGACTTCGATAAATTCGTAAATCCTTTATTGTCAAATCTTTAAATCTCTTATACAAAGTTGCAAACAAACGAACCCATGGGCAATAGAAACATGTGAACCCTCCAGGCTCCACCCGAGCGTTTCGTGGCCAATAGCCACTTCCTCAGGGGCAAGAAGGAGTGTCCTCTCTCCCTGTTCTATTTAAAGCCAGGATAGTTAACCCCTTCATTACATAAACAACTACCAAGGTGGAGAAAAAGGATGACACTCTTCAACATACATTGGCAAACATTAAAAACATTATCAGCATTATATAGCATCATAAAAACCAGAATGAAACAGTGAACATGATCTTATCAAAGAGATGATCTTATCAAATATGCAATATAAATATAAATATAATAAATATAATAAAGTAAGCTGACCACAGGCTATATGTTTTGCAGTGAATATAGACACAAAGAGGCAGAATGGATTTTTGCAGAAGAGGATAGTGGAGATTGGGATCATAATGTTATAACGCAAGACTATGATCATACAATTAAAGAATTGGAAAAAAAGATGACTTCGGAAATTAAATTATGGTGGGATATGTGTACTTTAGAAAATTATATGAAAGTCAAAAGGGTCCCACGGGGACTTCGTATTAAGAAGTTCCCTACTTTTAATGTCACACAAAAAGACTTTATGGAGGCCTGGAATAAAGTTTTGACGGATTGTTCTTTTCGATTAATGGAACTAATAATCGCTTTTGACAAGAAACAACATGATAAATTAATAGATGATATTGCACATTTAAACGAGTTTCTAATTAAAAAGGACAAAAAGGAAGGGGAGGCGATTATACAGTCCATTAAGGAGAAATTAAATAGGATGGAATGTGACATCAAGAAACTTAAACATGAAAAATTCATCAGAGATAAAACTGATTACGAATTGAATAATGTATATTTTTGGAATAATAATGTCAAAAGAAGCAGATCTTTTAACAGAGACAGTAAGAGATCACGGTATAGATCGAAATCATACGATAAAAGAGACTTTGTATAAGAGGATTTTAAAGATTTGACAATAAAGGATTTACGAATTTTATCGAAGTCCGGCTGCCCGCTTCCCCCTTTTTTGTCCCGTTGGACACTTCACTTTTTAAGGTTTATTGCTTTGACTGACGGTGACAGATACTCCATAGAAATTGGATTTGCATATGATTTGTCTAAAGCCTTTCGCTATTTCCTCTCCTGTGGTCCTTGGTGGTTGTACAGACAGGTTAAATTTATCTAGTGCTGCCATATTGTGCACCATATTAAAGTCTCCGGCTGTACGGGTAAGGTAAGTTACATTTTGCTAATTGGTGCAAAAATGTTACCTGGTGAGCATTTGGGATATAAACACTGCACATCACCATTTCCATATGATTTATATGTTCCTGTAGTATCACATATTGCAAGCTGCATGAACGTGGCCTTTGGTGATAGTCAATTGACAGTTTTTATGGATTAAGATTAAGTCTACATATCCGCCATGTCCCTACGCATCCTCACACAACTAAATGCATGTGACCTAAGCTTCTATCCTCCCCATTATAGACAAAAGGTGTTAGTGTAAAGTTATGGACCCAGGGAGAAGGGGAGAATGTAGAATAGGTAGAGGTCTTGTCTTGGTCTTGTCTTGAGTTGGTATTTTTGTCGCCCCATAATATTCGACAGACTATGGTACCCATTCTGTTTGGAAAGTTTAAGCATGACCATAATAATAACATATATCGATATATATTAGATTATACATCATTTGGTCTCCTAATGAGATTGGAAAGGATACATATCTTAACCCAGTTCTACAGCAATCCCAAGCTATATTATAACTTTATACACTCATTTACCTAGAGCCGCTACTGCTCTGGGTAAAAGTCCTGTTTGTGATTTAAATCGCGTTTGCAAATGTGGGCAAATTCCAGTAGGGATTTACCCACTGTGGGATGAAACGACCGCAAGAGCGATATTGGATAAGGCATTGCAATTAGCACAATAGAGGTGACATAGCATGGCACAGATATCACATAAATACTCACAAACCAGAGGGATCAGTAACAGTATAAATAACAATCAGCTTGTTAGTGCCACCCCAGCTTCCAGGTCACTGTAGTGGAATCTTCTTACCCCTATGTCTGGCACTATGTCCCTATTCTTGGGTGGTATACCCAGGACTCTAGTCCTTACTAAATCTCCTTGTTGGAGCTCAGGCTGCTCACTAGCTACCCTACTCCTATCTATCACTCCTGGAGTGATCTATAACAGAATATAATCCCACATTAACTGGGCCTACCTGTTATTAAGATTAAGTCCCCTGGCTCTCCCCTACCCTCTAGGAAAAATTCCATGAAGTAAAAAGAGAGAAAGAGCTCATGGTTGATCTACCTTTTATATTTTTACACTTTAACACAGTGACCCCTACTGGCCAAATCCTGTCAGAACAAGAAGACTAAAAGTGAACTAATTTACCAGTTCCCTACATTCTCCCCCTGGTGAATTCCCCCCACAAGGAAAAATACAAAAACATTTATTTACACATTGAATTCTACATCCGCTTCAGTAGTCTCTCCGGAGACCTACTCTGGACAATGGTCTACTGAAATGGAATAAAGAATTAGCAAAAATGCAGTTAAACACAGTCAGAAAAATAGATATATGACTAATAGTACATAGACATCATATTAACAATCAACAACAAAGCATAAGGTGGAGCAGAATAACAAGGCACTGCATAACAAAGGCTCCCCAAAGTGTCATAAGTGAAGACAGGGGGAGGTCTCCTAATACGATCACCCTTCTCACATCTCCAGGAATAGGTATAGAAGGTCCATGACCAGAGTCAGCAGGAGGCCTTGGGCTGTCAGCCATAACAGGAACAGGGGACAGTTCATTTTCTATCCTTGGCTAAAAAGGAGAGGTAGCAGCATCTAATCCATCCCTCTGAGGCAAACTAAAACTTGCCACTGGTTGCAAAGATTGTCCAGGGCTATCAAGTGGAGGTGCAAACCAGTCGTTGTCAGCAACTTGTCCATCATCACAGTATGTGGGTACATTGTCAGCATCAGCTGCAGTATCAGGTTCCTCATCTGTAGTGGGTACTCGGGGTACTGGGAGTTAATGGTTTTGGTGCCATGTCTCCTCCCCTCTGGATCACAGATTTGGTACACAGGAATGTTTGGTAGTTTGCCTACCACCTCAAACAAACCTTTCCTCTATCTATCAGACAACTTGTTGGCAGTTGGACCCAAGTTGCAGAGAAGCCCCTTATCACCAGGCACCGGCTCTCTGAACCGTAACCTGGCATCGAAGAGTCTTTTGTTCCCAGCATTTATCTTTGTAGCATTCCCCTCAGCCAAATGTTAGGCCTTCTTTAGGTATGATCATAGATTGGTCACATACCGGTAGTGATCTTGACATCCTACTCCATCAGTGGATACACCCAACTGGATGTCAATTGGAAGTCGAGCCTTTCTCCCAAACATAAGGAAATAAGGAGAAAACCCAGTGGAAAACTGAGGGGCGCAATTATATGCATGAACCATCACACCTATATGGCTACTCCAGGTTTGCTTAGCTGAAACAGCATATCTGTATATCTAGAAGAATGCCCAGGAAGGGCACCCCCCTCAGGATGGTATGGAGTAGTGCAACTCTTGTTGATAGTCAGCCAATGAAACAGTTATCAAAGAAACTTTATCAATGCTCTGAAAGTCTCACCCTTGATCAGTGTGGATTCAGTTGGGAAACCAATAATGCATAAACAACTTTTCCCATTATATTTTAGCCACAGTGACATTTCTTTGGTTTATCATGGGATATCCGTATAGCATAAATGGGGGCCTAGGCACTCCTTCAGGCAATGTGCCAGTGTATTCCAAGTGCTGCTTCCCTCTGTCCTCTACCTCAAGGACTCCACGCTATAGCACAAGCAGAAAAGGGTTGATGGAAGCGCACACTGTTAGTCAGAAAAATTCTGTTTAAAGCATCACACAAACACACAACGTTTCGGAGAACGCTATGTCTCCTTCATCAGGTGTAACTCACACAATAACCCATACCACCATACACTTCTGGCCACTCCCCTAAAAGGCGGAAGGGAGGAGCTATGTTGGATCATAAATGGTGGTATGGGTTATTGTATTGAGTTACACCTGATGAAGGAGACATAGCGTTCTCCGAAACGTTGTGTGTTTGTGTGTTTGTGTGATGCAATAAAGAGAATTTTTCTGACTAACAGTGTGCGCTTCCATCAACCATTTTCTGCTTATCATGGGATATGCCTGGACGTAACAGGTATAATGATTAGTCACAATCAAGACATTACCTACGCCACTGTTCACAATTAACCTATGCACACTAGATCCAAGGGTCCGTTACTTTGTAAATGTTCCATAGGAGCAGCTCTAGTAGGCAAAGTCTTTGTCTGCAAACAGGTTATACATCTCCCGCAGTAATCTACAACTGCTTCCATCATCCGAGGCCAGAAGAAGCGATCTTGAACTAGGCCATAGGTTTTTTGAGTTTCTAGATGCCCATGTTGATCATGCAAACTTCTCAAAACAGTCATTCAGTAAATTCGGGGAAGAAATAATTGTCTTCTCCTTGGATGATCATGAAATAGATGAACCCTATAAAGGAGCCCATGGATAGTGTTCAGTTTATCCCATTCTCTTAGGAAAAAGGTACTCTCTTGGGGTATTTTTCATATAATTAGGGTCTTGTTTAATGACAGCCTCCCTGACAGGATGAATTATGGGATCTTTTGCAAACAAATCATATCTTGGACTCTTAGTTGGAAATCCTTACATATCCCTAGTGTAGTGGGGTAGTAATACACGGCAGGAACACTGTCCTCTCCACCTCCAAGCGAGTCCACCAGGCACAACAAGTAATACTGTCTCCTTGTACAGCTGCTGTACAATAAGAAGCCACTGCTGGACCTGGGATTTCTTCCCATTCACTCTCCTCCTGATTAGGAGGTAGACCAGGGTATCTTCAAAGGGCATCTGCCCCTTTGTTCTTTGGGCCTGGCTTGTATTTTAAAGAAAACTGGTATTAAGCAGCCAACCACCGATGCCCTGCAGCGTCTAATTTGGCAGTGGTTAAAATATCTGTTAAAGGATTATTATCATTTCTTACCTCAAATTGGGCTCCATAAAGACAGTCATGTAGCTTTTCCATTTATAGACCAAATATTCTAGTTTGTGTACAGGATAGTTTTTTTCAGTTGGGCTGAGACTGATATATGCAACCGGTTTTAATCCCCCAGGATATTCTTGATGAAGGACGCCTCCCAACCCTTCGTAACTAGCATCTACATGCAGAACATTAGGATTTTGTGGGTCAGCATAGACAAGTACAAGTGCTTCTGTGAGTTTTTGCTTTAATGTTGTAAAAGCTTCCTCATATTCGGCGAGATTCAATAAAAGTTCTTATAGTTTAAAATGGTGCTAATTTTGCCCCAACCAATCAGATCTTATTTAACATTTGAAACCTTACATCTGATTGGCTGGGGCAAAATTAGCCCCATTTTTAATGATAAGAACTTTTATTGAATAACCCTGATTATGTTTAATATTGTCCCTTTTCAACAGTCCATTTAGTGGATAGGCAATTTTAGAGTAACCCTCAATAAACCTCTGATAATAACTACAATTACCAAGAAGGATCTCAGCTCAGTCATCAAAGTAAACTATAGAGTTCCTCGGATTCAAGTTTCCCAGGACCTTTTCCATAAGGTGTTGAAAGGCAGCTGGATTGCCTTTTATCCTAGAGGCAAAAATTGGGTATATTGGTAAAAACCCTTAAAGGTAAATTAAAGCTGATCTTCTGCAAACATAGGAATTTGGTAATATCCAGATCTTAATTCCATCACTGAGAACCAAGCACTGCCATACAAAGCATCAAGTGCCTCATCAATACGTGGCAGTGTGTACTGATCAGGGATGGTGAGCTTGTTTAGTGTTTTATAGTCCACACATTAGCAAATACTTTCATTTTTCTTTTGGACAATAACAATAGGTGAAGCATAAGGACTTTGTGATTCCAATAATCTTTTGGTCTTTGATTTTTTTAAAAATAGTCTCTGACATAATCAAGATCTTTGGGGGGTATTTGGCAAGAACTTTCTTTAACAGGAATGCTGTCTTTTAATCATATGGTGTGTTCTGCATGTTTAGCACACCCCATGTCCATATCATCAATGGAAAACACATCACTGAACTGCTCTAGTCTACTCTCCTGTCGGTGTTCCGGGGGGGTCATCAGAAGCATTTAGCTGAGTCTCTAACACTCCCTATTTGACAGGTAAAGATTCTAAACATTCCACAGGGTAGCAGTGGGCTACTGTCTGCCAGCCTGGAATTACTATGGAATGAGAGGTAATATTTTTTTACAGTGACACATCAGTTCTAGGGCATTTGTAACGGTAGTCCATTCTCTCTGGAACTGTCTCCCAGCCATTCTTTGAAGCTTCTTCAGGGCCAGAACGAAACTTCCACTTGAAACAGTTACAATCTCCACATAGACCCAGAGGATTTTCACTACCCCTGGTGGAAGCTCTACTGGGTGCCATGAGTTTCCAACCCAACCCCCATGAGATTCAGGAGCAAATGTCTGGCAAATCTCCTGCAACTCTGGGGCTACTGGCAATATAGTCAACGGGGTACCTTCCCTCAGCTGTAGAAACTTAATGAAGGCTTCCTCAATAGCTTTCACATTAGAGCCAACAATCATAGGTGTAGACTTTATTTCCACCTGGAGGGGGGCTCACAAAAGCAATGACTTAAAGTGGGGGATCATTGTCTCTAACTAATCCAGGAATGTGTAAGCTTGTGAAGGTTCTCATTTATCCAGGTCATGGTATATCTGTTGTATTCAGTTACTTAAAGTTTAGTTCTTGAAGTTGTTTTGCTAGTCATCCGACTGGCTTTCTCAATTCAGAATGAATCTGTTGGCAATTATGTACTCTGGAAAGTCCCGATTAGCATATCACAGCCAGTTGTTTGGGACATTCTGAATGCAAGGCGTGATTGCATTGTGGCTAAGAGGTGTTATAGGAACTGCCCAGGGTAAGGCAGACAGATGGTGTCGGAAAAAAAAAATCTCTATTTAGGTTTGGTTTCTTTATTTTCACATAAATGGCTCCTTGATACCTCTATTGAACCAGTAATGTTCCTTTGCCTGACAAAAGGAAGTTTCCTGTGAGTGAAACGAACTAGAGTGAAAGTGTCCCTTTCTCTTAAGGTCCTTGCTCTCAAGGACATAGAAAAAGAAGGACATTTTATCATTGATGGTTGTATGGAGTCGGTGGGTGTGAAAGTTTGAAAAATAAGTTTGAAAATAAGGATTGTTTGTACTGTGTTAAGGACAGTGTGTGCAGGACTGTGTGTACAGTAAGCAGACTAATCATTCTTTCTTCCAGTTAAAGAAGTGTGCTGGACTTCTATATTCTAGTATTGCACCTGTTGTAATTACAAACAGGCTGTGAAAGGGGTAATAAGTGTTTTTTTTCCCCTCTCTTTCTGGCTCTTGCACTAATTGGTGTGGGGGTTGGGGCCTATTAGTTAAATAGGATTCACAGTTGTTGGGCCTGTGGTTTGGACCTAACAAAAGGAAGTTTCCTGTGAGTGAAACGAACTAGAGTGAAAGTGTCCCTTTCTCTTAAGGACCTTGCTCTCAAGGACATAGAAAAAGAAGGACCTTGCTCTCAAGGACATAGAAAAAGAAGGACCTTGCTCTCAAGGACATAGAAAAAAAAGGACATTGAAACAAGAAGGGCAATTAAACAAGGTTTGTGTGTCACTGTGCTTGTGTGGTGTATTAGAAGGGACAGTTTTGTCGGTACCATGCAATGTGCATCGTGCCACATGTATAGGAACCTGGAGCAGATGTTCCGGGGAACCTATGTGTGTGTCAGGTGTGAGTGGGTTGCCCGTTTGGAAACTGAGGTGGAGAGTCTTAGGGGGCAGCTTGCAGCATTGCAGGGATTGACAGAACTGGGGGGTCAGCAGGCACTGGCTGGGGTCAGTAAAGAGGTGGGTGGAAGAGGGACAGGAAAGGTTGAGAGAGGAGGTAGTTTTGTTAGGGTTACTAGGGGAAGTGGGGGACGGAAGAGTAGTGGGGCTTCTTCCCAGATTGCCCATCCCAACAGATTTGCCGCCTTAGGTAATGAAGTGGAGGAGGACACCTCGGAATAAACGTGTATGGAGCGGGCTAGTCCCTTGAGCACCCAGGGGACTGCCATCTCTGATACAAGGGAGGAGGAACGAAGGGTCAGGAATGCAATGCAGGTGGTAGTGGTAGGGGACTCCATTATAAGGAAGGTAGATAGGTTAATCTGCCGCCAAGACCCTACATGCTGAACTGTGTGTTGCCTGCCTGGTGCTAGGGTTCGGCATGTGGAGGATCGTGTAGACAGATTGTTGGGTGGGGCCGGGTGTGACCCGGTGGTCTTGGTTCACATTGGTGCCAATGACAAAGTTAGAGGAGGAGGTGAGGTCCTTAAACATGATTTCCGAGAGCTAGGGGCCAAGATAAAAGCAAGGACCTCCAGGGTAGTGGTTTCAGAAATACTACCGCAGCCACGTGCTAAGCCAGGGAGACAGTGGGAGCTTAGGAGCATTAATGCGTGGCTAAGAGAGTGGTGTAAGGAAGAAGGGTTTGGGTTTATTGAGAACTGGGCAGACTTTGCTGTCGGCTACAGCCTCTTTAGTATGGATGGGTTGCACCTCACTGATGGCGGTGCAGCTGTTTTAGGGGAGAAGATGGTTAGAGGGTTGGAGGAGATTTTAAACTAGGTTTGGGGGAGGGGTATTAGCAGTCTCACTGGGATAGATAGCCCAGGAGGAAAGCAGGGTGTAGATAGGCCAGTGGTGGGCGGAAAGGGGGATGGGGCTTGCATAGAGGATAGGGAGGCATGTGTATTAAAGTGTACAAATAAATTACAGGATCATAATCTAAAATGTATGTTTGCAAATGCGAGAAGCCTGGCTGACAAAATGGGTGAATTGGAAATGATGGCATTGAATGAAAAGTATGATGTAATAGGTATAGCAGAAACGTGGTTGAACAGTTCTCACAACTGGGCTGTAAATAAAGAAAGGATATGCCTTGTTTAGGCAGGACAGAAAAAAAAGGAAAGGGGGAGGAGTATGTGTTTATGTTAAAAAAGAATTGAAGCCAAATTTAAAAGAAGAGATAACTGGTGATATGGATGATAAAGTGGAGGCAATATGGGTGGAATTAGGCAACAGGAAAGGGGGTAATGTCATTGTTGGTGTCTGCTATAAGCCGCCAAATGCTAGTAGAGAGGAGGTGAGTCAACTTCATATGCAGTTGGCAAGGACTGCAAGTTTGGGGAGTGTGCTCATTATGGGGGACTTTAATTACCCTGACATTGATTGGTGTGGTGGAACTGCCATCACAGAAAAAGGCGATGAGTTCCTGAATTTGCTGCAGGATAATTTTCTCTCATAGGTGGTTGAGGTTCCTACTAGAAAAGGAGCTCTGTTGGATCTGGTAATATCTAACATTGTGGAGCGCATTATAGATATAAAGGTAACTGGAGGCTTAGGGAATAGTGACCATGAAATAGTGGCATTTGGACTTTGTTATCGAAAGAAAAAGTGAGCTGGGTTAACTAAGAAATTTAATTTCGGGAAAGCAAATTTTCCCAGGTTAAAAGCAGCTCTTCAGAATGTCAACTGGGATAATGTATTATCAGGTAAATGTACTGAACAGAAGTGGACTGTGTTCAAGGGGATTTTAAGTCAGTTCACATCTAAATTTATACCCTTGGGAAATAAATGTAAAAAAAATAAATCCGCGCCCATGTGGCTGAATTCTGATGTAAAGAGACAAATGGAAAGGAAGAAAAAGGCATTTAAAACCTTTAAGGCCGAGGGAACTGAAAGGGCCTTTAGGGATTATAAAAACTGTAACAAGGAGTGTAAGAAAGCAATCAAACTAGCTAAAATTAATAATGAAGTTAGGATAGCTGAAGAAAGCATCACTAAGCCTAAATTTTTTTTTAAGTATATTAATAGTAAGAAGATGAGGACTGAGAATGTGGCACCATTAATTAATGGGGATAAGTTAGTTACGGAGGATGGCGATAAAGCAAATGTCTTGAATAATTTTTTTTCCACTATATACACTATAGAAGATCCAAGTACAGAGATCGAGTATAGTAGCAATAATGGTATAAAAGATTCAAGTGCACTTTGGTTAACTGAGGATATGGTACAGAAAGAACTAAATAAGTTTAATATTAATAAATCTCCTGGACCAGATAAAATACATCCTCGGGTACTTAAGGAGCTAAGTTCAGTTTTATGTAGGCCATTGTTTCTTATTTTTGCTAATTCCCTAATGTCCGGTGGTGTGCCTCTGGATTGGAAAAAGGTTGATGTTATTCCAATATTTAAAAAGGGTAGTCGTTCACAGCCGGGTAATTACAGGCCTGTAAGTTTAACTTCAGTGGTGGGGAAGATCCTGGAAACTTTAATAAGGGAACATGTTCTAGAGTATGTTTCAAGGACTGACATTATAAGTAGTAACCAGCATGGATTTAGGAGGAATAGATCTTGTCAAACTAACTTGCTTGGCTTTTATGAGGAAGTAAGTAGAAATTTAGACTCTGGCATAGCAGTATATGTAGTTTACTTGGATTTTGCAAAGGCTTTTGATACAGTCCCCCATAGGCGACTAATGAATAAGCTAAGGTCTGTTGGTCTGGGGAGTCACATTTGTACATGGATAGAAAATTGGTTAATGAATAGGATGCAGAGAGTAGTTGTTAATGGGGCTACATCATTATGGACTAAAGTGCTAAGTGGGGGCCACAGGGTTCTGTGTTGGGGCCGCTTCTATTTAATCTATTAATGATTTGGAAGTGGGTATTGTCAGCAAGGTTTCTGTGTTTGCTGACGACACAAAACTTTGTTGACCATTAAAAACTTCAGAGGATGTGCAATCGTTGCAAGGGGATCTAGATAGATTGTCACATTGGGCTGCTAAGTGGCAGATGAAATTCAATGTTGATAAATGTAAGGTGATGCATTTTGGACTTAAAAATCCTTGTGCTACTTATACGATAAAATGGATCCGTGTTAAAGTGAATCCCTGTTGGAAAGGGATCTTGGAGTTTTGGTCGATAACAAAATTAAAGGTAGCAAGCAGTGCCAGGCGGCAACAGCCAGAGCCAGCATGGTATTGTCTTGTATAAAGAGAGGTATGGATTCAAGGGAGGAAAATGTTATTCTCCCTCTTTACAAAGCATTGGTAAGGCCTCATTTGGAATATGCAGTGCAATTTTGGAATCCTGTGTACAAAAAGGACATCTTTGAAATAGAAAGGGTTCAGAGAAGGGCAACTAAATTAATAAGGGGATTGGGGGAGCTTGAATATGAAGAGAGACTGGAAAAGTTACAATTATGTACACTGGAGAAAAGGCGCTTGCGTGGGGATATGATTACTGTGTATAAATACATTAACGGGCCATACAATAAACTATCTGGGGCATTGTTCACCAATAGAACATGTCAGAGGACACGAGGACATCCCTTAAGACTTGAAGAAAAGAGGTTTAGGCTTCAAACTCGGAAAGGGTTTTTCACTGTGAGAACAGTGAAGCTATGGAACTGTCTTCCAGTGGGCGTTGTAATGGCAGGTTCATTGGTCAGTTTAATAAAAAGCTGGATGAGTTTCTACAAACAAGGAATGTTACAAGTTACTGGTATTGATACATAAAGTAGAGTTGAGAAAGGGTTTGTCACTGTGAGAACGGTAAAGCTATGGAACTGTCTTCCAGTGGGCGTTGTAATGGCAGGTTCTTTGGTCGTTTATAAAAAGCTGGATGAGTTTCTACAAACAAGGAATGTTACAATTTCTGGTATTATACATAAGAGAGTTGAAAGGGTTTGTCACTGTGAGAACGGTAAAGCTATGGAACTGTCTTCCAGTGGACGTTGTTATGGCAGGTTCATGGTCAGTTTAATAAAAAGCTGGATGAGTTTCTACAAACAAGGAATGTTACAAGTTACTGGATGATCCTAAAGTAGATTGGGAAAGGGTTTGTCACTGTGAGAACGGTAAACTATGGAACTGTCTTCCAGTGGATGTTGTTATGGCAGGTTCATTGGTCAGTTTTAATAAAAGCTGGATGAGTTTCTACAAACAAGGAATTTTACAAGTTACTGGTATTAGTACAAAAAGTAGAGTTGGGAAAGGGTTTGCACTGAGGAAACGGTAAAGCTATGGAACTGTCTCCAGTGGACATTGTTATGGCAGTTCATTGGTCAGTTTAATAAAAAGCTGGATGAGTTTTCTACAAACAAGGAATGTTACAAGTTACTGGTATTGATACATAAAGTAGAGTTGGGAAAGGGTTTTTCACTGTGAGAACGGTAAAGCTATGGAACTGTCTTCCAGTGGACGTTTTATGGCAGGTTCATTGGTCAGTTTAATAAAACTGGATGAGTTTCTACAAACAAGGAATGTTACAAGTTACTGGTATTGATACATAAAGTAGAGTTGGGAAGGGTTTTCACTGTGAGAATGTAAAGCTATGGAACTGTCTTCCAGTGGACGTTGTTATGCAGGTTCATTGGTCGTTTAATAAAGCGTATGAGTTTTCTACAAACAGGAATGTTACAAGTTACTGGTATTGATACATAAGTAGATTGGAAGGGTTTTTCACTGTGAGAACGGTAAAGCTAGGAACTGTCTTCCATGGACTTTTTTATGGCAGGTTCATTGTCAGTTTAATAAAAAGCTGGATGAATTTCTACAAACAAGGAATGTTACAAGTTACTGGTATTGATACATAAAGTAGAGTTGGGAAAGGGTTTTTCACTGTGAGAATGGTAACTATGGAACTGTCTTCCAGTGGACGTTGTTATGGCAGTTCATTGGTCAGTCAAAAAAAAAGCTGGATGAGTTTCTGCAAACAAGGAATTTACAAGTTACTGGTATTGATACATAAAGTAGAGTTGATCCAGGGAAATTCCAATTGCCACTTGGGTCAGGAAGAGAATTTTTTCCCCCTTCATAAATTTGGTGTGTTTTTTTTGCCTTCCTCTGGATCAACAGTTAGGCAGGAAATGAGGATATTGCTAGATGGGTTGAACTGGATGGACGTATGTCTTTATTCAACCTCAAATACTATATACTATATATATAGTATATATACTATACTAAGTGTTGTGAGGTATGTTAATTGTATAAGATCTGCCCTAGAATCCTGCATTGTGTCTGGCATTCCAAAGTTTACCAGATTTGCGGCTCAGCACACACAGTGAGTTTGAAAGGGTCAGGTTTGGCTGGAAAGTTGCGGGAGCGGGTCTGTTGAATTTTGGAGGTTTGGGCTGGATCTTTAGAAAAAACGGGCAATGCCGGGTACTCGGCTAGTAAATTAAATAAAATAGGGAGAGAATAAGGAACAGAGACTTCTGGTAATTTTCATGTTTCCATGGCAGCTCTCAGGAAGCTATATCTATTAAAAGATGTTTACAACATCCGACAAGCTAAATCCAAAACAAGAGAGCCAACTACAGACTGGTATTGGCTTTATTGACCATCATCAGTGTAATAAAGCCGATACAGGTCATTAAAGCCAATACTGGTCTGTAGTTGACTTTCTAGTTTTTCTAGTGGGATGCTGTCAAAATTTTCTAATAGATATAGCTTTCCTCAGAGCTGCCTGGAACTGTGGATATTACTCAGAAGTCTCTGTTCCTTGTTTACACAAAAAGTAAGAAGGGGTAATATTAGGATATCATGCGTTTTACACATTTTACAGTGCACCCGATACTGGGGCTTTGTTGGGGACTTTAAGCACGTGCAACTGGAGCTACTTACCTACACAATCCCATGCAGGGGTGCCCCTACATGAAGCAAACTGAAATATTTGCTCAGGCACTCCCCTGTGAAATGTGTAAAAGGTGTCATTTCCTCCTTCCTGTAATGCTGCATTACATCACCAGTCCACCATTCAGTGCTAAGTCAGCCCTCCAGTCCACCAGTCACTGTTAAGTCAGCCCTCCAGTTCACCAGTCAGTGTTAGTCAGCATACCACACCTATCTCCACAAACCATGCCTATGTTTCCTGATAAATCCACGCCCGCTTCATGTGCCATCACCACCGACGTCGCAATAGGCGGCATTTAAATGTTGTTTAGGTGTCAAAAACCCTAGGAACAACCCTGATCCCATGATGCAATACCAAACATAAACTCGTTTATATATACTGTATATATGTGTGTGTGTAAAGGATTAACATTTATTGACTGTCTACTCTTAATATAACATGGAGTCTTTAGAATATTTATTCTGGTGTAATCACAGTCATTACTGTTTGTATTTGAACATTCCAAGGTAAAAGGGTATTGCCCCTTTTATGTCATTTATCAAACCAAAAGCCAATGTCTGTACTTTATTGCCCATCTCTTGTATTGGCTATTCTGAGATTTTTCTTTTCAACCATTCATTTTCATTCTGCTCCATTGTACATGACTTATGGACGTATAGATGGATAACTTTGACTAACCTTGATATTCATTTTATCAGTGACAATATGGAACATTCAAAATACTTTCTGGATTTCCGATTCGCTATTGAACAGACCAATAACAATTCATCCCTATTACCCAATCAGACTCTCGGATATCACATTTATGATTCCTGTGGAGATGCTAGAAAGGCTGTACTGAGCGTGTTCCAGATATTATCAGGTACCAGGGAACCAGTTCCCAATTACTCCTGTGTGGAAAATAGAAACATTGCTGGATTTATTGGGGATGTCACCTCGAGACAACATTACCTGTAGCCCAGATACTGAGTCTGTATGGATATTCCCAGGTAAGGAAAATGTGTCTAATGTAGAGTTGCTCCCCCACAATGCATTTCTATATATTTCAGATTTTCGAACTTATCCCTATGGGCCTAAGGCATGGTATCACTTTTCACCTTTAACGATCGGTCCGGCATCATAATGTACATGCGATAGTAAACCTATGACCGCGATCATAGATTTACCATCTGCCATCGAATACCATTGCGGTAGTTTATTATTCTACAGGCAAATGTTCATACATTTATGAAATGTTTGACATAATGTATGATTGTGCCCTACATTAAATATGCCCTATATGTCTAAATGATTGAGCGTGCCCACTCTCCACTTTAAAATGTTCACTTACCTTCCATATCCTGAGTTCCCACCCTCTCCTTCAAAGGTTACTGTCTTCTCTTAAAGGATAAGTACACAGTATCTAGGAAACTTGAAGTTAGTGGGTAGCTGTGTCTTTAACTAAAAATGTTGTGGTCTTTATTACATTATAAAATATGTCCAGGAATAGGTATGGAAGGTCCATGACCAGAGTCAGCAGGAGTGTTTGGGCTGTCAGCCTCAAACAACTCTTTCCCCCATTATCGACCAACTTATGTTTGGTCCCAAGTAGCGGAGAAGCACCTTATCACCAGGCATCAGCCCTCTGTACCGTACCCTGGCATTAAAGTGACTTCATCAGTGGATACCCCCAGCTGGATGTCAATTGGAAGTTGGGACTCTCTCTCAAACATAAGAAAATAAGGAGAAAACACGGTAAAATCATGGGTGCAATTATATCCATGAACCATTAAACCTACTCCAGGATTGCTTAGCTGAAGCAGAGAGGGTAACCAGCATTTCTAGCAGAGTCCGGTTAAAACTCTCAGGAAGGGCACCCCCCTCAGGATGGTAGGGAGTAGTGCGACTCTTGTCGATGCTCGGCAAATTTAACAGTTCCTTCATCAATCTGCTCTCAAAGCTTTAGCCACAGTGACAGATTTTTGGTTTCTTGTGGGATATGCCTGGACATAACAAGTATAATGATCAGTCACAATCAAGACATTACCTATGCCACTAGTGTCATTGTCAATTCACAATTAACCTATGCACACTAGATCCAAGGGCCCGTTACTTTGAAAATGTTCTATAAGAGCAGCTCTAGTATGCAAAGTCTTTCTCTGCAAACAGGTTATACATCTCTCGCAGTAATCTACAACTGCTTCCATCACCCGAGGCCAGAAGAAGCGATCCTAGACTAGGCCATAGGTTTTTTGAGTTCCTAGATGCCCATGTTGATCATGCAAACTTCTCAAAATAGTCTTCGGTAAACTTGGGGAAGCACCAATTGTCTTCTCCTTGGAAGATCATGAAATAGATGAACCCTATAAAGGAGGAGGATAATTTTCAGTTAATCCCATTACTTTAGAAAAAAGGTTCTCTCTTTGGGTAGAGTATTTTCATATTATCAAGGTCTTATTTAATGACAGCCTCCCTGACATGACAAATTATGGGATCACCCTTTTACAAACAAATCATATCTTGGGTTCTTAGTTAGAAATCCTTACATACTCCTAGTGTAGTGGGGTAGTAATACATGGCAGGAACACTGTCCTCTCCACCTCCAAGCAAGTCCACCAGGCACAACTCAGAGAAAGTAATACTGTCTCCTTGTACAGCTGCTGTGGCACATCAAGTAGCCACTGCTGGACCTGGGATTTCTCCCCACTCGCTGTCCTCCTGCTGAGCAGGTAGACCAGGGCATCTTGAAAGGGCATCTGCCCCTATGTTCTTTGGGCCTGGCTTGTATTGTAAAGAAAACTGGTAATTAGACAAAGCAGCCAACCACCGATGCCCTGCAGCATCTAATTTGACAGTAGTTAAAATATATGTTAAAGGATTATTATCAGTTCTTACCTCAAATTGGGCTCCATAAAGACAGTCATGTAGCTTTTCAGTGACAGCCCATTTATAGACCAAATATTCTAGTTTGTGTACAGGATCATTTCTTTCAGTTGGGCTGAGACTCCGACTGATATATGCAACTGGTTTTATTCCCCCAGGATATTCTTTATGAAGGACGCCTCCCAACCCTTCGTAACTAGCATCTACATGCAAAACGTAAGGCTTTTGTGGGTCAGCATAGGCAAGTACAGGCACTTCTGTGAATTTTTGCTTTAATGTTGTAAGAGCTTTATCACAAGCAGAGTTCCATTTCTTTTTAAAGAGAGTATCTTTAATATTGTCCCTTTCAACAGTCCATTTAGTGGATAGGCAATTTTAGAGTAACCCTCAATAAACCTCTGATAATAACTACAAAATCCCAAGAAGGATCTCAGCTCAGTTAGATTTCTTGGGTGTGGCCAATTTATAGATGGTCGGGGATAGATAATGGGGCAGCCAATGGGGGGAAAATGGTATAGGGCCCCATATCATCATACAGCTCCCTTTCTTCACTTATGAAACTTTGGGGTGCCCTGTTGTGCAGTGCCTTGTTATTTTGCTCCACCTTATGCTTTGATGAATCTAATTGATGCTCATGCTAGACTTGTTAATATGAAGCCTATGTGCCATTAGTCATACATCTATTTTTCTGACTGTGTTTAACTGTATCTGTTGTATTCTGTTAGATCAACTGGACTTGAGGTGTTATAGGAACTGCCCAGGATATAACACCTCTTAGCCTCAATGAAATCACACCTTGCATTCGGGAGTTTCTTAACACTTGGCTGTGATATGCTAATTGGGACTTTCCAGGGTACATAATTGCCAACAGATTCTTGTACAAGTCATTCTGAATTAAGAAAGACAGTCGGATGACTAGCGAAATGTCTTCAAGAACTAAAGGTGGCCATACACTATTACGATCGTAATTACGATCTTAAACCGACCGATACTTTGATAGACAGATGTACAATGTTAATTGTATGTAGATGTACAATAAATATTGTTCGACATTCGATTTGTTTTGTGATTAATGTCGAATGTCGTCCATTGTGAGGTTACATTACATTAACATTTAATCGAAACGTCAGAAAACACTACAATCATTTTACCAATCGACTTAAAAAACCAACTTTCCCGATCGTAATTACGATCGATTTTACGATCTAATGTCGCATGATAAGAATGGGAAAATGTACAATTTTTCGGCCAATCGATGAAAATGTCTGATTGTATGTCGAATTGTACATAAAATCGGCCTAATGTATGGTCAACTTAAACCTTATGTCCAGGTGATCTAATTGAATACAACAGATATACCATGACCTGGATGGATGAATATTACAGATATACCATGACCTGGATGAATGAATATTACAGATATACCATGACCTGGATGGATGAATATTAAGATATACCATGACCTGGATGGATGAATATTACAGATATACCATGACCTGGATGAATGAATATTACAGATATACCATGACCTGGATTACATAGTTACATAGTTACATAGTTACATAGTAATTAGGGTTGAATAAAGACATACGTCCATCAAGTCCAACCTATTCACCCCCTTTTTTTTTTTTTTTTTAATCCCTACCTAACAGTTGATGCAGTGGAAGGCAAAAAACCCAGCTAAAAAGGGGGAAAAATTCCTTCCTGACTCCAAACGGCAATCGGAAAGTATCCCTGGATCAACCAGATCTATATGCATTAATACCAGTAATTCTCAATATTTTTTAGTTATAGAAACTTATCCAGGCCTTTTTTAAAGCTATTTAATGAACTTGCCATTACCACATCTGCTGGAACACAGTTCCACAGTTTCACCGTTCTCACTGTAAAGAAACCTTTCCTAACCTGAAGATGAAATTTCTTTTTTTCCAACCTTAAAGGATGTCCACGTGTCCTCTGATATGACCTGTTAGTAAACAATGCACCAGAGAGTTCATTGTATGGGCCATTAATATATTTGTATAAGGTTATCATGTCCCCACGCAAACGTCGCTTCTCCAATGTAAACAGCCCTAACTTGTCTAATCTGCCTGCATATTCAAGCCCCTCCATTCCCCTTATTAATTTACTTGCCCTTCTCTGAATTGCTTCCATTTCCAAGATGTCCCTTTTGTATATGGGATTCCAAAACTGCACCGCATATTCCAAATGAGGCCTTACCAGTGCCTTGTAAAGAGGGAGAATAATTTTTTTCTCTCTTGAATCTATTTCCCTTTTTATACAAGACAATATCTTGCTAGCTCTAGCCGTTGCTACCTGGCAAGTCTGTTATCTACCAGAACCCCCAAATCTTTTTCCATTACAGATGCACTTAACACAGAGTTTATTTATGGTGTAGGTGGCACAGGGATTATTACATCCCAAATGCATCACCTTACATTTATCAACATTGAATCCCATCTGCTATTCTGCTGCCCATTTTGATAATCTATCTAGGTCTGCTTGCAGCACTTGCACATCATTGGAAGTTTCCAAAGCTCTGCATAGTTTAGTGTCATCAGCAAACACCGAGACCTTGCTCTCAATGCCCCCTTCTAAGTCATTTATAAACAGATTAAACAGAAGCGGCCCCAGTACAGAACCCTGAGGCACTCCGCTTAGAACTTTAGCCCACATAGATGTAGCTCCATTAACCACCACTCACTGTTTGCGGTCCGATAACCAGTTCTCTATCCATGAACGAATGTTTTCTTCAAGGCCAACAGTCCTCAGTTTATACATTAGTCGCCTATGCTGCACAGTATCAAAAGCTTTTGCAAAATCCAAATATACCACATCCACTTCTGTGCCTGAATCTAACTTCTTACTCACTTCTTCATAAAAAACAATTAAATTTGTCTGGCATGATCTATTTCTCATAAATCCATGCTGACTACTACTAATAAGATGATCTCTGGAGACAAAGTCAAGGATATGATCCCTTAACAAAGTTTCCATCACTTTCCCTACCACTGATGTTAGGCTTACTGGTCTATAGTTTCCAGGCTGTGAACGACTACCTTTTTTGAATATTGGTATTACATTGGCTTTTTTCCAATCCAGGGGCACACCCCCAGACAAAAGCGAATCTAAAAAGATGAGAAACAATGGTCTAGATAGAACTGAACTAAGCTCTTTTAAAATCCTAGGATGCAATCCATCCGGTCCTGGGGCTTTATTGATATTAACTTTGTCTAATTGTTTCCGTACCATATCCTCTGTTAGCCAATGTGAATACTCTCCATTTCTTCCCTGCATATTATTACAATCCCTACTGTAAGGACAAGGATTCTCAACAGTAAAAACCGATGCAAAAAAACTGTTTAGCAGATTAGCTTTTTCAGCATCCTCTACAACCACCTCAGCCCCATTATTTAATGGTCCCACATTCTCAGACCTCATCCTTTTACCATTTATATACTTAAAAAACATTTTGGGGTTGGACTTGCTTTGTTCTGCAATCCGTTTTTCATTTTCTATTTTAGCTAGTTTAATTGCTTTCTTGCACTCTTTATTACAGCTTTTATACTCCCTGTAAGCCTGTTCTGTGCCTTCTGTTTTCAAAATTTTAAAAGTCTTTTTCTTTTTTTCCATTTCCCTTTTTACCTGAGCATTAAGCCATGCAGGAGTGGACCTAATTTTTTTACACTTGTTACCTAAAGGTACAGATTTAGAAATGTAATAGTTTAATATCCCTTTAAAAGTGGTCCACATCTGCTCAGTATCTTTACCTAGAAACAGTTCACCCAGTCTATAAGCAGGAGCGATTCCTTTAACAGCATAAAATTAGCTTTCCTAAAGTTAAAAGTTTTTATTAAGCCAGTGCACTTTAGTTTTTTGCAACCTATATTAAATGACACTATATCATGATCACTATTCCCTATATTAAATGACACTATATCATGATCCTATTCCTATATTACATGACAACGATTCAGATCACATTCCCTATATTAAATGACACGATATCATGTCGCTATTCCCTATATTACAACACTATTCATGATCCTATTCCTATATTAAATGACACTATATCATGGTCCACTATTCCCCTAAGCTTCCCATTACCCTCATCTCCAAAATGAGCTCAGGGTTATTAGTATCACCAGATCCAACAACGCATTCTGTCTAGTAGGAACTTCTACCATCTGTGAAAGAAAATGCTCATATTGGAAATTTAGAACTTTATACCTTTTGAGTTGCTGGCAGTTCCCTTACTCCCAATCTATGTCAGGGTAGTTAAAATCCCCCATAACCGAACATGCCCATACCACAGCCTTCGCCAACTGCATATGGAGATTCATTTCCACATCTTCACTGGCATTTGGCGGCTTATAACATACTCCAACAATTAATTACCTACCTCCTTGCTTCCTGTACACAGTTCCACCCATAATGTTTCTGCCATATCGTTTACTCCCCATCTATTCCATCTTTTAAATTTGGGCTTCAATTCCTGTTTATATACATACATACTCCTCCTCCTTTCTTATTAACTCTGTCATGTCTAAATAAGGAGTATCTTCAATATTTACTGTCGAGTCGTGTGAATCATTAGCCATGATTCTGCTATACCATTACATCATACCTTTCCTTTAAAGCTATTATTTCAAGTTCGCCGGTTTTCCAGCTAGACTTCTTGCATTTGTAAACATAACGTTTTAGATTATCAATTGATTTACTTCCATACATGGTCGTACATGCCCCTTATCCTCTATGCTCCCCCCCCCTCCCCTTCTCCTCCCTCCGTTGTGTTTAATAGCCCCCTGATCCCTAACTCTCTTCTAACCTGGATGATGAATTACAGATATACCATGACCTGGATGAATGAATATTACAGATATACCGTGACCTGGATGAATGATATTACAGCATACCGTGACCTGGATGAATGAATATTACAGATATACCGTGACCTGGATGAATGAATATTACAGATATACGACGTGACCTGGATGAATGAATTTACAGATACCATGACCTGGATGGATGAATATTATAGATTTACCATGACCTGGATGGAATTGATAGTACTGTAATATATTACAGATATACCGTGGCCTGGATGAATGAATATTACAGATATACCGTGACCTGGATGATGAATATCACTAACCGTGACCTGGATGATGATTTACAGTATACCATGACTGGATGGATGAATATTACAGATGTACCGATGAATCTGGATGATGATATTACAGATATACGGACCTGGATGAGAATATACAGATATACTGGACCTGGATGAATGAATATTACAGATTACCATGACCCTGGATGGTGAATATACAGATATACCATGATCTGGATTGAGGAATATTACAGATTACCGTGACCTGGATGAATGGATATTACAGATAACCATGACCTGGATGAATGAATATTACTATATAACCGTGACCTGGATGAATGAATATTACAGATATACCATGACCTGGTGAATGATTATTACAGATATCCGTGACCTGGATGAATGAATATTACCGATATACCATGACCTGGATGAATATATTACAGAACCATGACCTGGATGGATGAATATTATAGATATACCATGATCTGGATGGATGAATATTACAGATATACCGTAAACTGGATGGATGAATATTACAGATATACCGTGACCTGGATGAATGAATATTACAGATATCCACAGCCACTCAGCTGCATTAGCACAGCGGTGTAGGAACTTGGTATCTGAATTTAGCAAAGGACAGGGATTAGCGGGGCGACGTTTGTGAGTTTGTAGGGGGGTAAAGGAGTCAATAGTAGTGGATAAGATAGAGTTATAGGAATGTATTAGGGAATCAGGGTTAGAGTCAGACATGAGGGCAGCGAGGGTAGAATATTACAGATATACCGTGACCCGGATGAATGAATATTACAGATATACTGAGGAGGATTCTCTTTTTTTTCATTCTTCACATTTTTGCATAATAAAATTATCGTTTTGGCAGTGTCCACACAAGGGGTGTGTGAATATAATAATTCCATCAATATCCCTATCCCCAATATCCCTATCTTCTTATAATAAATACAATAATAAATAATAACTATACATAATAATAACAATAATAACACTAATAACAATAATAATAATAAATAATAATAATAATAAAACAATAATAACAATAATAACCAATAATAATAATAATAATATATAATAATAATAATCATAATAAAATAATAATAATAATAATAATATAAATAATAAAATAATAACAACATAACAACGAATATAATCTCTCCCTTCCCCTTTTCTCCTCCTCCTACTCCTCCGCCCCTCTCCCTCTCTCCAATCCTCCCACCTCCTTCTACTTCCTCCCTCACCCCCCCTTCCCTCTATTCCTTCTCCCCCCCCCCTCCTCCTCTCATCTCCCTCGTCTACCCCCCTTCCTCTCCTCTCCTTCATACATTCCAACATATATAAAACTAATAGAATAATAAAATAACAATAAAATACAAGTAACAAAGTAATAAGTACCCAAATAACTAAATAAGAATAATAATAATAATAAATTTATAAAAAATTAATAAAATCAATAACAAGTAATAATCATTAATTTAATAACACTAATTACTAACATAAAATAAAATATCTAAGTATAAGCAATAAATAATAGCAATAATAATAACAAAGTAACAATCCAACTAACTAATAGATAACAATAATAAAAAGAATCATAGAAATACAATAAACAGTAATATATACAAATAGATAAAAACAATAATAGAATAAACAATAAAACAAATAAGAAATACAATAACACAATAATCAATATAATACTAACCATAATAAGTAATAATACAATAATCTACCATAACAAGATAAATAATACTAATAATAATAAGTACTAATAATCTTCCCCCCCTTCCATCCCGCCCCTCCTCCCCTCTCCTCAAGAAAAAGACCCTCCCTCAAGAGACCACCTCCCTCCCCTCCTTTCCTCCCCCCTCTCCTCCCCCAGAAGAGAATCCTCCCTCTCCCAGAACACTCGAAGAAGAGAGACCAGCCTCCTCTCTCCCCCCCCTCTCAGCAGAGAACCTCCCCCCCCAAGAAACCAAAACAAGACCGAGAAGAGAAAAAAAAAAAGGTACAAGATCCTCCCAAGAAAAGGATCCCCTCCCTCCCCCTCCTCAAAGAACAAAGCCCCCTCCCCTCCTCCCTCCCTCCAAGGAACCTCCTCCCCCGATCTCTCCTCTCCTCCAGAGATCCACAGAAGAAGACCAGAACAGAAGAACAGAACTAATCCACAAAAGAAAAAGAAGAGACAGAGACGACAGATAACAGATAACAAGACAAGAGGCTCAGAAGAAAACAGAAGAAACAAGAAAATACGAGGAAACGTTGAAACGAGAAAGCAAGGAAAGAAAGAGAGAGAACGAGAGGAATAATAAGAGAGGACAGAGAAGAAGAAAAACAATAGCCAAGAGCAAAAGAAGAAACCAAAGAACAGAATAGACATAAGACAAGAAAGCGGAGAGAGAAGAAAGAGACAAGAGAGACAGGAAGAGAAACAGCAAGAGAGAAGGACAAGAAGAGAAAAAAGTAGACAAATAAAAAAAAAAGTACAAGCATAAAGAAAGGGACATAATTACGGAAGAAGAAAAGTGTCAAAACCTATAAACAAGAATCAGCAACAACAATAAACAAGTAAGAGAATCCCTCAAAGCTAATCCAAAAAGAAAATAGGAAGGACAAGAAGTACACCAAGTAAACTACTATAATAGAAGACGAGGTAAAATAGAAGAACAGAGACTCCAGTAATGAAGCACAATCCTAATCCCAACACAAAGAAGAAAAAATCTCCTAAAAAAAGAAAGAACAGGCGAAGAAAAGAAAGAGACTTCCCAGATAGACACTCTAAGAAAAAAAAGAGAGACAGAAAGAGAGACAGAATCCAAAATCAAGAGCAGACAAGAAGAAAAAGTATCAACAGAAAAGAAAAAGAATCGAACAAAGAACCGAAAATCACAAAGAGATGAACGACACGAGGAACCCTAAGACAAGCAGAGAACCAAGAGACTGAAAGGAAAAAGGACAGACTAACACCTCCATACTAGAGCAGCTGACATCACAATCACATAAGAACAATCCAAAACGAAGAGAAAGGGGAAAACAAGCAAGGACAAGGTAACAGGAGAACTACAATACGAATCCAATACCTCCCCCACTTCTCCCTCCTCTCCTCCCTCCACTAAGACATAACCTACAGAATCTGAGAACATATACAACTAGAAGAAGACATAAGAAATATAAGAACAGAAAAGCAAAAGTTAAGAATAAGACCCACACTCAATAATAATAATAATACTATAATGACATCCTGATGATGATGGATGATGCATAATACTAATAAATAATACAACAATAATAATAATAAATAACAACCATAATACATCAATACCATAATATAATACTCATAAATAATCACCATAACAATAATAATAACAACAATAATACTACAATAATAATAATAATAACAATAATAACAATGATGACGATGATGATGACGATGACGATTATAATAATAATAATAATAATAATAATAATAATAATAATAACAATAATAATAATAATAACAATAATAACAATAACAATAATAATAATAAAATAATACATAATAATATAATATATAATAATAAAACAATAATAACAATGATGACGATGACGATGATGACTGATGATGATGATGAAAATATAACATAATAACAACAATGATTAATCTCTTTTAATAATGCTAATTAATTAATAACCTGTTTTTAAGTCTGATCTAATCTGTAATTTTTACTTAATAAAAAATTACCCCCTCCTGCATTGGTAAAAAGCTAGTAGATTAAATATTATCAGGGAATTTAGGATCATTGAAATAAATGACCCTGCGATGCAATAAGGTATAATCAGGTTCATTCTGGTTTGCTTTTCAGGGTTAACAGAAATGTAAGACATGCAGATTTCCTATTTAATCTCCCATTAATATATTTTCAAGTGACATATTTAGGGCTGCACAGAATTTACCTGTAGCATATTGGGTCCTCAATCGTTCATGATACATTACAAAATATACACAGGGAACTCATTCTAAAAAAGACAAGTAAATATCACATTAATCATGACAGTACAAAGTAAATCTAATCTTTATTATTATACAGATCAGTTATGGAGCTACTGACCCTTCCTCAGTATAGAGACACATTCCCATATTTCTATCGGACAGTACAAAGTGATAAATCCAATCTTATTATATTATACAGATCAGTTATGAACTACTGAACCTTCTCTCAGTGATAGAGACACATTCCCAATATTTCTATTGGACAGTACAAAGTGATAAATCCATCTTTTATATTATACAGATCAGTTATGGAGCTACTGACCCTTCTCTCCAGTGATAGATAACACATTCCCATATTTCTTCGACAGTACAAAGTGATAAATCCAATCGTTTATTATTATACAGATCAGTTATGGAGCACTGACCCTTCACTCAGTGATAGACACATTCCCATATTTCTATCGGACAGTACAAAGTATAAATCCAATCTTTATTATATTATACAGATCAGTTATGGAGCTACTTGACCCCTCTCAGTGATAGATACACATTCCCATAGTTTCTATCGGAAGTACAAATGATAAAATCCAATCTTTATTATATTATACACGATCAGTTATGGAGCTACTGACCTTCACTCAGTGATAGAGACACATTCCCATATTCTATCAGCAGTACAAAGTGATAAATCCAATCTTTATTATATTATACAGATCAGCTATGGAGCTACTGACCCTTCTCTCATGATAGAGACACATTCCCATATTTCGTCAGATAGTACAAAGTGATAAATCCAATCTTTATTATATTATACCAGATCAGCTATGGAGCTACTGACCTTCTCTCAGTGGATAGAGACCACATCCCATATTTCTATCATATAGTACAAAGTGATAAATCCAATCTTATAATATTATACAGATCAGTTATGGAGCTACTGACCCTTCTCTCAGTGATAGAGACACATTCCCATATTTCTATCATATAGTCCAAAGTGATAAACCAATCTTTATTATATTATACAGATCATGCTATGGAGCTACTGACCCTTCTCTCAGTGATATAGAACACATTCCCATATTTCTATCGGACAGTACAAAGTGATACATCCAATCTTTATAATATTATACAGATCAGTTTGGAGCTACTGACCCTTCTCTCAGTGTAGATACACATTCCCATATTCTATCAATAGTCCAAAGTGATAATCCAATCTTTATTTATATAACAGATCAGCTATGAGCTACTGACCCTTCTCTCAGGATAGGACACATTCCCATATTTCTATCATATAGTACAAATGATAAATCCATCTTTATTTTATATTAAGATCAACTATGGAGCTACTGACCCTTCTCTCATTATAGAGACACATTCCCATATTTCCTATCGGAACAGTACAAAGTGATAAATCCAATCTTATTATATTTACAGATCAGTCTATGGAGCTACTGACCCTTCTCTCAGTGATAGAGACACATTCCCATATTCTATCGGACAGTACAAATTGATAAATCCAATCTTCATTATATTATACAGATCCTTTGGTGTAATAACCCTTCTCTCAGTGATAGAGACAGATTCACATATTTCTATCAAGAGTACAAAGTGATAAATCCAATCTTTATTATATTGTACAGACAGCATGGAGTCTACTGACCCTTCTCAGTGATAGAGACACATTCCATATTTCTATCATATAGTACAAGTGATAAATCCAATCTTTATTATATTATCAGATCAGCTATGGAGCTACTGACCCTTCTCTCAGTGATAGAGACCATTCCCATATTTCTATCGGACAGTACAAAGTGATAAATCAATCTTTATTATATTATACAGATCAGCTATGGAGCTACTGACCCTTCACTCAGTGATAGAGACACATTCCCATATTTCTATCGGAACAGTACAAAGTGATAAATCCAATCTTTATTATATTATACAGATCAGTTATTGAAGCTACTGCCCCTTCTCTCAGTGATAGAGACACATTCCCATATTTCTATCGGACAGTACAAGTATAAATCCAATCTTTATTATATTATACAGATCAGCTATGGAGCTACTGACCCTTCTCTCATGTGAAGAGACACATTCCCATATTTCTATCGGACAGTACAAAGTGATAAATCCAATCTTATTATATTATACAACAGTTATGGAGCTACCTGACCCTCTCTCAGTGTATAAGACACATTCCCATATTTCATCAGACCAGTTACAAATGATAAATCCAATCTTTATTATATTATACAGAGCAGCTATGGAGCTACTGACCCTTACTCAGTGATAGAGACACATTCCATATTCTATCGACAGTACAAGTGATAAATCAATCTTTTATTATATTATACAGATCAGCTATGGAGCTACTCCCTTCCTCTCAGTGATAGAGGACAACATTCCCATATTTCTATCGGACAGTACAAAGTGAAAATCCAATCTTTATATATATACATATCAGTTATGGAGCTATCATGACCCTTCTCGTCAGTGATAGAGACACGATTCCCCTATTTTCTATCGGACAGTACAAAGTGATAAATCCAATCTTTATTATATTTACACATCAGCTATGGAGTACTGACCCTTCTCTCAGTGATAGAGACACATTCCCATATTTTCTACTCAGACAGTACAAAGTTGATAAATCATTCCCAATTTGATATCACAGTACAAAGTGATAATCCAATCTTTATTATATTATACAGATCAGTTATGGAGCTACTGACCCTTCTCTCAGTGATCAGAGACACATTCCCATATTCTATCATAACAGTACAAAGTGATAAATCCAATCTTTATTATTTATACAGATTCATTATGGAGCTACTGACTCTTCTCTCAGTGATAGAGACACATTCCCATATTTCTATCGGACAGTACAAAGTGATAAATCCAATCTTTATTATATTATACAGAGTCAGCTATGGAGCTACTGACCCTTCTCTCAGTGATAGAGACACATTCCCATATTTCTATCGGACAGTACAAAGTGATAAATCCATCTTTATTATATTATACAGATCAGCTATGACCTACTAGCCTTTCTCTCAGTGATAGAGACACATTCCCATATTTCTATCATACAGTACAAAGTGATAAATCCAATCTTTATTATATTATACAGATCAGTTATGAGCTACTGACCTTCTCTCAGTGATAGAGACACATTCCCATATTTCTATGTACAGTACAAAGTGAATAAATCCAATCTTTATATATTATACAGATCAGTTATGGAGCTACTGACCGCTTCTCTCATGATAGAGACCATTCCCATATTTCTATCATACAGTACAAAGTGATAAATCCAATCTTATTATATTATACAGATCAGTTATGGAGCTACTGACCTCTTCTCTCCTCAGTGATAGAGACACATTCCCTATTTCTATCGACAGTACAAAGTGATAAATCATTCCTATTTCTATCATACAGTACAAAGTGATAAATCCAATCTTTATTATATTATACAGATCAGTTATGGAGCTTTTGACCCTTCTCTCAGTGATAGAGACACATTCCATATTTCTATCATCAGTACAAAGTGATAAATCCAATCTTATTATATTATACGATCAGTTATGGAGCTACTGACCCTTCTCTCAGTGATAGAGACACATTCCCATATTTCTATCGGACAGTACAAGTGATAATCCAATCTTTATTATTATACAGATCAGTTATGGAGCTACTGACCCTTCTCTCAGTGATAGAGACACATTCCCATATTCTATCGACAGTACAAGTGTATAAATCCAATCTTTATTATATTATACAGATCAGTTATGGAGTCACTGACGACCCTTCTCTTCAGGATAGAGACACATTCCCATATTTCTATCGTACAGTACAAAGTATAAATCCAATCTTATTATATTATACAGATCAGTTATGGAGCTACTGACGCTTCTCTCACTGATAGAGACACATTCCCATATTTTCTTCATACAGTACAAAGTGATAAATCCAATCTTTATTATATTATACAGATCGAGTATGGAGCTACTGACCCTTCTCTCAGTGATAGAGACACATTCCCATATTTCTATCGGACAGTACAAAGTTGATAAATCCAATCTTTATTATATTATACAGATCAGTTATGGAGCTACTGACTCTTCTCTCAGTGATAGAGACACATTCCCATATTTCTATCGTACGTACAAAGTGATAAATCCAATCTTTATTATATTAACAGATCAGCTATGGAGCTACTGACCCTTCTTCTCAGTGTATAGAGACACTTCCCATATTTCTATCATACAGTACAAAGTGATAAATCCAATCTTTATTATTATCAGATCAGTATGGAGCTACTGACCCTTCTCTCAGTGATAGAGACACATTCCCATATTTCTATCGGACAGTACAAAGTGATAAATCCAATCTTTATTATATTATACAGATCAGTTATGGAGCTACTGACCTTCTCTCAGTGATAGAGACAACATTCCCATATTTCTATCGGACAGTACAAGTGATAAATCCAATCTTTATATATTATACAGATCAGTATGGAGCTACCGACCCTTCTCTCAGTGATAGAGCACATTCCCATATTTCTATTGGACAGTACAAAGTGATAAATCCAATCTTTATTATATATCAGATCAGCTATGGAGCTACTGACCCTTCTCTCAGTGATAGAGACACATTCCCATTTCTATCAGACACTACAAAGTGATAAATCCAATCTTTATAATATTATACAGATCAGCTATGGAGCTACTGACCCTTCTCTCAGTGATAGAGACACATTCCATATTTCTATCAGACAGTACAAAGTGATAAATCCAATCTTTATTATATTATACAGATCAGTTATGGAGCTACTGACCCTTCTCTCAGTGATAGGAGACACATTCCCATATTTCTACTTGGACAGTACAAAGTGATAAATCCAATCATTATTATATTATACAGATCAGTTATGGAGCTACTGACCCTTCTCTCAGTGATAGAGACACATTCCCATATTTCTATGGACAGTACAAAGTGATAAATCCAATCTTTATTATATTATACAGATCAGCTATGGAGCTACTGACCCTTCTCTCAGTGATAGAGACACATTCCCATATTCTATTAGACAGTACAAAGTGATAAATCCAATCTTTATTATATTATACAGATCAGCTATGGCCATCGACCCTTCTCCTTCAGTGATAGAGACACATTCCCTATTTCTATCGGACGTTACAAAGTGATAATCCAATCTTTGTTATATTATACAGATCAGCTATGGAGCTACTGACCCTTATCTCAGTGATAGAGAACACATTCCCATATTCTATCGGACAGTACAAAGCGATAAAATCCAATCTTTATGCATTGAGTAAATTAATACAATATTTTGGTTGGACCTGGGTTGGAATTATCACATCTGATAATGTTAGTGGAGAGAGAGAAGAAGAAATGTTAAGAAACTATCTGACTGAAGATGGGATTGTGTGGAGTTCTTGCTGAAAGTACAATTTGGTGCTAATACAGAGTATCTAACTGAGCACCGAATATTATTAGGAATTCATCTTCTACTGTTATCATCGTTTGTGGAATGATTTCAATGAAATCTATAGACTACTTATACTTTGTACGTAGTATGTTAAATAACTTGTTTGATAAGATATTTGTCTTTTCATCAGTCTGGGGAGATAATATCTATTGTTTCTATATGGATATGGACATTACTGAAGGAAGTGTTATAATTCGTCATACTACTTTATAATCTGGATACTTCAGAATATAAAAACATTTTTACACAAATCAAATCTTTTAAATTATCCAGAGGACAAACTAATTCAAGATATTTGGTTAACTTACTTGGGTTGTGAGACAATAGACCAAACCAAGAATAATATTATGCACAACTTGGTAATGACATTGTTAATTGTTCGGAATGGATATACAGGATACGCATTTTTCCCACACTCCCCGAGTCACCTTGCAGTCAAGACGATGTCTCAGGCACTTAATAAGATGCACGTCTTCCATGAAAATTCAGAAGAAGAACAAATTAAATTAGCAGAATAAGGTAATATTATTGATTGTAGTAAATATCCCATAATATACATTTCATTGTGTGTTATATCGACCAATAGAAAAGAACCAATAAATGTTAGTGACAGTTTACTTCAAACCTTCCTCCTTAATCCTCAGTTCCAGTCTCTAGATTGGTGGTCCAATCCAGGGTGACAGATCATTTGGATGGTATCTCCAGGGTCCTTTATCTACTGGTTAATACATTCCTGTCTCCCCTGTGTATTCCCTACGTGACACATGGAGCTGGACAGCAAATGGAGATTCATATGTGGATTCATTATGGGATTTTGCCAAACCTCATTTTAAAGTTAACGATTGTTTGAAGGGCATGTCCACCCCCAACTAACATTTAACCCACTACTGGCCCCACTGTGTGTAGTGTACCTTCATCTCTGCTCTATGGTTACTCCTGCAATGTCTGTTAAAAGGAGCTGTCTTCCCATCCAAAAGGGTTGTTTGTGTCATGTGCAGGGGAGCACTTACCCTCCTCCTCCCACCACCAAATCCCTTTCTGCCTGCCCTTTATGTAGTGTACAATCGTTTGTGATTGGCTGCTGGTCCGGCTCCTCTGCATTTCCGTTAAGACAACGCTGGAGCGAATTTACTGTAAGTATGATTGAGAAACTTTAATTGCAGAACATGGTGGTTGGGGGTGGGCAGGGGAGAGGGATATTATAGCAAAAAAATTTATTTTATGTTGGACATGCCCTTTAATAATGAAAGTGATTCAGTTGCTGCTTCTTTCTCATTGGTCATTTTGCCTTTTTAAAGTTTCACTTTCAGTTGATCATTTCCCATTTTATCATTAGCTTTGACTCTGTGATTCTGTTCTTATTAATTGGCTTGAAAAATCATATTCTTCTTTCTATTTCTTCTTCTTCTTCTTCTTCGTTTTATTCTTCCGCTTATTGGACTGTATCTCCTCCCACAGTTTTGAGCTAGAGACATGAAATTCGGTACAGACGTGCGGGGCATATAGGAGAAGTGTGCTATCTTCTTAGCTAGGAAGCGTTACGGCGTTATCGGCGAATTCCCGGACATTTTTTCCCATAGACTATAATGGTAACAATCCTCAAATTGGATATTTCAAAACAGTTGTTTCATGGTCATAAATACAAATGGTGATACCCCCCACCCCCACCGACCCAGGTACACCCACCTACTGACCTACCTTTCCATACCTACTAATTACCTAATCTAATTTAGATTTATTCCAAAAAGATGTTTTGGTTGTAACACAAAAAGACATACCCCCCTCAACCAGACCCAGGTAACACAACGCCTACTGGACCTACCTTTCCATTCCCATGGAAGACATACTTAAAGGGTAACTATAGTCAAAAAAACAATTTTCATCAATCATCAATGAATGTTAGTTATTACTAGTCAAACATGCAAATACACATACCCCCAACATCATATGGCTAAACAACAACTGCTGACCTACCTTCATTCCTGTGGCAACCATACTTAAAGGGTAACTAAAGTCAAAAAAGCTAATTAGATTTATCCTCAATAAAAGATAGTTTTATGGTGTAAACACAAAAAAGACATACCCCTCAACCAGCCCAGGTACACACACCTATGATCACTTATCCATTACTGTGGCAGCCATACTTAAAGGGTAACTAAAGTCAAAAAAAATTATTTTAGATTTATCCTCAATAAAGGGTGAATAAAGTCAAAAAATGTATTTTGATCAATAATCAAAAAGTTTGTTTTTTTAAACCCCCAAATATGATACAGGTATACACAACTACTGACATACCCTCCATTACTGTTGCAGCCATACTAAAGGGTAATAAAGTAAACACAAAAAAGAATTTGACCAATCATCAAAAAAGTTTTGTTTTTTTTACCCCACCAACACCACCCTAGCTGATCTACTTATCCATTACTGTGTGCAGTCTTTTGTTTCATGTGTAAGTTTATTCAGAGATAATATTTATCATGAATTTAAAATTAAGTTGAATTGTATTATTGTCTGGTTGTTGGGATTGTATTTGTTGCAGAATTTTAAATAAAAAAAAAATCCATTGCTGTTGCAGCCATACCTAAGGGTTACTAAAGTCAAAAAACACAAATTTTGGACCATATCAAAAAAGTTTTTTTTTAACCCCAACCCGACAACCTACTGAGCTACTTATCCTTATTGTGGCAGCCATACTTAAGTGTACTAAAGTAAAAAAAAAAAACAACAACAAATTTTGATCAATAATCAAAATCAAAAGATTTTGTTTTTAACCCCCATGGACACGGGTAACACACCCTACTGACCTACCCTCCCATTACTGTAGCCATACTAAAGGGTTAATAAGATTAAAAAAAAATTTTTTTGACGCAATTATAAAAAAGTTGTCTTTTTTAAACTTCCAACCTGATCCAGGTACACCCACCTACTGACCTACCACTTCCATTTCCATTACAGCCATATTTAAGGGTAACTAATAGTCAAAAAACAATGTGACTAATATCAACAAAGTTTTTTTTAACCCTCAACCTTACCCGGGTACACAACACCTACTGCCTACTTTCGATTCTTGGAAGACATACTTAAAGGGTAACTATAATTAAAATATAATTTTGATCAATAAATCAAAAAAAGTTTGTTTTTTAAACTCCAACCTGGACACACGGTAAACACACCTACTGAAGTACCCAATCATATCTTGAGCAACCTATATTAAAGGGTAAGTTAGTGTAAAAAACAAAAACAAACACATTTTGGCCAATCATACAAAAAAGGATTTTATACCACCAAACCTGCACGAAACACACACCACCTCCAACTGACCTACCTTTAATTCACATGAACAGCCAATTTCAAACGGTAAGTAAAAAAACAACAATGTCCTCATCCATTGGGATTATGAGTTTAAATCCTGCAGTACAAACAACAACATTCTCTTTCAAAATTGCGGCCGTTTTTAAGCAAATTCAAAGTTATACTTAAGACTTTCCCTTTAATTCTTATTACTGACTCTTTTTCTGCCCCTGAAACTGTTGGTATCTGGTCGCATCAACCTTCCCCTTTTATGCACCTATTGCATCAATTTCCCCCTTTATGCCTATCACATAACTTCCCTTTAGCACCTCACATCAACTATCCCCTTTAGCACCTATCACATCAACTTCCCTTAGCCCTATCGGCATTCAACTTCCCCTTACGCCTATCACATCAAACTTCCCCCTTTAACGTGTATCGCATAAACTCTCCCTTGTAGCGCTATCACATCAACTCCCGCTTTAGGCATGTCGCATCAACTCCCTTTAGCGCCTATCGTATCACACTTCCCTTAGCATCTATCGCATCAACTTCCCCTTTATGGCGTATCACATTTAACTCCCCCTTTACGATGTCGCTTGTGCATCAACTTCCCATTTAGGTGCCTATCACATCAATTTCCCCTTAAGCAGTGTATGTCCTCAACATCTTTGGAGCGAGTTTGGCCATCAACTTCCCTTAGCATGACAGCACATCAACTTCCCCTAAAGCGTGTATCGCATTCACTTCCCTTTTAATTGCCATCACATCAACTTCCCTTTAGTGCCTCATCGCATCAATTTCTCTTTAAAGCGCGTATGGCATCAAACTTCCTCGTTTACGAGTTTTGGTATCAACTTCCTTTCGATGCAGCGCATCAACTTCCCCTATAGCACAATTGGCATCACCTTCCCCTTTAAAGTGAATTTGCAATCAAATCCCCTTATAGCGCAGTATACTCTCAATTTCCCCTTTACGTGTTTTGCATCAACCTCACCTTTGCACCCATATCACCTAAATTTCGCACTTTAGTGATATTGGGCATCAACTTCCCTTGATGCATGGCATCAACTTTTTTTAGGCGTATCACATCAACCTCCCCCTTTATGCCTACTCATCATTTTTCCCCCTTAGTGCATATGCCATCAAACTTTTCCCTTTTAGCGCCTATCACCAACTTCCTCTATAGGTGCATTATTGCTCAACTTCCCCTTTAACGCGTATTGCTAATCAAATTCCTCTATAAATGTATCGCATCAACTTCCCTTTAGCATATATCGCATCAACTTCTCTATAGTGGTTATCGCATACAACTTCCCCTTAGGCATCTTCGCATTCAACTTCCCCTTTGCATCTGATCGCATCAACTTACCCTTAAAAGCGTATTGCATCAAACTTCCCCTTGATGCATCACATCAACTTTTAGCCACTATCGCATCAACTTCCCCTTTATTGTTTATGCTCATAACTCCATTAGGCGTGTATTTGCAATCTTTCCTCTTTAGCACATGTCGGGCATAACTTCCAATTTAGTGCCTTTCACACGATTTCCCCTATACTTGTATCAATCAACTTCCCCTTGAACCTGTAGTGCTGAACTTCCCTTTAACAATGGTGTAATACATTCACATTAATTTATTTTTTACGGTAATCGTTTCAATTGAATATGACACAAAATATCCTCCAGAAAACACAATTTGTTGCAATGCAACATGGAAAAGAAAGGAGAGTGAGAGAAGAGTGTGGTACGTGGCCTTTGTTGTGGGAAGTAAAGAGACACAAGGTGTGAAAGTGAAATGAACCCTTAACAGTGCAGTTGTATGCAGTTGGCAGCTCCAATCCATTGCAGTTCTATTGTCTTACTAAAGTAAAAGGGTGGGTATTAACCTTGTGGCTGTACATTCACATTTCCTTAGCAGACTGTGATCTCCATGAGAGCTCCTGCCGACACAACCCCAAGTACAAGAGCTTATCTTGGATTGGTCAGTTTAACTCCTCAATCTTGACTCTGGCAAACCACAACTGAGGAGAGAGGTGACTGAGTGTGTGGTCAACATGAAATGTACATCAAACCTGGTCTGCTGCTCACTTGTAATTGATAGAGCCTATCCTCCTATTACAGAAACAACAGAAAACGAGAAGTAAAGCATTGTACTGCCCCCAATTAATCTGTGACATTTGGATTAATTTGATTCCGCTCGATTCCACCACCAGATGGCAGAACACCAAGTTAATAAACTTAAAGTAATGCGGGGGAAAAGGGGGGAACAAGCCTATGCTGGAACTACAAACACACATACATACAGTACATACATGACTTTTTATATATAGTATAATAACAACAAGGTTTCTAATTAAAATTATAAGGGAAACTGAATCAATACATATGAAGAAGAATTCTCACACTTTAAAAGAGACTTACTAAAGAACCTGTGCGTCTCTATGCAAACCCACAACAAACCCTAATATCTATGCATGGTATGCCAGCTTGCATGGTTTGGACGAGAGTTCTACATCAGGAGTCTCTAGGTGTCCTTTACTAGCCAGTCTTAGCTCAACAGAGAAAAAGGTATCCTCGAACAAAAAACCAAACTGGACGTCTAGCCCTAAGGTGGGCTGGTGTAGAAAAGCTCATGAATACCTACGATGCTCAGTTTAGATATGGACTGCTGACAACGCACCTCACATATATTATGACGGCAGCAAGACTAGTAAGCCTCTGGTCTAGGATGACTTGCTGCTTCTACGCCAATTACCAATTGATTGAATTAAAAACCTGGCCATAGAAATATTGGGGCGATACACTTTCTAGATGTCCAGGTTACAGTAAACCTAGAGAGGAGTTGTGTGGAAGAAATATCAGAGCCTGCAGTATCTGCTCTCTATGCTACAGCTACTCCTGCAAGAAACCATTAAAACCACTCAAATCAAGAATGTTAAGGGGAACTGTGGTCTCCAACAAGTGTATTTTAATGAAAGGCCAGGTTCATACCTTTAAAAACGAGCCATCAACCACCACCTTGTACGTGGGGGCTGCACAGCCTCAAAAATATGAAGAAACTCAGACAGAAGTTAGTGGGGGGGGGGAGGTTCTGATCTACATTCAGAAATACTGTTTCCTCCTCACTCTGCAGAGGCACATGCTCAGTGCAGACTGATAAGGGTAAGGGGGTGGTGGGAGAGACAGCACGCCCACAGCACTGCTTTTTATCAATGCCTCCCATGCTGGCCCTTCCCCCGGACCTGTGTCCCCTCCCCTTGGCAGTCCCCTGTAATCAACATGGTTTCGTGCAGGAAGTAGGAAGTGCAGGGGATCTGGTGATGGCTGCAACCATATCACAATATAAATGTAAATATTCTCACAGCTATGCAAATAAATAAGGAAAGTAATTAGCAAAATCACTCAGAAAGCAAATTCTGTCAATTTACCTAAAAGTAATTTTGGACGACAGTTCCTTAGGGAGAGTGGAGAAGAATGTTCTGATATGTTCACTACTATCCCACATCTTTTGAGAGACACATATGCTGACTAATCAGCACTGTTCTGACTGAGGAGACTGGCGAGGAACATCACAGATTAGGTCCCGGCTGGCCGGTCTCCCTTCCTTGTTGGGGTCTTCCCGTAGGGCCTTGCGGGAGGTGAGACAGGCTTTCCGGGAGATTGACACATAGCGATGGTCACGCGTCACATGTGCACCTGTCGAGGGAAAGCGATGTGGAGCTAGCTCAGCAAGGTGGAGCGGGGGCTAGGTAGTAACTATGTTGCTTAACAAGCAATGTAGAAGAAACACAGGTTACTGGACCGATGGATAGGGAGGGGACCGGATGGGGGGGGGGGGGGGCAGCTGATTTTGGGAGCTGTAGAACAGTCATAGATCAGGCCCAGGCTGCCCGCTGTCCCACCCGGCCCCGTCGGTAGACCCAGTCCCGCCCCCCCTTCGGCAAGCACTGCCAATGGGGGCCTTAAAACCACCCTCAACTGCAGTCAGACGACGCTCTGGCCACAAGGGTCCAGGTCCTGCAGCTTTGGGGCTCCACTGTCCGAGTAGAGCAGAATAAATCAAAGTCCCCCCCCAGCCAAGGTTAAGGTCCCCAGCCCCCACAGCCACAAGATCCCCTGCGATGCAAATGTTGATTTAGGCACAGAAACACCCGGTGGGCCAGCACCCATCCATCCCAGGATGGCAGGTGTGGTCACAACAGTGGCACACGCCATGGACCTACAGGGAAGTTCAGTGGGGGTGGGGGTGTTTCATTCTCTTAGAGGCAGGGGAGTTGGAGCCTGCATTCCAGCAGGTCTCCCTGGACCCTCAAAAATGGCAGGGAGGCACAACAACAAGAAACCAAGATGCGGTAGGCCTAACTTATCTACAAGAACCCAGGGGACACCATAGCTATGTATGGAGAATTTAAAAGGGATATTCATTTCTTTGATGTCGGAGGATTTCAACAACCTGCAAAACCAGTCAGTGAGAGTGTGGAGAGAAGGGTGGTGACTATGTAACAAACTCGTTAGAAGGAAGTGAGTTGGGATATAGAGATTGAAAAACACGATCCCCCAATGGTCCAATACAGATATTGACGTTGGTTGCTTTTTATTATGATAGGATATTGAATACATTTATAACATACTTATTGTTTGAGTCGTTGGGAGATTGCATTTCTACTTTGGGGGGGAAATACATTTTATGTGTTGACCCTACAACTTATGCTTCGCAGACAGAAACATTAACTCTGACAGGTGGGAAGATGAGTTGGGGAAGATCTGTCACTATGCTGCTATGCTACTATTATTTTTCATGCTACTCTCGAATTTTGATGCTAGTAGCTATTTTCATGGCTACTATGCTATTTTGATGCTAGTATGCTATTTTCATCCGCTGTCATGCTATTTATCTAGTGCTAGTTGTCATTCGCAGTATGCTATTTCATGCTACTATGCTATTTTCATTGCTACTATGCTATTTTCATGCAGTAGCTATTTTGAGCTAGTATGCTTTAGATATGCTATGTCATGGCTAGTATTTCGATTGCAGATAGTATGCTATTTTGATGCTAGTATGCTATTTTCATGCTACTATGCTATTTTGATGCTGTATGCTATTTTCATGTCTAGTATGCTATTTCATGCTACTATGCTATTTTCATTGCTACTATGCTATTTTTCTGCTAGTATGCATTTCATGCTAGTATGATATTTTATGCACTATGCTTTTGAGGCTAGTATGTATTTTGTTACTCTATAACTTTCTCCATTAGGAATATTAAAATGGGTAAAAAGAGTTAGGATATGACGTATACACTGATTCAAAAATGAAACAATGTGAAGTGATTAGGCCAATGGCTGATTTAAAAATGATGCCTTATATTTTCATTTAGTAAGATTGTAATGGTGTATAATACAAGTTGGTTAATGGCTTGATAATAGATCCGACCAAATGTAAGCGATCAACCCCGCCCCGCAAGCAATGAAACGGCCCGTCCTCCATGGATTAGGACGCTAAAGCATGGAGGGTGAGTCATAGATCCGTAGTTTCCATCTCGAGGTATGCAGTGGAACATCAGTAAACGCTGATCCCAGAGCATGAAGAAAATATTTCGAGTTAACGGTGGGTTTTAGACGATTTAGAGCACATGCGCGCCATTTCCGAATTTTTATGGTACAATATCGCCGCGTCTATAGTTCCAACAGACCCAAGAGCGTTAAGGTTTTGCTGTACTTGGTACGCAAGAAGCAAAAACTTAGCGCTAGTGGGGGGAGGCGTTAAAGTCACCACTCTACCTTCCCAGCATTGTATACATGACGTAATCTCGTAAGATTTATCTCGTAATCTCGTAACACGTCCGGGCAATAGTTTGAATCCCCCTTCTGTATTATTGAACCACAAAGAGAAGCATAGGGCACCAGTTTCAGTAATAGGGTATGAATATATATAATGAGGAGGTTGCTCCTACCACCAGTCGTGCTACTGAATTAGTCTGCGGTACAACGACCGACGTCTAGCTCATGTTTATACTAGCTCCAGCTGCATAGTGGGCCGAGCATTTTTCTAAGTACGGCTAGTCGTATTCTTTTTCATCTGGTGAGTTACGCTGTGCGGTTAGGAGTGCTGCCACGTTACCTGTCGGTACTCCTTCGCTACTGGTGTAGTTATATTGATTATGTAGATTTAATTTTGATCTCAATGAGCAGTGAGGGGTTGTATACTATGCTTTCCCCATATTGTATGGGTATATTTATGAGTCCATAGGGTCCATATGTATGTATTTACTACTATGATATGTGGTGTACTTAACCAATTATACTTGTATTTTCTGATTATACCGGTATATCCACTTCTTTTGCTATATTGATGCATTACTTACTCGTGCATGCTGGATGTGCTTTTAAATTGTAGTTTCTCTAGTATAAAGTTGCTCCACATATGTGTACGATAATAAAGGAGTTTATTTTACTATATGACTTTAGGTGTGTGCCAATTTATTCCACTACTGTGCTCTTTGTGTAACTTCTGTATTAAAAAAGGGGCGACTTTAAGATCTCTTTGGAACATTGAACTGTAGTTGGACATTGGTTGCGCTAGACCTGAAATAACATTACGTGTCACTGGTACATTATCAATAGGAAATCACTTTATGGCTGATTAAGGACTTTATTTGACTATAACTCCCCAACACAGCGATATGGTCGTCCCCACCAGAGGAAAAGGTTGTTTAACGTTTTTTATCACATGTTTCACTTATATTTATATGTGGTGTTGTGTGTAAATAGAAAATTGTGATGAACTCTTTGCTAATCTATCCACCAGTTGTTTGTTTTTCTCCGCCACACCGCAAGGTATGTAGCTGCTGGGTGCCCTCAGACGGGGAGCAGAGCACACGGTCTGGTAAGATCCAGAGAATATATAATTTCAGAGCGCACACCTCTGAAACCACAAACTGTGTTGTTTTTTTTTTTTTTAATTTAACACGTGACGTGTCGGTGCCGCGTAGTGGCACTTCCTCAGCCAAACATATTCAACAAAGTGCAAGTGCAGTTAAATATTCAATTGGAGCCTTAACCCGTTAGTAGTTTTCAATCTAAAAACCAATACCACGTCAATTGTAAATAGTGACCTCTAGTGTGCAATAAAATACATACAACCACAGTCTATCTTGTAATTGACCCAGAACAACATAAGGAAAAACATTAATGTAAATCCTGAGTGTATTACAATATTCACTAAAGTGATGATTTACGTTTTAGTGTTATCCCTGTAAGCGGAAATAGTGATATTAAAAACGTGTATACCCAATAGGTAATATTAAATATGTTTTAAAAAATAACTTTTGTATAAAAATATAGTGAAAAGGTTAATAAAATACAATAAAAATACCATGAAAACTAAAAAGCATCTGCATATATATATACTAGTATGAAGTCCAATTGATAAACAACCGACAAACACCAACTAGTACAGGATTCATTACTATCGTGAGGAAACACCTTAATCCTAAATTGTTATTTAACCCTTTTGGTTGATAAAGCATTCAGTTTGTAAATCCAGAGGCTTCCTTTCGTAATAGGGCGTTACCACAACTCTTTAATATGGACATGGTCAATGACCATCCTTTAAGAATCACAATTCTTTTAGAGTCCGATAATGTTGGCTTCGGCATTTTCATTAGAAGCATATTATCTTTCTGCCAACCTTATCGCTCAATGCTGGACGTTTTCTAATGGGCCATTTGATCCCAGGCACTAATTTGGTACAGGGAACATAGTAGTTACAACTAAGAATCAGATTGACTTGAGAATCTATGTATTATTCATTGCAGGGGAGATAAGTCAAATAGAAACCAATTGAAGGCTCAGCATTAATTCACAGGCAAAAAACGCATTACATAACACCCAATATATGTGCGATAATCTAGATTTGTTTTGACCATAATATTGATCATACAGGGAGGATCAGTGGACTTAGTTAGTTTTAAAGTACATTTGAATGCTATCGATGTCTATATCAGACTAGGTACCACCTGATCACACTGTATACTGCAATATGTATAAGTAAAAAGCAGAAGATAGATTTTCCATGACTGACTGTTATATCTTTATGACATGGAGCTTGATAAGGGGTCAAACCTTTGCACCTGTTGAATTTAGGTAGAACTTTTTGACACTGTATATTACTGGTAATTCTGTGCTTAAAGTCTGATAGATATGTGGGGAAAATTGTAGCCCACTTCAAGAAAGGTTCAACGTCATAGAGCGACTACATTGCTATAAGATTTAATCCTGTTCTTCATCTCTAATAAACATATCCCTGATAGCCAACTTTAGATTACTTGCTAATTTGTGATGATTAAGTCGGGATGGACAACGTCTAAGTACATTTTCCCTCATTAGGGGGTGTGGTAAAAGTGTGTATCACGCCCCTATTAAGAAAGGAAGCCTCTGGATTTTACAAACTGAATGCTTTACAACAAAAGGGGTTAAATACGGCCAATTTAGATTAAGGTGTTTCCTCAACGATAGTTAATAATACTGTACTAGTAGGTGTTTGTAGGTTTTAATCAATATTGGATTCATGACTATATAATATGCAGATGCTGGTGTGTAGTTTTCATGGTATTTTTTGTATTGTTATTCATCTTTTCACTATATTTATCACAAAAATATTATTTTTTAAAACATATTTAATATTACCTATTGGGTTACACATTGTTTAAATATCTTATATTTCCCTTACAGGGATACACGTAAAACGTAAATCATGCACTTTATGAATAATTATGAATATACACCTTCAAGATGTACATTATGAATTTCTTATGTTGTTCTGGTCAATGTACAAGATAGACTTTGGTTGTGTATGATATTTATGCACACTAGAGGTCACTATGACAATTTACTGTATTGGGTTTTTAGATGACATACTACTAGGGGTTAAGGGCTCCAATGATATTTAACTGCACTTGCACTTTGTTTGAATTATTGTTTGGTCTGAGGAAGGTGAACCACGGGCACCGAAAACGTCACGTGTGTAATAAACACAGTTTGGTGGTTTAAGACTGGTGTGCCTCTGAATATATTCTCTGGATCTTACAGACCCGTTGGGCTATGGTTTCTGAGTTGGCACCCAGCACTACATGTACTTGCAGGTGTGCGGGAGAAGAAAACAAACACCTTGGTGGAAGATTAGGCAAAAGGTCATCACAATTATTTACCAAAACAACTATAAATATAAAGTGAAACCTAGTTGAATAAAAACGTTATAAATAAACACTTTTCCTCTGGTGGGAGACCATATACGCTGTGTTGGAGATTGGTTATAGTCAAATAGAAGTCTTCAATCAGGCCGATAAGTGGATTCCTATTTATAACTGATACCAGTGACCGTAAGTGTTAGTTCAGTAGTCTAGCCCCGTGCAAATGTCCAATACAGTTCAATGTTCCAAAAGGAATCTTAAATGGTGCCCATAAAATACAGAAGTTACAAAAGAGCACAGTAGTGGGATAAAATGGGCAACACCACCTAAGTATATAGTAAATAAAAAACTCCTTTAGTTATCGTACACATATGGATAGCACCTTGTACATAGAGACATACAATTTTACAAGCAACATCCAGCATGCACAGAGTAAGTAAGTGCATCAATAGTAGCAAAAATTAAGTGGATATACCGGTATATCAGAAATACAAAGTATAATTGGTTAAGTACCACCATAGTCATAGTAGGTAAAATAATACTACCCATGGTCATAAAATATCCCCATAAATATGGGGAAAGCAGTAGTATAACACACCCTCCACTGTCTCGATCAAAATAAATCTACAAACAATAGAAGGCTAACCGCAGTAGAGGAGTCGAGATACGTGGCAGATCCTATACACCAACAACAAGGTACACAAGTGAAAGAAACGATACCGAACTTAGAAAAAAATGCTGGCCCCTATGCAGCTGGAGCAGTTAAAATGAGCTAGACGCTGTATCGGTTCTGTACAAGCAGACTTCGTCCAGTCAGCACGACTGGGTGGATAGGGCACCTCCTCATTATATATGAAAATCCTATTACTAAACTGGTGCCACTGATCCTTTCTTTGTGGTTCATAATACAGAAGGGTAGATTTCAATATTGACGCCGCCGTTTTACGAGATTACAGATAATCTTACGAGATTACGTCAGGTATTTACAATGCGGGTAATGGAAGAGGGTGACTTAACGCCTCCCACACACTAGTCAGTTAAGTTTTGGCTTTTGCGCTACAAGTAGCGCAATAACTTAGACGCTTGGGTTTTGGAACTATAGCATTGAACGGCGTGATATTACCAAAACATATTACGGCAATGGCGGCGTGCTCTAAATCCGTCTTTAAAACCACGTTTTAACCCGAAATTTCTTCATGACTCTGGGATAGCGGTTTACCTGCTGTTCCCGCATACTTCGAGATGTAACTATGATCTCTGACTCACTCCAGCTTAGCGTTCCCACACCAGAGGACAGGCCGTTTATTGCTGGGGGGTGAGGGTGCGCTCTTACATTGGGTCAGGATCTATTAGGCAACCATTAAACAACTTGTATTATACACATTAATCTTACTAGATGGACAATAAAAGGCATCATTTTAAATCAGCCCATGGCCTAATCACTTACATTCGTTTCATTTTGAATCAGTATATAGTCATAATCTAAAACTCTCTGTTACCCATTTAATATTCTAACTGGAATGACAGTTATAGAGTAACGCAAAAAGCATACTAGCATCAAAATAGCATAGTACATGAAAATAGCATACTAGCATGAAAATATAGCATGAACATATCAGCATGAAAATAGCGTTTGAGAACATAGGCTAATAGCATGGAAAATAGCATACTAGCATCAAATAGCATACTAGCATTGAAATAGCATACTAGCATCAAATAGCATAGCTAAAAGCATGAGAAATAGGCATACTAGCTCAAATAGCATAAGTGAAACATAGCTGAAAAAGCAGTAGCATGAAATAGCATTACTAGAGAGCCATCAGATGAATAATCAATAAAAGCTACAGCATCAAACCTAGAGCATAAATCATCAGCATCAAAATAGCCATACTAGCATGAAATAGCATACTAGCATAGCACAATGACGATCTTCCCAGACTCATCTTCCCCACTGTCGATAAGATTATGTCTATTAATATATATATATCTCTGATTCTTCTGGCCTTTTGCTCATCTAGGTGAGAGCATTTACAGTATTGCTAGTTTAGCTATTCTTAATGTGGTGTATAAGGCGGATGGTGGCTTATATAGGGGTCTTAATCTCTCTTTTTTACATCTCTTTCATTGTCACACACAAACAATTTTGACAGATTATTTATTGAACACCAGAATCCTGAACATTGCCTGGATTCTTCATGGAAACCATGCATTGAATAACCTATTGGTGATTTCTTCCTTCTTAGATGTTCTTTTAAGGTTGGTTCAGATACATCTAAAAATAAATGATTCCAGGGGCAAAATTACAGGTTTTATTATATTGGCAAATGAGAATCAAGATTGAGATCAAGTGGGGGGAAAAAACATAGAAAATGAAGTAAAAGTTTAAATACTTGATATTATGATTAGTAGTACATTTTTCATCTGCTTTGGTGTTGATTGTAACAATTTTGGTTATTTCTCTGACTATACTTAGCTGTATTACAACAGTTTAAATTAAATAATAGCCTACAGTCTAAATCTTGAATATTATCGGATTGTCCTGTAAGAAGCTTATGGAGCTGAAAGAATAACACTTTCCTTCTTCTATAAAATTAAGTAAAATCATGCACCTTCCGAATAAAAAAGTCCAGACCGGATGCGTGACCCACCACTGCCCACCTCCAGACTCTTTTTTTAAACAGACAACAAAGTCACAAATGTTGCTATTGTTACTTATTTTTCATTATTATTCATTATTGTTATTGTTATTATTGTTATTATTATTATTGTTATTATTATTATTATTATTATTATATTTTATATTATAACGTCATCGTCATCATCATCCGTCATCATTGTTTTTATTGTTATTATTATTCATTTCTTCTATTATGTATGTTATTCTTTCTGTCTCATTATTTATTATTCATTCTTATTATTATCTGGTTGTTATTTTTGTTTATTACTTGTTATTATATCATCATCATCATCACTTGTCTTATCATTCTTATTATTCTTATATCTGATGTTGTTGTTCTTGTTATTCATTATTTTTATTATTATTCTCTTCTTCTTCTTCTTCTTTCTTTTCTTCTCTTCTTCTTCTTCTTCTTTTGTTTCTTCTTGTTCTTCTTTTCTAATAATAATAATAATAATAATAATAATAACAATAATAACAATGATGACGATGACGATGATGATGATGATGATGATGATAATAATAACCATAATAACAACAATAATAATAATAATAATAATAACAATAATAATAATGATAATAATAACAATAATAATAATGATAATAATGATAATAATGATAATAATAATAATAATGATAATAATAATAATAATAATTACACCCCTCCTGCATTGGTAAAAAGCTAGTAGATTAAATATTATCAGGGAAATTTAGGATCATTAAAATAAATGACCCTGCGATGCAATAAAGGATATAATCAGGTTCATGTCTGGTTCTGCTTTTCAGGGGTTAACAGAAATGTAAGACATGCAGATTTCCATTATTTAATCTCCCATTATATATGTTTTCAAGTGACATATTTAGGGCTGCACAGAATTATACCTGTAGCATATTGGGTCCCTCATCGTTCATGATACATTACAAAATATACACAGGGAAACTCATTCATAAAAAAGACAAGTAAATATCACATTAATCAGACAGTACAAAGTGATAAATCTAATCTTTATTATATTATACAGATCAGTTATGGAGCTACTGACCCTTCTCTCAGTGATAGAGACACATTCCCATATTTCTATCGGACAGTACAAAGTGATAAATCCAATCTTTATTATATTATACAGATCAGTTATGAAGCTACTGAACCTTCTCTCAGTGATAGAGACACATTCCCATATTTCTATTGGACAGTACAAAGTGATAAATCCAATCTTTATTATATTATACAGATCAGTTATGGAGCTACTGACCCTTCTCTCAGTGATAGATACACATTCCCATATTTCTATCGGACAGTACAAAGTGATAAATCCAATCTTTATTATATTATACAGATCAGTTATGGAGCTACTGACCCTTCACTCAGTGATAGAGACACATTCCCATATTTCTATCAGACAGTACAAAGTGATAAATCCAATCTTTATTATATTATACAGATCAGTTATGGAGCTACTGACCCTTCTCTCAGTGATAGAGACACATTCCCATATTTCTATCATACAGTACAAAGTGATAAATCCAATCTTTATTATATTATACAGATCAGCTATGGAGCTACTGACCCTTCTCTCAGTGATAGAGACACATCCCATATTTCTATCGGACAGTTACAAGTGATAAATCCAATGGGTAACTAAAGTCAAAAAAGCTAATTTAGATTTATCCTCAATAAAATATAGTTTTATAGTTTTATGCTGTAAACACAAAAAGACATACCCCCTCAACCAGACCCAGGTTCACACACCTACTGATCTACTTATCCATTACTGTGGCAGCCATACTGAAAGAGTAACTAAAGTCAAAAAATTATTTTAGATTTATCCTCAATAAAAGATTTATCCTCAATAAAGGGTGAATAAAGTCAAAAAATGTATTTTGGATCAATATAAAAAGTTTTTTTTAAACCCCCAAATATGATACAGGTATACACAACTACTGACCTACCCCTCCATTACTGTTGCAGCCATACTTAAAGGGTAACTAAAGTAAAAAAACGATTTTGACCAATCATCAAAAAGTTTTGTTTTTTTACCCCACCCAACACACACCTACTGATCTACTTATCCATTACTGTGCACTTTTGTTTCATGGTAAGATTTATGTCAGAGTAAATATTTATCATGAATTTATAAGTTAATTGTATTATTGTCTGTTTTGGGATTGTATTTTGTTGCAGAATTTTAAATAAAAAAAAATCCATTGCTGTTGCAGCCATACCTAAAGGGTAACTAAAGTCAAAAAAACAAATTTTGACCAATATCAAAAAAGTTTTTTTTTACCCCCACACCCGACACACCTACTGATCTACTTATCCATTATTGTGGCAGCCATACTTAAAGTGTAACTAAAGTAAAAAAACAACAACAAATTTTTGATCAATAATCAAAAAAGTTTTTTTTTAACCCCCATGGGACACGGGTACACACCCTACTGACCTACCCCATTACTGTTGAGCCATACTTAAAGGGTAACTAAGATTAAAAAAAAATTTTTTTGACCAATTATGAAAAAAGTTTTTTTTTTTAACTTCCAACCTGATCCAGGTACACCCACCTACTGACCTACCCCTTCCATTTCCATTACAGCCATATTTTAAGGGTAACTATAGTCAAAAAACATTTTGACTAATCATCAACAAAGTTTTTTTTAACCCTCAACCTTACCCGGGTACACACACCTACTGACCTAATCTTCCATTTCTGTGGAAGCATACTTAAAGGGTAACTATAATTAAAATATAATTTTGATCAATAATAAAAAAAGTTTGTTTTTTAACTTCCAACCTGACACAGGTAAACACACCTACTGAAGTACCCAATCATTCTTGGCAACCATATTAAAGGGTAAGTTATGTAAAAAAAAACAACACATTTTGGCCAATCATCAAAAAAGTATTTTATCCACCAACCTGACACGAAACACACACACGCACTGACCTACCTTTAATTCACATGAACAGCCAATTTAAACGGTAAGTAAAAAAACAACAATGTCCTCATCATTGGGATTATTGAGTTTTAAAATCTGCAGTACAAACACACACCATTCTCTTTCAAAATGCGGCCTTTTAAGCCAAATTCAAAGTTTATACTTAACTTTCCCTTCTAATTTCTTATTACTGACTCTTTGTTCTGCCCCTGAACTGTTGGTATCTGGTCGCATCACCTTCCCCTTTTTGCACCTATTGCATCAATTTCCCCTTTAGTGCCTATCACATCAACTTCCCCCTTTAGCACCTCACATCAACTTCCCCTTTAGCACCTATCACATCAACTTCCCTTTAGCCCCTATCGCATCAACTTCCCCTTAGCGCCTATCACATCAACTTCCCCTTAACGTGTATCGCATAAACTTCCCCTTTAGCGCCTATCACATCAACTCCCCTTTAGCGCATGTCGCATCAACTTCCCTTAGCGCCTTCGTACAACTTCCCCTTTAGCATTATCGCATCAACTTCCCCTTTATGGCGTATCACATTAACTCCCCCTTTAGCGCTTGTCGCATCAACTTCCCTTTAGTGCCTATCACATCAATTTCCCCTTAAGCGTGTATGCATCAACATCCTCTGGAGCGAGTTTGGCATCAACTTCCCCTTTAGCATGCAGCACATCAACTTCCCCTAAAGCTGGTATCGCATCACTTCCCTTTAATGCCTATCACATCAACTTCCCTTTAGTGCCTATCGCATCAATTTCTCCTTTAGCGCGTATGGCATCAACTTCTCTTTTACGAGTTTGGTATCAACTTCCCCTTTGCATGCAGCGCATCAACTTCCCCTATAGCACAAATTGCATCACATTCCCCTTTAAAGTGAATTGCATCAAATTCCCCTATAGCGCATATACCTTCAATTTCCCCTTTAACGTGTTTTGCATCAACCTCACCTTTAGCACCATATCACCTAAATTTCCACTTTAGTGCATATTGCATCAACTTCCCCTTGATGCATTGCATCAACTTTTTTTAGCGCGTATCACATCAACCTCCCCCTTTAGTGCCTATCTCATCATTTTCCCCTTTAGTGCATAGCTCATCAAACTTTCCCTTTAGCGCCTATCACCAACTTCCTCTATAGTGCATATTGTGCATCAACTTCCCCTTTAACGCGTATTGCAATCAATTCCTTAAATGTATCGCATCAACTTCCCCTTTAGCATATTCGCATCAACTTCTCCTATAGTGCGTATCGCATCAACTTCCCCTTTAGCATCTATCGCATCAACTTCCCCTTTAGCATCTATCGCATCAAACTTCCCCTTAAAAGCGTATTGCATCAACTTCCCCTTGATGCATCACATCAACTTTTTTAGCACGTATCGCATCAACTTCCCCTTTATTGTTGTATCCATCACTCCTCCGTAGCGTGTATTGCATCTTTCCTCTTTAGCACATGTCGCATCAACTTCCCATTTAGTGCCTTTCACCATCGATTTCCCCTATAGCTTGTATCACATCAACTTCCCCTTTAACCTGTATTGCTGAACTTCCCCTTTAACAATGGTGTAATAACATCTCACATTAATTTATTTTTTACTGTAATCGTTCAATTGAATTATTGACACAAAATATCCTCCAGAAAACACAATTTGTTTGCAATGATAATGGAAAAGAAAGGAGAGTGAGAAGAGTGTGTACGTGGCCTTTGTTGTGGGGAAAGAGACACAAGGTGTGAAGTGAAATGAACCCTTTACAGTGCAGTTGTATTGGCAGTTTGGCAGCTCCATCCCATTGACAGTTCTTATTGTCTTACTAAAGTAAAATGGGTTTATTTACCTTGGCTGTACAATTCCATCTTCTTAGCAGACTGTGATCTCCATGAGTAGCTCCTGCCCAACCCCAAGTACAAGAGACTTATCTTGGATTGGTCAGTTTACCTCTCAATCTTGACTCTGGGCAAACCACATGAGGAGGAGGTGACTGAGTGTGTGGTCACATGAAATTGTTACATCACTGGTCTGCTGCTCCTTGTAATTGAAGCTCTATCCTCCTATTACAGAAACAACAGAAAAATGAAAGTAAAGCATTGTACTGCCCCCAATAATCTGTGACATTTGGAATTAATTTGATTCCCTCGATTCACCACCAGATGGCAGCACACAAGTTAATAAACTTAAAGAATGCGGGGAACAAGGGGGGAACAAGCCTATGCTGGAACTAACAAACACACATACATACAGTACATACATTGACTTTTTATATATATATAATACAACAATGGTTTCTAATTAAAATTATAGGGAAACTGAATCAATACATATGAAGAAGAATTCTCACACTTTAAAGAGACTTACTAAAGAACCTGTGCTGTCCTATGCAAACCCACAAACCCCTATATCTTGCATGTGTATGCCAGCTATGATGGTTTGAGCGAGTTCTACATCAGGAGTATCTAGGTTCCTTTACTAGCCAAAGTCTTAGCTCAACAGAAAAAGGTATCCTGAACACAAACTGGGACGTCTAGCCCTAAGGTGGGCTGTGTAGAAAAGCTCATGAATACCTATACGATGCTCAGTTTTAGATATGGACTGATGACAACCACCTCACATATATTATACGGCAGCAAGACTAAAGCCTCTGGTCGGATGACTTGCTGCTTTACCCAATTACCAATTGACTTTGAATTATAAACCTGGCCATAGAAATATTGGGGCAGATACACTTTCTAGATGTCCAGGGTTACAGTTAAACCTAGATGAGGATGTGTGGGAAGAAATATCAGAGCCTGCAGTACTGCTCTATGCTACAGCTACTCTGCAAGAAACCATTAAAACACTCAAATCAAAGAATGTTAAAGGGGAACTGTGGTCTCCAAACAAGTTTATTTTAAATGAAAGGCCAGGTTCATACCTTTAAAACGAGCCATCACCCACCTCTGTACGTGCTGCACAGCCCAAAATATGAAGAAATCACTGATCAGAAAGTTAGGGGGGGGGGAGGTTCTGAATCTACATTCAGAAATACTGTTTCCTCCTCTATCTGCAGATGGCACATGCTCAGTGCATGACTAAGGGTAGGGGGGGTGGGGAGAACAGCACAGCCCACAGCACTGCTTTTTTAAATGCCTCCCACTTGCTGGCCCTTCCCCCGGCCCTGTGTCCCCTCCCCTTGCAGTCCCCTGTAAGTCACATGGTTTCAGTGCAGGAAGTAGGAAGTGCAGGGGATCTGGTGAGGCTGCAACCATATCACACATATAAATGTAAATATTCTCACAGCTATGCAAATAAATAGAAAGTAATTAGCAAAAATCCTCAGGAAAGCAAATTCTGTCAATTTACCTAAAGTCATTTTTGGACGACAGTTACCCTTTAGAGAGGTGGAGAAGAATGTATCTCGATATGTACTACTATCCCACATCTTTTGAGACACATTATGCGGACTAATCAGCACTGTTTCTGACTGAGGAGACTGGCGAGGAACTCACAGATGTAGGTCCCGGCTGGCCGGTCTTCCCTTCCTGTGTTGGGGTCCTTCCCGTAGGGCCTTGCGGGAGGTAGAGACAGGCTTTCCGGGAGATTGCACATAGCGCTGTCACGCTCACATTGCACCTGTCGAGGGAAAGCAGTGGAGCTAGGCTCAGCAAGGTGGACGCTAGGTAGTAACTATGTGTGCTTAACAAGCAATGTAGAAGACAGGTACTGGACCGGATGGATAGGGAGGGGACCGGATGGCTGAGACTGATTTTGGGAGCTGTAGAACAGCAGTATCACAGCCAGGGCTGCCCGCTGCTCCCACCCCCCTCTAGACCCAGTCCCCCCCCCCTTCGGCAGCACGCCAATGGGGGCCTTAAAACCACCCCACTGCAGTCAGAAACGCTCTGGCCACAAGGGTCCAGTGTCTGCAGCTTTGGGGTCCACTGTCCAGCTAGAGCGAATAAATCACCCCCCCCAGCCAAGGTTAAGGTCACCCAGCCCCCACAGCCACAACCCCTGCGATGGCAAGGATAGCACAGAACACCCATGCCAGCACCCATCCATCCCAGGATGAGCAGGTTGGTCACAACAGTGGCACACGCCATGGACCTACAGGGAGTTCAGGGGGGTGGGGGTGTTTCATCTCTGTAGAGGAGGGGAGTTGGAGCCTGCATTTCCAGCAGCTCCCTGGACCCTCAAAAATGGCAGGGAGGCACAACAACAAGAAAACCAAGGGCGTAGGGCCTACTTATCTAGCAAAGAACCCAGGGGACACCATAGCATGGTAATGGAAATTTAAAGGGATATTCATTCTTTGATGTCGGAGATTTCAAACCTGCAAAACCAGTCAGTGAGAGTGGGAGAAAGAGTGGTGACCTATGTAACAAACTCGTTAGAAAGGAAATGAGTGGATATAGAGATTGAAAAACACGATCCCCCAATGGTCCAATACAGATATTGACGTGGTTGCTTTTTATTATGATAGGTATAATTGAATACATTTTATAACATACTTATTGTTTGAGTGGTGGGAGATTAGTCATTATCTACTTGCTACTATGTTTATGTGTGTTACCCTACAACTTTGTTCCAGACAGAAACATTAACTCTGACAGTGGGAAGATGAGTTGGGGAAGATCTGTCACTATGCTGCTATGCTACTATCTATTTTCATGCTACTGCTATTTTGATGCTAGTATGCTATTTTCATGCTACTATGCATTTTGATGCTAGTATGCTATTTCATGCTAGTATGCTATTTTCATGCTAGTATGCATTTTCATGCTAGTATGCTATTTCATGCTACTATGCTATTTCATGCTACTATGCTATTTTCATGCAGTATGCTATTTTGATGCTAGTATGCTATTTTCATGCTAGTATGCTATTTTCATGCTAGTATGCTATTTTGATGCTAGTATGCTATTTTCATGCTACTATGCTATTTTGATGCTAGTATGCTATTTTCATGTCTAGTATGCTATTTATGCTATATGCTTTTTCATGCTACTATGCTATTTTCATGCTAGTATGCTATTTTCATGCTAGTATGCTATTTTCATGCTACTATGCTTTTGATGCTAGTATGCTATTTTGTTACTCTATAACTTTCTCCAGTTAGGAATATTAAAATGGGTAAAAGAGTTTAGGATATGACGTATACACCTGATTCAAAAATGAAACAATGTGAAGTGATTAGGCCATGGCTGATTTAAAATGATGCCTTATATTTTCATTTAGTAAGATTAATGTGTATAAACAAGTTGTTTAATGGTTGCTAATAGATCCTGACCAATGTAAGCGACACCCCCCCCAGCAATGAAACGGCCTGTCCTCATGGTTAGGGGAACGCTAAAGCTGGAGTGAGTCAAGATCCGTAGTTCCATCTCGAGTATGCAGGGAACATCGGTAAGCTGATCCCAGAGTCATGAAGAAATTTCGGGTTAACGTGGGTTTTAGACGGATTTTAGAGCACAGCGCCATTTCCGAATGTTTATGTAAATATCGCCGTGCTATAGTTCCAAACCCAAAGCGTTAAGTTTTGCGCTACTTGGTAGCGCAAAAGCAAAACTTAACGCTATGTGTGGGGAGGCGTTAAAGTCACACTCTTACCTACCCGCATTGTAATACCTGACGTAATCTCGTAAGATTATCTCGTAATCTCGTAACACACGGCCGGCAATATTGAATCTCCCTTCTGTATTTATGAACCACAAAGAGATAGCATCAGGGCACCAGTTTAGTAATAGGGAGTATTCATATATAATGAGGAGGTGCTCCTATCCACCAGTCGTGCTACTGACGAAGTCTGCTTGTACCGATCACGCGTCTAGCTCGTTTTTAACTAGCTCCAGCTGCATAGGGCCAGCATTTTTTCTAAGTATCGGTATCGTATTCTTTCATTGTGTTACCTTGTTTGGTTAGGATCTGCCACGTATGCGTACTCCTCTACTGGGTAGTTATATTGTTATGTAGATTTATTTTGATCTCAGAGACAGTGAGGGGTGTTATACTACTGCTTTCCCCATATTATGGGATATTTATGATCCATAGGGTATGTATGTATTTTACTACTATGACTATGTGTGTGACTTAACCAATTATACTTTGTATTTTCTGATATACCGGTATATCCACTTTTTTGCTATATTGATGCATTACTTACTCTGTGCATGCTGGATGTGCTTTTAAATTGTATTTCTCTTATGTACTAAAGTTGCTCCCATATGTGTACGATAATAAAGGAGTTTTATTTTACTATAACTTAGGTGGTGTTGCCCATTTATACTCCCATACATGTGCTCTTTGTGTAACTTCTGTATTTATGGGCAGCCTTTAAGATCTCTTTGGAACATTGAACTGTATTGGACATTTGTTCCGGCTAGACCTGAATAACATTACGGTCACTGGTATCATTATCAATATAGGAAATCACTTTATGGCCTGATTGAAGACTTCTATTTGACTATAAATCTCCCAACACAGCGTATATGGTCTCCCCCCAGAGGAAAAGTGTTTTTAACGTTTTTTATTCACATGTTCACTTATATTTATATGTGTGTTTGTGTAAATAAATTGTGATGAACCTTTTGCTAATCTATCCACCAAGTTGTTTGTTTTTTCTCCCGCACCGCAAGGTAATGTAGCTGCTGGGTGCCACTCAGAAGCCATAGCCCAACGGTCTGTAAGATCCAGAGAATATATAATTCAGAGCGCACACCTCTTAAACCACAAACTGTGTTTTAATTAACACGTGACGTTTCGGTGCCCGTGTGGCACCTTCCTCAGCCAAACAATAATTCAAACAAAGTGCAAGTGCAGTTAAAATATCAATTGGAGCCTTAACCTTAGTAGTATTTCAATCTAAAAACCAATACGTAATTGTAATAGTGACCTCTAGTGTGCATAAAATACATACAACCAAGTCTATCTTGTAAATTGACCCAGAACAACATAAGAAATATACATTAATGTAAATCTTGAAGTGTATATCATAATATTCATAAAGTGCATATTTACGTTTTATTGTTATCCCTGTAAGGGAAATATTGATATTAAAACATGTGTATACCCAATAGGTAATATTAAATATGTTTTAAAAATAATATTCTGTATAAAATATAGTGAAAAAGTAATAAAATACAATAAAAATACCATGAAAACTAAAACAGCATCTGCATATATATTAGTATGAAGTCCAATATTGATAAACCTACAAACACCACTAGTACAGTATTCATTAACTATCGTTGAGGAAACACCCTTAATCCTAATTGGTATTTAACCCTTTTGGTTGTAAAGCATTCAGTTTGTAAATCCAGTAGGCTTCCTTTCTTAATAGGGCGTTATCCCTGTTACCACCCCCTCTTTAATATGGGAACATGGTCAATGACCATCCCTTTAAGATCACAAATTGCGTGTTTAGATTCTACGAAATGTGTGGCTACTGGGATGTTTCTATTTTAGAAGATGAAGACTGATTAATTCTTTCATATGCCAACCTTATGTCGCTTCTATGGCGTTGGAACCTTTTCTTGAATGGGCCATTGTTTTCCCCACATATATCTTGGTACAGGGACATTTCAGTAGATAAACACGAATTCAGTATTACATGTGTAGAATTCTTTTATCCTGTAATTATTCCATTCCATGGGTGAGAGAAGGTTTGACCTGTAATCATGCATTACACATGTGGCAATTAAAGCATTAATAACACCCAGTCTTATTGGATAACTTGATCTTCTGTTTTTGATATTTGTATACAGGATCAGCTTGAACTAGTTGTTTGTATAAGGTGTTACCCTTTTTGAATGTCTATGGTTTGTTCTTTATATCTGTACTAAGGTCCACTCCCCTGTATATTGGCCAATATTATGTGTGGCAAATTAGATTTTTTCAGATGCCACAGTATTTTTTGGGTGAAGGGTAAGCCTGTTTTGTGCCTTTTGTGACACTGTATGTCTAGTGGCTTCAAATTTGGCTTTCTGTAGTTTTGTGGATTATAGCCCCTCTCAAGAAATGTATCCGTCATCCTTTTTAGTTGTAACTCCTGTTCCTTAGTCTCATCATATCCTGATAAACTGTGATTTGGGTAAATTGGAGATAATATGTCTGGGATGGAAGCTATCGGCTCTAAGTAATGTGTTCCTGTCAGTTTGTTTGGTAAAAAGTGTTGTATTAACGCCCTATTAAGAAAGGAAGCCTTCTGGATTTACAAACTGAATGCTTTACAACAAAAAGGGTTAAATACCCAATTTAGGATTAAGGTGTTTCCTCAACGATAGTTAATGAATACTGTACTAGTTGGTGTTTGTAGGTTTTAATCAATATTGGGACTTCATACTATATATATATAGCAGATGCTTGTTTTAGTTTTTCATGGTATTTTTTTGTATTTTATTCACTTTTTCACTATATTTTTATTCACAAAATATTTATTTTTAAAACATATTTAATATTACCTATTGGGTATACACATTTTTAATATATATTTCCCTTACAGGGATACACTAAAACGTAAACATGCACTTTATGAATATTATGATATACACTTCAAGATGTACATTAATGAATTTCTTATGTTGTTCTGGGTCAATGTACAAGATAGACTTTGGTTGTTATATATTTATTGCACACTAGAGGTCACTATTACAATTTACTTGTATTGGTTTTTAGATTGAAATACTACTAAGGGGTTAAGGCCTCCAATTGATATTTTAACTGCACTTGCACTTTGTTTGAATTATTGTTTGGCTGAGGAAGGTGCCACCGGGCACCGAAACGTCACGTGTTAATAAACACAGTTTGGTGGTTTAAGACTGGTGTGCCTCTGAATTATTATTCTCTGGATCTTACAGACCGTTGGGCTATGTCTTCTGATGGCACCCAGCACTACATTACCTTGCAGGTGTGCGGGAGAAACAAACACCTTGGTGGATAGATTAGCAAAAGGTTCATCACAATTTATTTACCACAAACACACATATAAATATAAAGTGAACATCGTGAATAAAAACGTTAAAAACACTTTTCCTCTGGTGGGAGACCATTACGCTGTGTTGGGAGATTATAGTCAATAGAAGTCCTTCAATCAGGCCATAAAGTGATTTCCTATATTGATAATGATACCAGTGACCGTAGTGTTATTCAGTCTAGCCGGAACAAATGTCCAATACAGTTCAATGTTCCAAAAGAATCTTAAAGGTGCCCATAAATACAAAGTTACACAAAGAGCACAGTAGTGGATATAAATGGGCACACCACCTAAGTATATAGTAAAATAAAACTCCTTTATTATCGTACACATATGGAGCATCTTTAGTACTAAGAGACATACAATTTAAGCAACATCCAGCATGCACAGAGTAATGTAATGCTCAATATTAGCAAAATAAGTGGATATACCGGTATATCAGAAAACAAAGTATAATTGGTTAAGTCCACACCATAGTCATAGTAGTAAAATACATACCTACCCCTATGGATCATAAATATCCCCATAAATATGGGGAAAGCAGTAGTATAACACACCCCTCACTGTCTCTGAGATCAAAAATAAATCTACATAACAATAAACTACCCAGTAGAGGAGTACGCAGATAACGTGGCAGATCCTAACCCCAACAAGGTACACCAATGAAAGAATACGATACCGATACTTAGAAAAAATGCTGGCCCCTATGCAGCTGGAGCTAGTTAAAAATGAGCTAGACGTGTATCGTCTGTACAAGCGACTTCGTCAGAGCACGACTGGTGGTAGGGCACACTCCTCATTATATATGAATAACTCCCTATTACTAAACTGGTGCCCTGATCCTATTCTTTGTGGTTCATAAATACAGAAGGGAGATTCAATATTGCCGGCCGTTGTTACGAGATTACAGATAATCTTACGAGATTACGTCAGGTATTACAATGCGGGTAAGGTAAGAGTGTGACTTTAACGCCTCCACACACTACCTTAAGTTTTGCTTTTGCGCTTCCAAGTAGCACAAAACTTACGCTTTGGGTTTTGGAACTATAGCACGGCGATATTTCCAAAAAAATTCGGAAATGGCGCTGTGCTCTAAAATCCGTCTAAAACCACGTTAACCCGAAATTTCTTCATGACTCTGGGATCAGCTTTACTGTGTTCCCCGCATACTTCGAGATGAACTATGGATCTCTGACTCACTCCAGCTTTAGCGTTCCCCTACCATGAGGACAGGCCGTTTCATTGCTGGGGGGGGTGTCGCTTACATGTGGGTCAGGTCTATTAGCAACCATTAACAACTTGTATATACACTTAATCTTACTAAATGACAATATAAAGGCATCATTTTTAAATCAGCCATGGCCTAATCACTTCACATTGTTTCATTTTTGAATCAGTATATACGTCATATCTAAACTCTTCTTTTACCCCATTTTAATATTCCTAACTGGAATGACAGTTTAGAGTACCAAAATAGCATACTAGCATCAAAATAGCATAGTCATGAAATAGCATACTAGCATGAAAATAGCATACTAGCATGAAAATAGCATACTAGCAGAAATAGCATACTAGCATCAAAAGCATACTAGCATGAAATAGCATACTAGCATCAAATAGCATACTAGCATGAAAATAGCATACTACATGAAATGCATACTAGCATGAAAATAGCATACTAGCTCAAAATAATAGTAGCATCAAAATAGCATACTGCATCAAAATAGCATACTAGCATGAAATAGCATACTAGCATAGTCAGCATAGACGATCTTCCCAACTCATCTTCCCCACTAGAGTTATGTTATTATATATATATATCTTGCTCTGGCCTTTTGCTATCTAGGTGAGAGTCATTTACAGTATTGCTAGTTTAGCTATTTTAATGGGTGTATAAGGCGGTGGTGTGCTTATATAGGGGTCTTATCTCTCTTTTTTACATCTCTTTCATTGTCACACACAAACACATTTTGACAGATTATTTATTTGACACCAGAATCCTGAACATTGCCGGATTCTTCATGGAAACCATGCATGAATAACCTATTGGTGATTTCTTCCTTCTTAGATGTCTTTTAAGGTTTGGTTCAGATACATCTAAAAATAAATGAGTCCAGGGGCAAAATTACAGGTTTTATTATATTGCAATAATGAGAATCAAGGATTGAGATCAAGTGGGGGGAAAAAACATAGACAAATGAAGTAAAAGTTTAATACTTGATATTATGATTAGTAGACATTTTTCATCTGCTTTGTGTTGATTGTAAACAATTTGGTTTATTTCTCTGACTTACTTAGCTGTATTACAAACAAGTTTAAATTAAATAATAGCCTACAGTCTAATCTTGAAATATCGGATTGTCCTGTAAGAAGTTATGGAGCTGAAAAGAATAACACTTCCTTCTTCTATAAAATTAAGTAAAATCATTGGCACCTTCCGAAGTAAAAAGTCCAGACACGGATGGTGACCCCACCACTGCCCACCTCCAGACTTCTTTTTTTACAGACAACAAAGTCACAAATGTTGTGTCTTGTTGGCTTCTTCTGGTCTTCCGTTTGTGTGAATACTCGCCTTTTGTACGTAATCTCCTCCCACAGGTTGGTATAGAGGCTAGATGACCTGGGACAGTGGACCGAGTCGGCATACACCAAGGTGCTTGGGGGGCCATAGAGAGACAAGGTGGGTGACAAATCGTCGTTCTAGCTAAGGACGCGATAGAAGCAGAAAGCGATGGGGGTGGAAATCATGCGAAATATCGCCGTGACATTGTACTTTTGTCATTCCGGCATAACCATAAAGTGATGTGGTGGACACATCGTCAAATGTGGGGATTATTCAAAAACAGTTTGGTTGGTTTCACTGTTCACTAAAAGGGGTCAAATGATGTGAGTACCGCGAACACGCACCAACCGGCCAAAAAAGGGGCCACCCCACCAACCGGGGTAAGGCAGCCCACACTCACATGGGCACGCAGAAAGGGTACACAAACAAGGTGTCGATAGCAAGAGGGAATGGACAGTCTGAGGCTTACCGTAACATCGAATGTTGAAGACTTTAATGTCCAATAAGCGAGGGAAATAATTGTAGTGGGATATGTTGAACACAAACAAAGAACAGTACGCGGGGGGCCCCCTCAACCAGACCCCAGGTAACACACAACGCCTACTGCTCGACCTTTCCATTCCCATGGAAGACATACTTAAAGGGGTGGGTAACTATAGTCAAAAACGAATTTTTCATCAATCATCAAGAATGTTAGTTATATACTAGTCAAACATGCAAATACACATACCCCCAACATCATATGGCTAAACACAACTGCTGACCTACCCTTCCATTCCTGTGGCAACCATACTTAAGGGTAACTGGGTAACTAAAGTCAAAAAAGCTAATTTAGATTTATCCTCAATAAAAGATAGTTTTATGGTTGTAAACACAAAAAAGACATACCCCTCAACCAGACCCAGGTACACACACCTACTGATCTACTTATCCATTACTGTGGCAGCCATACTTAAAGGGTAACTAAAGTCAAAAAATTATTTTAGATTTATCCTCAATAAAGGGTGAATAAAGTCAAAAAATGTATTTTGATCAATAATTAAAAAACTTTGTTTTTTAAACCCCCAAATATGATACAGGTATACACAACTACTGACCTACCCCTCCATTACTGTTGCAGCCATACTTAAAGGGTAACTAAAGTAAAAAAAACGAATTTTGACCAATCATCAAAAAAGTTTTGTTTTTTTTACCCCCACCCAACACACACCTACTGATCTACTTATCCATTACTGTGGCAGCTTTTGTTTCATGGTAAGATTTATGTCAGAGTAAATATTTATTCATGAATTTTAAAGTTTAATTGTATTATTGTCTGTTTTGGGATTGTATTTTGTTGCAAGAATTTTAAATAAAAAAAAAAATCCATTGCTGTTGCAGCCATACCTAAAGGGTAACTAAAGTCAAAAAAACAAATTTTGACCAATAATCAAAAAAGTTTTTTTTTTAACCCCCAACCCGACACACCTACTGATCTACTTATCCATTATTGTGGCAGCCATACTTAAAGGGTAACTAAAGTAAAAAAAAAAACAACAAATTTTGATCAATAATCAAAAAAGTTTTTTTTTAACCCCCATGGGGCATGGGTACACACACCTACTGACCTACCCCTCCATTACTGTTGCAGCCATACTTAAAGGGTAACTAAGATTAAAAAAAAATTTTTTTTGACCAATTATGAAAAAAGTTTGTTTTTTTTAACTTCCAACCTGATCCAGGTACACCCACCTACTGACCTACCCTTCCATTTCCATTACAGCCATATTTTAAGGGTAACTATAGTCAAAAAAACAATTTTGACTAATCATCAACAAAGTTTTTTTTTAACCCTCAACCTTACCCAGGTACACACACCTACTGACCTAATCTTCCATTTCTGTGGAAGCCATACTTAAAGGGTAACTATAATTAAAATATAAATTTTGATCAATAATAAAAAAAGTTTGTTTTTTAACTTCCAACCTGACACAGGTAAACACACCTACTGAAGTACCCAATCATTCATGTGGCAACCATATTTAAAGGGTAAGTATAGTAAAAAAAAACAACACATTTTGGCCAATCATCAAAAAAGTATTTTATCCACCAACCTGACACGAGAACACACACCAACTGACCTACCTTTAATTCACATGACAGCCATATTTAAACGGTAAGTAAAAAAACAACAATGTCCTCATCATTGGGATTATTGAGTTTTAAAATCTGCAGTACAAACACACACATTCTCTTTCAAAATGCGGCCTTTTAAGCCAAATTCAAAGTTTATACTTAAACTTTCCCCTTCTAATTTCTTATTACTGACTCTTTGTTTCTGACCCCTGAACTGTTGGTATCTGTCGCATCAACTTCCCCTTTTAGCACCTATTGCCTCAATTTCCACTTTAGCGCGTATCGTATCAACTTCCCCTTGATGCATCGCATCAACTTTTTTTAGAACGTATCACATCAACTTCCTCTTTAGTGCCTATTGCATCAATTTCCCCTTTAGTGCCTATCGCATCAACTTCCCCTTTAGCGCCTATCACATCAACTTCCCCTTTAGCGCCTATCACATCAACTTCCCCTTTAGCACCTATCACATCAACTTCCCCTTTAGCACCTATCACATCAACTTCCCCTTTAGCACCTATCGCATCAACTTCCCCTTTAGCGCCTATCACATCAACTTCCCCTTTAGCAACCTATCGCATCAACTTCCCCTTTAGCGCCTATCACATCAACTTCCCCTTTAACGTGTATCGCATAAACTTCCCCTTTAGCGCCTATCACATCAACTTCCCCTTTAGCGCATGTCGCATCAACTTCCCCTTTAGCGCCTATCGTATCAACTTCCCCTTTAGCATCTATCGCATCAACTTCCCCTTTATGGCGTATCACATTAACTCCCCCTTTAGCGCTTGTCGCATCAACTTCCCCTTTAGTGCCTATCACATCAATTTCCCCTTAAGCGTGTATGGCATCAACATCCTCTTGAGCGAGTTTGGCATCAACTTCCCCTTTAGCATGCAGCACATCAACTTCCCCTAAAGCGTGTATCGCATCAACTTCCCCTTTAATGCCTATCACATCAACTTCCCTTTAGTGCCTATCGCATCAATTTCTCCTTTAGCGCGTATGGCATCAACTTCCTCTTTAGCGAGTTTGGTATCAACTTCCCCTTTAGCATGCAGCGCATCAACTTCCCCTATAGCACAAATTGCATCAACTTCCCCTTTAAAGTGAATTGCATCAAATTCCCCTATAGCGCATATACCTTCAATTTCCCCTTTAACGTGTTTTGCATCAACCTCACCTTTAGCACCTATCACCTAAATTTCCACTTTAGTGCATATTGCATCAACTTCCCCTTGATGCATTGCATCAACTTTTTTTAGCGCGTATCACATCAACCTCCCCCTTTAGTGCCTATCTCATCATTTTCCCCTTTAGTGCATATCGCATCAACTTTCCCTTTAGCGCCTATCACATCAACTTCCTCTATAGTGCATATTGCATCAACTTCCCCTTTAACGCGTATTGCATCAAATTCCCCTTAAAATGTATCGCATCAACTTCCCCTTTAGCATATATCGCATCAACTTCTCCTATAGTGCGTATCGCATCAACTTCCCCTTTAGCATCTATCGCATCAACTTCCCCTTTAGCATCTATCGCATCAACTTCCCCTTAAAAGCGTATTGCATCAACTTCCCCTTGATGCATCACATCAACTTTTTTAGCACGTATCGCATCAACTTCCCCTTTATTGTGTATCGCATCAACTCCTCCTGTAGCGTGTATTGCATCAATTTCCTCTTTAGCACATGTCGCATCAACTTCCCATTTAGTGCCTTTCACATCGATTTCCCCTATAGCGTGTATCACATCAACTTCCCCTTTAACCTGTATTGCATGAACTTCCCCTTTAACAATGGTGTATAACATCTCACATTAATTTATTTTTTACTGTAATCGTTCAAATTGAATTATTGACACAAAATATCCTCCAGAAAACACAATTTGTTTGCAATGAATAATGGAAAAGAAAGGAGAGTGAGAAGAGTGTGTACGTGGCCTTTGTTTGTGGGGAAAAGAGACACAAGGTGTGAAGTGAAATGAACCCTTTACAGTGCAGTTGTATTGCAGTTTGGCAGCTCCATCCCATTGACAGTTCTTATTGTCTTTACTAAAGTAAAATGGGGTTTATTACCTTGTGCTGTACAATTACATCTTCCTTAGCAGACTGTGATCTCCATGAGTAGCTCCTGCCCAACCCCAAGTACAAGAGACTTATCTTGGATTGGTCAGTTTACCTCTCAATCTTGACTCTGGGCAAACCACAAGTGAGAGGAGGTGACTGAGTGTGTGGTCACATGAAATTGTTACATCACATGGTCTGTTGCTCCTTGTAATTGATAGCTCTATCCTCCTATTACAGAAACAACAGAAAAAATGAAGTAAAGCATTGTACTGCCCCCAATAATCTGTGACATTTGGAATTAATTTGATTCCCTCGATTCACCACCAGATGGCAGCACACAAGTTAATAAACTTAAAGAATGCGGGGAACAAGGGGGGAACAAGCCTATGCTGGAACATACAAACACACATACATACAGTACATACATTGACTTTTATATATATAGATAATACAACAAATGGTTTCTAATTAAAATTATAGGGAAACTGAATCAATACATATGAAGAAGAATTCTCACACTTTAAAAGAGACTTACTAAAGAACCTGTGCTGTCCTATGCAAACCCACAAAACCCCTATATTCTGCATGTGTATGCCAGCTATGATGGTTTGGGACGAGTTCTACATCAGGAGTATCTAGGTTGCCTTTACTAGCCAAAGTCTTAGCTCAACAGAAAAAAGGTATCCTGAACACAAACTGGGACGTCTAGCCCTAAGGTGGGCTGTTGTAGAAAAGCTCCATGAATACCTATACGATGCTCAGTTTTAGATATGGACTGATGACAACCCCCTCACATATATTATGACGGCAGCAAGACTAGAAGCCTCTGGTCATGGATGACTTGCTGCTTTACCCAATTACCAATTGACTTTGAATTATAAACCTGGCCATAGAAATATTGGGGCAGATACACTTTCTAGATGTCCAGGGTTACAGTTAAACCTAGATGAGGATGTGTGGGAAGAAATATCAGAGCCTGCAGTAGCTGCTCATTATGCTACAGCTACTCTGCAAGAAAACCATTAAAACACTCAAACCAAAGAATGTTAAAGGGGAACTGTGGTCTCCAAACAAGTTTATTTTAAATGAAAGGCCAGGTTCATACCTTTAAAACGAGCCATCAACCACCTCTGTACGTGCTGCACAGCCCAAAATATGAAGAAATCACTGATCAGAAAGTTAGGGGGGGGGGAGGTTCTGAATCTACATTCAGAAATACTGTTTCCTCCTCTAATCTGCAGATGGCACATGCTCAGTGCATGACTGAAGGGTAGGAGGGGGTGGGGAGAACAGCACAGCCCACAGCACTGCTTTTTTAAATGCCTCCCACTTGCTGGCCCTTCCCCCGGCCCTGTGTCCCCTCCCCTTGCAGTCCCCTGTAAGTCACATGGTTTCAGTGCAGGAAGTAGGAAGTGCAGGGGATCTGGTGATGCTGCAACCATATCACACATATAAATGTAAATATCTTCACAGCTATGCAAAATAAATAATGAAAGTAATTAGCGAAAATCCTCAGGAAAGCAAATTCTGTCAATTTACCTAAAGTCATTTTTGGACGACAGTTACCCTTTAAGAGAGCTGGAGAAGAATGTATCTCTGATATGTACTACTATCCCACATCTTTTGAGACACATTATGCTGACTAATCAGCACTGTTTCTGACTGAGGAGACTGGCGAGGAACTCACAGATGTAGGTCCCGGCTGGCCGGTCTTCCCTTCCTGTGTTGGGTCCTTCCCAGTAGGGCCTTGCGGGAGGTAGAGACAGGCTTTCCGGGAGATTGCACATAGCGCTGATGTCACGCGTCACATTGCACCTTGTCGAGGGAAAGCAGGGTGGAGCTAGGCTCCCAGCAAGGTGGACGCTTTAGGTAGTAACTAGTGGTGCTTAACAAGCAATGTAGAAGAAACAGGTACTGGACCGGATGGATAGGGAGGGGACCGGATGGCTGAGACTGATTTTGGGAGCTGTAGAACAGCATGGATCACAGCCAGGGCTGCCCGCTGCTCCCACCCCCCTCTAGACCCAGTCCCAGCCCCCCTTCGGCAGCACGCCAATGGGGGCCTTAAAACCACCCCACTGCAGTCAGACGACGCTCTGGCCACAAGGGTCCAGTTTCTGCAGCTTTGGGGTCCACTGTCCAGCTAGAGCAGAATAAATCAAGCCCCCCCAGCCAAGGTTAAGGTCACCCAGCCCCCCACAGCCACAAGCCCCTGCGATGGCAAGGGATAGCACAGAACAGCCCAGTGCCAGCACCCATCCATCCCAGGATGAGCAGGTGGTCACAACAGTGGCACACGCCATGGACCTACAAGGGAGTTCAGGGGGGTGGGGGGTGTTTCATGCTCTGTAGAGGAAGGGGAGTTGGAGCCTGCAGTTCCAGCAGGCTCCCTGGACCCTCAAAAATGGCAGGGAGGCACAACAACAAGAAAACCAAGGAGCGTAGGGCCTACATTATCTAGAAAAGAACCCAGGGGACACCATAGCATGGTAATGGAAATTTAAAGGGATATTCATTCTTTGATGTCGGAGGATTTCAAAACCTGCAAAACCAGTCAGTGAGAGTGGGAGAAAGAGGTGGTGACCTATGTAACAAACTCGTTAGAAAGGAAATGGAGTGGATATAGAGATTGAAAACACGATCCCCCAATGGTCTCAATACAGATATTGACGTTGGTTGCTTTTTATTATGATAGGTATAATTGAATACATTTTATAACATACTTATTGTTTGAGTGGTGGGAGATTAGTCATTATGCTACTTTGCTACTATGTTATGTTGTTACCCTACAACTTTGATTCCAGACAGAAACATTAACTCTGACAGTGGGGAAGATGAGTTGGGGAAGATCTGTCACTATGCTGCTATGCTAGTATGCTATTTTCATGCTAGTATGCTATTTTCATGCTAGTATGCTATTTTCATGCTAGTATGCTATTTTCATGCTAGTATGCTATTTTGATGCTAGTATGCTATTTTCATGCTACTATGCTATTTTGATGCTAGTATGCTATTTTGTTACTCTATAACTTTCATTCCAGTTAGGAATATTAAAATGGGTAAAAGAAGAGTTAGGATATGACGTATATACCTGATTCAAAAATGAAACAATGTGAAGTGATTAGGCCATGGCTGATTTAAAATGATGCCTTTATATTGTCATTTAGTAAGATTAATTTGTATAATACAAGTTGTTAATGGTTGCTAATAGATCCTGACCACATGTAAGCGACACCCCCCCCAGCAATGAAACGGCCTGTCCTCATGGTTAGGGGAACGCTAAAGCTGGAGTGAGTCAGAGATCCGTAGTTCCATCTCGAAGTATGCAGGGAACATCGGTAAAGCTGATCCCAGAGTCATGAAGAAATTTCGGGTTAACGTGGGTTTTAGACGGATTTTAGAGCACAGCGCCATTTCCGAATGTTTATGTAAATATCGCCGTGCTATAGTTCCAAAACCCAAAGCGTTAAGTTTTGCGCTACTTGGTAGCGCAAAAGCAAAACTTAACGCTAGTGTGTGGGAGGCGTTAAAGTCACACTCTTACCTTACCCGCATTGTAATACCTGACGTAATCTCGTAAGATTATCTCGTAATCTCGTAACACGGCCGGCAATATTGAATCTCCCCTTCTGTATTTATGAACCACAAAGAGATAGCATCAGGGCACCAGTTTAGTAATAGGGAGTATTCATATATAATGAGGAGGTGCTCCTATCCACCAGTCGTGCTACTGACGAAGTCTGCTTGTACAGACGATACGCGTCTAGCTCGTTTTTAACTAGCTCCAGCTGCATAGGGGCCAGCATTTTTTCTAAGTATCGGTATCGTATTCTTTCATTGGTGTTACCTTGTTGGGGTTAGGATCTGCCACGTATCTGCGTACTCCTCTACTGGGTAGTTATATTGTTATGTAGATTTATTTTGATCTCAGAGACAGTGAGGGGTGTTTATACTACTGCTTTCCTCATATTTATGGGATATTTATGATCCATAGGGATATGTATGTATTTTACTACTATGACTATGTGTGTGACTTAACCAATTATACTTTGTATTTTCTGATATACCGGTATATCCACTTATTTTGCTAATATTGATGCATTACTTACTCTGTGCATGCTGGATGTGCTTTTAAATTGTATGTCTCTTATGTACTAAAGTTGCTCCCATATGTGTAAGATAATAAAGGAGTTTTATTTTACTATATACTTAGGTGGTGTGCCCATTTATATCCACTACTGTGCTCTTTGTGTAACTTCTGTATTTATGGGCAGCCTTTAAGATTCTTTTGGAACATTGAACTGTATTGGACATTTGTTCCGGCTAGACCTGAATAACATTACGGTCACTGGTATCATTATCAATATAGGAAATCACTTTATGGCCTGATTGAAGGACTTCTATTTGACTATAAATCTCCCAACACAGCGTATATGGTCTCCCACCAGAGGAAAAGTGTTTTTAACGTTTTTTATTCACGATGTTCACTTTATATTTATATGTGTGTTTGTGGTAAATAAATTGTGATGAACCTTTTGCTAATCTATCCACCAAGTTGTTTGTTTCTCCCGCACACCTGCAAGGTAATGTAGCTGCTGGGTGCCACTCAGAAGACCACAGCCCAACGGTCCGTAAGATCCAGAGAATATATAATTCAGAGCGCACACCAGTCTTAAACCACCAAACTGTGTTTATTAACACGTGACGTTTCGGTGCCCGTGTGGCACCTTCCTCAGCCAAACAATAATTCAAACAAAGTGCAAGTGCAGTTAAAATATCAATTGGAGCCTTAACCCCTTAGTAGTATTTCAATCTAAAAACCAATACAAGTAAATTGTAATAGTGACCTCTAGTGTGCAATAAATATATAACAACCAAAGTCTATCTTGTACATTGACCCAGAACAACATAAGAAATATACATTAATGTACATCTTGAAGTGTATATCATAATATTCATAAAGTGCATGTTTACGTTTTAGTGTTATCCCTGTAAGGGAAATATTGATATTAAAACCTACATTACCTTGCAGGTGTGCGGGAGAAACAAACAACTTGGTGGATAGATTAGCAAAAGGTTCATCACAATTTATTTACCACAAACACACATATAAATATAAAGTGAACATCGTGAATAAAAAACGTTAAAAACACTTTTCCTCTGGTGGGAGACCATATACGCTGTGTTGGGAGATTTATAGTCAAATAGAAGTCCTTCAATCAGGCCATAAAGTGATTTCCTATATTGATAATGATACCAGTGACCGTAGTGTTATTCAGGTCTAGCCGGAACAAATGTCCAATACAGTTCAATGTTCCAAAAGAATCTTAAAGGCTGCCCATAAATACAGAAGTTACACAAAGAGCACAGTAGTGGATATAAATGGGCACACCACCTAAGTATATAGTAAAATAAAACTCCTTTATTATCGTACACATATGGGAGCAACTTTAGTACATAAGAGACATACAATTTAAAAGCACATCCAGCATGCACAGAGTAAGTAATGCATCAATATTAGCAAAATAAGTGGATATACCGGTATATCAGAAAATACAAAGTATAATTGGTTAAGTCACACACATAGTCATAGTAGTAAAATACATACATACCCCTATGGATCATAAATATCCCATAAATATGGGGAAAGCAGTAGTATAAACACCCCTCACTGTCTCTGAGATCAAAATAAATCTACATAACAATATAACTACCCAGTAGAGGAGTACGCAGATACGTGGCAGATCCTAACCCCAACAAGGTAACACCAATGAAAGAATACGATACCGATACTTAGAAAAAATGCTGGCCCCTATGCAGCTGGAGCTAGTTAAAAACGAGCTAGACGCGTATCGTCTGTTATGGCCAGCACACAGTTTAATAAACTAAAGAATGCGGGGAAACAAGGGGGAACAATCCTATGCGGAACATACAACCACATACATACAGTACATACCTTGAACTTTTATATATATATAACACAATGGTTTCTAATTAAAATTATAGGGAAACTGAATCAATAATATAAGAAGAATTCTCACACTTTAAAAGAGACTTACTAAAGAACCTGTGCTGTCCTATGCACACCCACAAAACCCCTATATTCTGCAGGTGTATGCCAGCTATGATGGTTTTGGGACGAGTTCTACATCAGGAGTATCTAGTTGCCTTTACTAGCCAAAGTCTTAGCTTCAACAGAAAAAAGGTATCCTGAACACAAACTGGGACTCTCTAGCCCTAAGGTGGGCTGTTGTAGAAAAGCTCCATGAATACCTATACGATGCTCAGTTTTCGATATGGACTGATGACAACCCCCTCACATATATAGGACGGCAGCAGACTAGAACACCTCTGGTCATGGATGACTTGCTGCTTACCCAATTACCAATTGACTTTGAATTATAAACCTGGCCATAGAATATTGGGGCAGATACACTTTCTCTAGATGTCCAGGGTTACAGTTAAAACCTAGATGAGATTGTGGGAAGAAATATCAGAGCCTGCAGTAGCTGCTCATTATGCTACGCTACTCCAAGAAAACCATTAAAACACTCAAACCCAAAGAATGTTAAAGGGAACTGTGGTCTCCAAACAAGTTTATTTTAAAAATAAAGGCCAGGTTCATATACCTTTAAAACGAGCCTCAACAACCACCTCTGTACGTGCTGCACAGCCCAAAATATAGAAACTCACTGATCAAAATTGTTAGGGGGGGGGAGGTTCCTGAATCTTACATTCAGAAATACTGTTTCCCCTCCTCTAATCTGAGATGGCACATTCTCAGTGACATACGATGTAGGGGGGGTGGGAGACAGCACAGCCCACAGCACTGCTTTTTTAAATGCCTCCCACTTGCTGGCCCTCCCCCGGCCCTGTGTCCCCTCCCCTGCAGTCCCCTGTAAGTCACATGGTTTCCAGTGCAGAAGTAAGGAATGGCAGGGATCTGGTGATGCTGCAACCATATCACACACATAAATGTAAATACTTCACAGCTATCAAAATAAATAATGAAAGTAATTAGCGAAATCCTCAGGAAAGCAAATTCTGTCAATTTACCCTAAAGTCATTTTTGGACGACAGTTACCCTTAAAGAGCTGGAGAAGAATGTATCTCTGATATGTACTACTATCCCACATCTTTTGAGACACCTTATGCTGACTAATCAGCACTGTTTGCTGACTGAGGAGACTGGCGAGGACTCACAGATGTAGGTCCCCGGTGGCCGGTCTTCCCCTTCCTTGTGTTGGGTCCTTCCCAGTAGGGGGCCCTTGCGGGAGGTAGAGACGGCTTTCCGGGAGATTGCACATAGCGCTGATGTCACTCGTCACATTGCACCTGTCGAGGGAAAGCAGGGTGGAGCTAGCTCCCAGCAAGGTGGACGCTTTAGGTAGTAACTAGTGGTGCTAACAAGCAATGTAGAAAGAACCAGGTACTGGACCGGATGGATGGGAGGAGGGGACCGGATGGCTGAGACTGATTTTGGGAGCTGTAGAACGCATGGATCACAGCCAGGGCTGCCCGCTGCTCCCACCCCCCTCTAGACCCAGTCCCAGCCCCCCTTCGGCAGCACGCCAATGGGGCCTTAAAACCACCCCACTGGCAGTCAGACGACGCTCTGCCACAAGGGTCCAGTTTTCTGCAGCTTTGGGGTCCATCTGTCCCGCTAAGCAGAATAAATCAAGCCCCCCAGCCAAGGTTAAGGTCACCCACCCCCCACAGCCACAAGCCCCTGCGATGGCAAGGGATAGCCACAGAACAGCCCAGTGCCAGCACCATCCATCCCGATGAGCAGGTGGTCACAAACTTGGCAACGCCATGGCCTACAAGGGATTCAGGTGGGGTGGGGTGTTTCTGCTCTGTTAGAGGAAGGGGAGTTGGAGCCTGCAGTTCCCAGCAGGCTCCCTGGACCCTCAAAAATGCAGGGAGCACAACAACAAGAAAACCAAGGAGCGTAGGGCCTACATTATCTAGAAAAAAACCCAGGGAACAACCATATGGTAATGGAAATTAAAGGGATATTCATTCTTTGATGGTCGGAGGGGACATTTTCAAACCTGCAAAACCAGTCAGTGAGAGGTGGAAGAAGAGGTGGTTACCTATGTAACAACTCGTTAGAAAGGAATGGAGTGGATATAGATATTGAAAACCCGATCCCCCAATGTCTCAATACAGTATTGACGTTGTTGCTTTTATTATGATAGGTATAATTGAATACATTTTATACATACTTATGTTTGAGTGGTGGGAATTAGTCATTATGCTACTTTGCTACTATGTTATGTTGTTCCCTACAACTTGATTCCAGAACAGAAACATTAACTCTGACAGGGGGAGCTGAGTTGGGGAAGATCTGTCACTAGGGCGCTATGCTAGTATGGCTATTTTCATGCTAGTATGCTATTTTCATGCTAGTATGCTATTTTCTATAGCTATTATGCTATTTTCATGCTAGTATGCTATTTTGATGCTAGTATGCTATTTTCATGCTAACTATGCTATTTTTGATGCTAGTATGCTATTTTGTTTACTCTATAACTTTCATTCCAGTTGGAATATTAAAAGGGTAAAAGAAGAGTTAGGATATGACGTATATACCTGATTCAAAAATGAAACAATGTGAAGTATTAGGCCATGGCTGATTTAAAATGATGCTTTATATTGTCATTTAGTAAGATTAATGTGTATACAAGTTGTTAATGGTTGCTAATAGATCCTGACCAAATGTAAGCGACACCCCCCCCAGCAATGAACGCCTGTCCTCATGGTTAGGGGAACGCTAAAGCTGGAGTGAGTCAGAGATCCTAGTTCCATCTCGAAGTATGCAGGGGAACATCGGTAAAGCTGATCCCGAGTCATAAGAAATTTCGGGTTAACGGGGTTTTAGACGGATTTTAGAGCACAGCGCCATTTCCGAATTTTTTAAATATCGCCGTGCTATAGTTCCAAAACCCAAAGCGTTAAGTTTTGGCTACTGGAGCGCAAAAGCAAAACTTAAGCTAGTGTGTGGGAGGCGTTAAAGTCACACTCTTACCTTACCCCGCATTGTAATACCTGACGTAATCTCGTAAGATTATCTCGTAACTCGTAACACGGCGGCAATATTGAATCTCCCCTTCTGTATTTATGAACCACAAAGAGATAGCATCAGGGCACCAGTTTAGTAATAGGGAGTATTCATATATAATGAGGAGGTGCTCCTATCCACCAGTCGTGCTACTGACGAAGTCTGCTTGTACAGACGATACACGTCTAGCTCGTTTTTAACTAGCTCCAGCTGCATAGGGGCCAGCATTTTTTCTAAGTATCGGTATCGTATTCTTTCATTGTGTGTTACCTTTTGTTGGGTTAGGATCTGCCACGTATCTGCGTACTCCTCTACTGGTAGTTATATTGTTATGTAGATTTATTTTGATCTCAGAGACAGTGAGGGGTGTTTATACTACTCTTCCCATATTTATGGATATTTATGATCCATAGGGTATGTATGTATTTTACTACTATGACTATGTGTGTACTTAACCAATTAACTTTGTATTTTCTGATATACCGTATATCCACTTATTTTGCTAATATTGATCATTACTTACTCTGTGCATGCTGGATGTTTTTAAATTGTATGTCTCTTATTACTAAAGTTGCTCCCATATGTGTACGATAATAAAGGAGTTTTTATTTTACTATATACTTAGTGGGTGTGCCCATTATATCCACTACTGTGCTCTTTGTGTAACTTCTGTATTTATGGGCAGCTTTTAAGATTCTTTGGAACATTGAACTGTATTGGACATTTGTTCCGGCTAGACCTGAATAACACTACGGTCACTGTATCATTATCAATATAGGAATCACTTTATGGCCTGATTGAAGACTTCTATTTGAACTAAATCTCCCAACACAGCGTATATGGTCTCCCACCAAGGAAAATGTTTTTAACGTTTTTTATTCACATGTTCACTTTATATTATATGTGTGTTTGTGGTAAATAAATTGTGATGAACCTTTTGCTAATCTATCCACCAAGTTGTTTGTTTTCTCTCCCGCACACCTGCAAGGTAAGTGTCTGCTGGGTGCCACTCAGAAGACCACAGCCCAACGGTCCGTAGATCCAGAGAATATATAATTCAGAGCGCACACCAGTCTTAAACCACCAACTGTTTTATTAACACGTGACGTTTCGTGCCCGTGTGGCACCTTCCTCAGCCAAACAATAATTCAAACAAAGTGCAAGTGCAGTTAAAATATCAATGGAGCCTTAACCCTTAGTAGTATTTCAATCTAAAAACCAATACAAGTAAATTGTAATAGTGACCTCTAGTGTGCAATAAATATATACAACCAAAGTCTATCTTGTACATTGACCCAGAACAACATAAGAAATATACATAATGTACATCTTGAAGTGTTATCATAATATTCATAAAGTGCATTTACGTTTTAGTTGTTATCCCTGAAGGGAAATATTGATATAAACATGTGTATACCCAATAGGTATATTAAATTGTTTTAAAATAAATATTTGTGAATAAATATAGTAAAAAGTGAATAAAATCAATAAAATACCATGAAAAAAAACAGCATCTGCATATATAATATGTATGAGTCCAATATTGATAAAACCTACAAACACCAAAAGTACAGTATTCATTAACTATCGTTGAGGAAACACCTTAATCCTAAATTGGTATTTACCCTTGGGTTGTAAAGCATTCAGTTTGTAAATCCAGAAGGCTTCCTTTCTTAATAGGGGGGCTTTATCCCCTGTTACCACCCCTCTTTAATATGGGAACAATGGTCAATACCATTCCCTTAAGATTCACAAATTGCGTGTTTTAATTCTATACGAATATGTGTGGCTACTGGGGATGTTTCTTATTTAGCAAGATGAAGACTGATTAATTCTTTCATATGCCAACCTATATGTCGCTTCTAAGGGCTGTGGAACCTTGTCATTGAATGGGCCAATTTTTATTCCCCATGTTTACGTATATCTTGGTCAGGTACATTTCAGAGATATACACGAATTCGTATTACAGTGTGATTCTTCTTTTTCCTGTTAATTATTACCATTCCATGGGTTAGAGAAAATTGACCTGTAATCAAATGCATTACACATGTTTGCAATTAAAGCATTTATAACACCCAGTCTTATTGATAACTTGATCTTCTGTTTTGAATATTTGTATACAGGTCAGCTGGTACTAGTTTTTTGGTATAAAGTGTTCCCTTTTTGTATGTCATCATATGCTTTGTTCTTTATTCTGTACTAGGTCCCATCTCCCTGTATGACTTGGCCAATATTATGTGTGCAATTAGAATTTTTCAGATAAGCATAAGCAGTATTATTTTGGGTGAAGGGTAGCCCCTGTTTTTTGTGCCGTTTTGTGACACTGTTTCTAGTGTCTTCAAAGTTTGGCTTCCTGTATGTTTTGTGTATTAAGCCCTCTCAATAATGTATCGTCATCCGTTTTTACGTTGTACAAACTCCTTTCTTCCTTTTAGTTTACCTCTAATTCAAATAAATACACAATCCTATTTGCCTAATAACGGTGATTTTGGTTGGGGGCATTAGAGGAGTGGTGAGATATTTGTGTCTTTGGTGTGAAGCGATGCTTGTGTGCTAAGTGAAATAGCAGTATAGTGGCAGATGGTATTCTAACACGGTTGCAATACACATTATTAGGCATTTTGCTCCTGGTACCACAGTCTGCGCAAACCGTGGTTGGATTAGTGGCTCAAGGTTCCCTCCAAGCCCCCGACAGGTAGGAAAAAGGAAGGCCTCCAGATACCACACAATGCACGAAACTGACAAGGCGCGGTGATGCTCTCGGCAACAACAAAAGGATGCGTGAGTAACTTACCTACAGTTACGGCTATCTTAAAATCAGTGATTGATTGGAGGTCATCAACAGGCTAGTTTATATGGACAGTATGGTCGAGAATGCAAATGTATAGATGAAGAAGCTAATGTAGCAAGATGGTAATGTTGTTAAAAGATGGCAAAGGTGTGGTTTGGTGGATGCAATCTAGATAGCGCAGCCTCTTATCTATTGAGAGTGGTGTGGTCTCAGTGGAATAAGAACACTGTGTGAAAAATGAGGCAAAGAAGTTGGGTGTGATGTGTTTTCAACTGGGATAGGTGAATATGGTCAATTGGTGGAGAGAAAATGGAAGGGGTGATTGGGTGATTTCTGTATGGGGCCACCATTATATAAATCCAAATCGATCGTGGATATAATAAGCATGTTGAATGAATACTATTGTTATTGGTTACCCCCAAACCGAGTGATCTGGTTATTTTACATGTTAGTGGAATATTACCACAAAATTTCTAATAAGTATCAGGCCACAGAAAACGTATGCACCATCTTCGAATGATTTTGTCAGTTAAAAGGACAACCATCACTGCCTTGACAATATATATTTTAGTTTACACTTTATCTACAGTAACAATTGTTTAAGCCTCTTTATAAACCAGAAGCTGCTGTAAAGCTAATACATCTACAAGAACTGCATAAAAAAATGGCAACAATAGTGGGGGGCGACGACTATAGAACACAAGTTGCATAGTAGCGTTTAAAATAAGGGTGTGCATATAATTTTAGCCCTCCTCCCACCCAAGGGGATTACAGAGTGTTCAAAAATCAGCAATGGGAGCGGAGTTGTGTGTTTTGGCTGTGTCACATAAATTGTCGGTCATCCTACTCATGTCACTTACAATATAGACTTTGGGTTGTTCTATATTTGTGCCACTAGAGGTCACTATTACAATTTACTTGTTATTGGTTTTTAGATTGAAATACTACTAAGGGTTTAAGGCTCCAATTGAATTTAACTGCACGTGCACTTTGTTTGAATTCTTGTTTGGCTGAGGAAGGTTGCCACAGGGACGCGAAACGTCACGTGTTTAATAAAACAGTTTGGTGGTTTAAGACTGTGTGCGCTCTGAATTATATATTCTCTGTACTTACGGACCGTTGGGCTGTGGTCTTCTGGTGGCCCCAGCCGCTCATTACCTTGCAGGTGTGCGGGAGAAACAAACAACCTTGGTGATAATTAGCAAAGGTTCATCACAATTTTTTACCACAAACACACATATAAATATAAAGTGGAACATCGTGGAATAAAAAACGTTACAAACACTTTCCTCTGGTGGGAGACCATATACGCTGTGTTGGGAGATTTAATAGTCAAATATAATTCCTTCAATCAGGCCATAAAGTGTATTTCCATATTACTAATGATATACCCAGTGACCGTTATGTTATTTCAGGTCTAGCCGGAACAAATGTCCCAATCAAGTCAATGTTCCAAAAGAACTTAAAGGCTGCCCATAATACAGTAAGTTACACAAAGAGCACAGTAGTTGGATATAAATGGGCACACCACCTAAGTATATAGTAAAATAAAACTCCTTTATTTCTTACACATGGGAGCAACTTTAGTACATAAAGACATACAATTTAAAAGCACTCCAGCATGCACAGAGTAAGTAACGCATCAATATTAGCAAATAAGTGGATATACCGGTATATCAGAAAATACAAAGTATAATTGGTTAAGTCACACACATAGTCATAGTAGTAAAATCATACATACCCCTATGGGATCATAAATACCCATAAAATAGGGGAAAGCAGTAGTATAAACACCCTCACTGTCTCTGAATCAAAAAAATCTACATAAACTATAACTACCCAGTAGAGGAGTACGCAGATACTGGTCAGATCCTAACCCAACAAGGTAACACCAATGAAGAATACCCGATACCGATACGTAGAAAAAATTGCTGGCCCCTATGCAGCTGGAGCTAGTTAAAAACGAGCGTAGACGCGTATCGTCTGTACAAGCAGACTTCGTCACGTACACTACTGGTGGATAGGAGCACCTCACTCATTACTATATGAATACTCCCCTATTTACTAAACTGGTGCCTCTGATCTATCTCTTGTTGGGTTCATAAATACAGAATGGGATGAAATATCTTGCCAGCCGTGTTACGAGATTAGTGGATAATCTTACGAGATTACGTCAGTGTCTACAATGTCTGCTAAGCGGCTGAAAGAGTGTGACTTTAACGCCTCCCACCAAACTAGCCCTTAAGTTTTTGCTTTTGCGTTCCAAGTAGCAACAAAACTTAACGCTTGGTTTTGGAAACTATAGGCACTGCGATTATTTTCCAAAACAAAATTCGGGAAATGGCGCTGTGCTCTAAAATCCGTTCTAAAAACCCACGTTAACCCCAAATTTCTTCATGACTCGGGATCAGCTTACCGATGTTCCCTGCCTACTTCGGATGGGAACTATGGATCTCTGACTCACTCCAGCTTTAGCGTTCCCCTAACCATGAGGACGGCCGTTTCATTGCTGGGGGGGGTGTCGCTTACATTGGTCAGGATCTATTAGCAACCCTAACAACTTGTTATATCAAATTAATCTTAACTAAATGACAATATAAAAGGCATCATTTTAAATCAGCCATGGCCTAATCACTTCACTCACATTGTTTAATTTTTGAATCGGTATATAGTCATATCCTAACTCTTCTTTAACCCATTTTAATATTTCCTAACTGGAATGAAAGTATAGAGTAAACAAATAGCATACTAGCATCAAAATAGCATACTAGCATGAAAATACTACTAGCATAGCAGCATAGGACATGCTTCCCAACAACTCATCTTCCCCCCTCACTGTCAGTTAATTTTATTTATATATATTATATTCTCTGCCTTTTGCTATCTTAAGGGTCAGTAGCTGCCATACTGAATCTGTAATAATATAAACATAGTATTGTGATTTAATTCACTTTGTACCGGTCCGAATGTAGAAAGATGGGGAATGTGTCCTTATCACTGAGAGAAGGGTCCGTAGGGTCCTAGCTGATCTGTTAATATAATAAAGATGGGAATTTAGCACTTTGTACTGTCAATAACATAATGGAATGTGTCTCTATCACTGAGAGAAGGGTCACGTAGCTCCATAGCTGATCTGTATAATTATAAAGATGATTTGATCACTTTGTACAGGTGGTCCGTATAGAAATATGGGAATGTGTCTCTATCACTGAGAGAAGGGTCAGTAGCTCCATAACTGTCTGTATAATATAATAAGATGGATTTATCACTTGTACTGTCCAAATAGAAATATGGAATGTGTCGTCTATCACTGAGAGAGAGGGTCGTACGTTCCATAACTGATCTGTATAATATAATAAGATTGGATTTATCACTTTGTACTGTCTGATAGAATATGGGATTTGTCTCATCACTGAGAGAAGGGTCAGTAGCTCCATACTGATCTGTTATATATATAAAGATTGGATTATCACATTGTACTGTCTGATAGAAATATGGGAATGTGTCTCTATCACTGAAAAGGGTCAGTGCTCCATGCTGATCTGTATAATATAATAAGATTGGATTTATCACTTTGTACTGTCCAATAGAAATATGGGAATGTGTCTCTATCACTGAGAGAAGGGTCAGTAGCTCCATAACCTGATCTGTATAATATAATAAAGATTGGATTTATCCTTTGTACTGTCGATAGAAATTGGGAATGGTCTCTATCACTGAGAGAAGGTTCAGTACTCCATAACTGATCTGTATAATATAATAAAGATTGGATTTATCACTTTGTACTGTCCGATAGAAATATGGATGTGTCTCTATCACTGAGAGAAGGGTCGTAGCTCCATAACTTGATCTGTATATATATAAAGATTGGATTATCACTTTGTACTGTACGATAGAATATGGAATGTGTCTCTATCACTGAGAGAAGGGTCAGTAGCTCCATACTGATCTGTATAATATAAATAAGAATTGGATTTACACTTTTGTACTGTCCATAGAAATATGGAAGGTGTCTCTATCACTGAGAGAAGGTCAGTTAGCTCCATACTGATCTGTAAATATAATAAATGATTGGATTTCACCTTTGTCCTGTCCGATAGAAATATGGGAATTTGTCTCCTATCACTGAGAGAAGGTCAGTAGCTCCATAACTCATCTGTATAATATTAATAGATTGATTTTATCACTTTTGTACTGTATGATAGAAATATGGGAATGTGTCTCCATCAGTGAGAGAAGCGTCAGTAGCTCCATAACTGATCTGTAAATATAATAAGATTGGTTTATTACTTTGTACTGTACTATGAATATGGGATATTGTCCTCATCACACTGAGAGAAGGGTCAGTAGCCTCCATAACTGATCTGTATAATATATAAAGATTGGATTTATCACTTTGTTACTGTCCGATAGAAATAGGGAATGTGGTCTCTATCACTGAGAGAAGGGTCAGTACTCCATAACTGATCTGTATAATATAAATAAGATTGGATTTATCACTTGTACTGTCGATAGAATATGGGGATGTGTCTCTATCACTGAGAGAAGGGTCAGTAGCTCCTAACTATCTGTATAATATAATAAAGATTGGGATTTATCACTTTGTACTGTATTAATAGAATTATGGGAGTGTGTCTCTATCACTTGAGAGAGGGTCAAAAGCTCCATACTGATCTGTATAATATAATAAGAATTGGATTTAATCACTTTGTACTGTATGATAGAAATTGGGAATGATTATCTGTCTGTCCTGATAGAAAGGTTCCTATCACTGAGAGAAGAGTCAGTACTCCATAACTGATCTGTATATATAAAAAGATTGGATTTATCACTTTGTACTGTAGATAGAAATATGGGAATGTGTCTCTATCACTGAGAGAAGCGGTCAGTAGCTCCATAACTGATCTGTATATAATATAAGATTGGATTATTACTTTGTACTGTCGATAGAAATATGGGAATGTGTCTCTATCACTGAGAGAAGGGTCAGTAGCTCCATAACTGATCTGTATAATATAATAAGATTGGATTTTCACTTTGTACTGTATGATAGAAATATGGATGTGTCTCTAGCCACTGAGAAAAGGTCAGTAGGCTCAATGCTGATCTGTATAATATATAAAGATTGATTGTAATCACTTTGTACTGTCCGTAGAAAATATGGGAATGTGTCGTTCTATCACTGAGAGAAGGGTCAGTAGCTCCATAACTGATCTGTATAATATATAAATATGGTTTATCACTTTGTACTGTCCGATAGAAATATGGGAATGTGTCCTCTATCACTGGAGAGAGGTCATAGCATTCAACACTGATCTGTATATATAATAAAGATTGGATTTATCACTTTGTACTGGTATGATAGAAATATGGGAAGTGGTCTCTACACTGAGAGAAGGGTCCAGTAGCTCCATAACTGATCTGTTAATATAATTAAAGATTGGATTTTATCACTTGTACTGTGTAATGTAGAAGATACTGGAACTGATTTATCACTTTTACTGTCTGATAGAATATGGGAATGTGTCTCTATCACTGAGAGAGGTCAGTAGTCCCTGCTTAGTGTGTGCTTTAATTAATAAAGATTGGATTTATCACTTGTACTGTCCGATAGAAATATGGAAGTGTGCTCTATCAACTGAGAGAAGGGTCAGTAGCTTCCATACTGTATGTATAAATATAATACAGATTGGATTTACACTTGTACTGTCGATAGAAATATGGAGTGTCTCTATCACTGAGGAGGGTCGTAGCGCCATAGTCTGTATCTGTATAAATAATAAAGATTGGATTTATCACTTTGTACTGTCCGATAGAACTATGGAATGTGTCTCTATCACTGAGTGAAGGTCAGTATCTCCATAGCTGCTCTGTATAATAAATAAAGATTGGATTTATCACTTTGTACTGTCTGATAGAAATATGGAATGTGTCTCTATCATGAGAGAAGGGTCAGTAGCTCCATAACTGATATGTATTATATAATGATTGGATTATCACTTTGTACTGTCCGATAGAAATCGGGATGTGTCTCTATCACTGAGAGAAGGTCAGTAGCCTCCATAGCTGATCGTATAATATAATAAAGATTGGATTTATCACTTTGTACTGTCCGATAGAAATATGGGAATGGTTCTCTATCACTGAGAGAAGGGTCAGTACTCCATAACTGATCTGTATAAATATAATAGATTGATTTACACTTTGTACTGTTCCGATAGAAATATGGGAATGTTGTCTCTATCACTGATGAAGGGTCGTAGCTCCATAGCTGATCTGTATAATATATAAAGATTGGATTTAATCACTTTGTACTGTCGATAGAAATATGGGAATGTTTGTCTCTATCACTGAGAGAAGGGTCAGTAGCTCACATAGGATCTGTATAATATAATAAAGATCTGGATTTATCACTTTGTACTAATAGGATAGAAATATGGGAATGTGTCTCTATCACATGAGAGAAGGGTCAGTAGCTCCATAGCTGATCTGTATCAATATATAAAGATTGGATTTATCACTTTGTACCTATGTAGAATATGGGAATCTGTCTCTATCACTGAGAGAAGGTTCATTAACACCATAATGATCTGTATAATATAATGAGATTGGATTTATCACTTTGTACTGTCGATAGAATATGGGAATGGGTTCCTACACTGAGAGAAGGGTCAGTAGCTCCATAGCTGATCTGTATAATATAATAAAGATTGGATTTATCACTCTTGTACTGTCCGATAGAAATATGGGAATGTGTCTCTATCACTGAGAGAAGTTCATAGTCCATAGCTGATCTGTATAACATAAAATAAAGATTGGATTATCACTTTGTACTATTGATGAAATATGGGAAGGTTCTCTATCATTCTGAGAGAAGGGTCAGTAGCTCCATAGACTGATCTGTAAATAAAATAAAGATTTGGATTTATCACTTTGTACTATATGATAGAATATGGAATGTGTCTCTATCACTGAGAAGGGTCAAGCTTCTAACTGATCTGTATATATTATTAAAGATTGATTTATCACTTTGTACTGTCCGATAGAATATGGGAATTGTCTCTATCACTGAGAGAAGGGTCATAGCTCCATACTGATCTGTTAAATATAATAAAGATTGGATTTATCACTTTGTATATCTGATAGAAATATGGAATTGTCTCTATCACTGAAAAGGGGTCAGTAGCTCCATAAGCTGATCTTTATAATATATAAAGATGGATTTATCACTTTGTAACTATATGATCGAAATATGGGAATGTGTCCTATCACTGAGAGAAGGGTCAGTAAGCTCCATAGCTGATCTGTATAATATAATAAAGATTGGATTTATCACTTTGTACATCTGATAGAAATATGGGAATGTGTCTCTATCACTGAGAGAAGGGTCATAGTCCTCATAGCTGATCTGTTAATATATAATAAAGATTGGATTTACACTTTGTACTGTCTGATGAAATATGGGAGTGTCTCTATCCTGAGTGAAGGGTCAGTAGCCTCATAACTGATCTGTATAATATAATAAATTGGATTTATCACTTTGTACTGTCCGATAGAAATATGGGAATTGGTATCTATCACTGAGAGAAGGTCATTAGCTCCATAACTGATCTGTATAATATAATAAAGATTGGATTTATCTCACTTTGTTACTGTCCGATACAAATATGGGAATGTGTCTCTATCATGTGAAGGGTCAGTAGCTCCATACTGCGATCTGTATAATATAATAAAGATTGGATTATCACTTTGTACTGTCCGATGAATAATGGGAATTGTAATCTATCACGAGAGAAGGGTCAGTAGCTCCATAACTGATCTGTATAATATAATAAAGTTGGATTTATCACTTTGTACTGTCAATAGAAATAGGGGAAGGTGTCTCTAATCACTGAGAGAAGGTTCAGTAGCTTCATAACTGATCTGATAATATAATAAGATTGGATTTATCACTTTGTACTGTCCGATAGAAATATGGGAATGTGTCTCTATCACTGAGAGAAGGGTCCAGTAGCTCCATAACTGATCTGTATAATTATCAATAAAGAAAAAAAAATTTTGATTTAATCACTTGGTACTGTCTGATTAAGTGTATATTTACTTGTCTTTTTTTAGGAATGAGTCGTCCCTTGTAATATTTTTGTATATGTATTCATGAACGATCGAGGGGGACCCAATACTGCTAAGGTATAATTCTGTGCCGCCCTAAATATGTCAACTTGAAACATTATATATGGGAGATAATAGAATGGGAAATGCGCAGTCTTACACATTCTGTTAAACCCACTGTACAAGCAGAACCAGAAGATGAACCTATTAGTAATCCTGATTAGCATCGCAGGGTCATTATTTTAATGATCCTAAACTTTCACCTGATAATATTAATCTATAGCTTTTTCACCAATGCAGGAGGGTGTAATTATTATCTTATTATTATCATATTATTATTATTATCATATCTATCATATTATCATTATATCTATTAGTTATTTCTATCATTATTATATTGTTATTATTATTATTATTATGGATTGTTTGTTTGATGGTTATTATTTCATCATTTATCATCTCATCATCGCCATCGCATCATTATAGTTATTATTATACTTATATGTTGATTATTGATTATATGATTATTATTATTATTGTTATTGTTTATTATTGTTATAGTTGATTATTATTGTTTTTATTATTATTATTAATTATTATTAGTTGATCTATTATCATATTATTTATCTTTAATCAGTCATCGTCATCAATCATCGTCATCTTGTTTATTATTGTTACTATATATTATTATTGTTTTTATTGTTGGTATATTATTGTATTGTTATATGTTATTATTATGAGTATTATTATTATTATTATTAATTCTATTATTATGTGGTTTATTACTGGTTATTTTGTGTATCTTATCTACATCATCATCATCATGTGGTCATTATCATTATTATTATTTTATTTTGCTGTTTGTTGTTCTTATTATTATTATTTTTATTCTTATTATGATTATTATTCTTCTTATTGTTTATTCTTCTTATTATTATTATCTTATATTATTGTTATTCTTGTTTTCCTTCTTCTTTCATTGGTCTGCTTGTTTCTCAGTGATAGAGACACATTCCCATATTTCTATCGGACAGTACAAAGCGATAAATCCAATCTTTATGCATTGAGTAAATTAATACAATATTTTGGTTGGACCTGGGTTGGAATTATCACATCTGATAATGTTAGTGGAGAGAGAGAAGAAGAAATGTTAAGAAACTATCTGACTGAAGATGGGATATGTGTGGAGTTCTTGCTGAAAGTACAATTTGGTGCTAATACAGAGTATCTAACTGAGCACCGACATATTATTAGGAATTCATCTTCTACTGTTATCATCGTTTGTGGAATGATTTCAATGAAATCTATAGACTACTTATACTTTGTACGTAGTATGTTAAATAACTTGTTTGATAAGATATTTGTCTTTTCATCAGTCTGGGGAGATAATATCTATTGTTTCTATATGGATATGGACATTACTGAAGGAAGTGTTATAATTCGTTCATACTACTATTATAATCTGGATACTTCAGAATATAAAACATTTTTACACAAATCAAATCTTTTAAATTATCCAGAGGACAAACTAATTCAAGATATTTGGTTAACTTACTTGGGTTGTGAGACAATAGACCAAACCAAGAATGAATATTATGCACAACTTGGTAATGACATTGTTAATTGTTCTGGAATGGATATACAGGATACGCATTTTTCCCACACTCCCCGAGTTCACCTTGCAGTCAAGACGATGTCTCAGGCACTTAATAAGATGCACGTCTTCCATGGAAATATTCAGAAGAAGAACAAATTAAATTATCAGAATAAGGTAAATATTATTGATTGTAGTAAATATCCCATAATATACATTTCATTGTGTGTTATATCGACCAATAGAAAAGAACCAATAGAATGTTAGTGACAGTTTACTTGCAAACCTTCCTCCTTAATCCTCAGTTCCAGTCTCTAGATGTAGTGGTTCCAATCCAGGGTGACAGATCATTTGGATGGTATCTCCAGGGTCCTTTATCTACTGGTTAATACATTCCTGTCTCCCCTGTGTATTCCCTACAGTGACACATGGAGCTGGACAGCAAATGGAGATTCATATGTGGATTCATTATGGGATTTTGCAAACCTCATTTTAAAGTTAACGATTGTTTGAAGGGCATGTCCACCCCCAAACTAACATTTAACCCACTACTGGCCCCACTGTGTGTAGTGTACCTTACATCTCTGCTCCTTATGGTTCTCCTGCAATGTCTGTTCAAAGGAGCTGTCTTCCCATCCAAAAGGGTTGTTTGTGTCATGTGCAGGGGAGCACTTACCCTCCTCCCTCCCACCACCAAATCCCTTTCTGCCTGCCCTTTATGTAGTGTACAATCGTTTGTGATTGGCTGCTGGTCCGGCTCCTCTCTGCAGTTTCCGTTAAAGACAAACGCTGGAGCGAATGTACTGTAAGTATGATTGAGAAACTTTAATTGCAGAACATGGTGGTTGGGGGTGGGCAGGGGAGAGGGATATTATAGCAAAAAAATTTATTTTATGTTGGACATGCCCTTTAATAATGAAAGTGATTCAGTTGCTGCTTCTTTCTCATTGGTCATTTTGCCTTTTTAAAAGTTTCACTTTCAGTTGATCATTTCCCATTTTATCATTAGCTTTGACTCTGTGATTTCTGTTTCTTATTAATTTGGCTTGAAAAATCCATATTCCTGTTCTTTCTATTTCTTCTTCTTCTTCTTCTTCCGTTTTATTCTTCCGCTTATTTGGACTGTATCTCCTCCCACAGTTTTTGAGCTAGAGACATGAAATTCGGTACAGACGTGCGGGGCATATAGGAGAAGTGTGCTATCTTCTAGCTAAGGAAGCGTTACGGCGTTATCGGCGAATTCCCGGACATTTTTTCCCATAGACTATAATGGTAACAATCCTCAAATGTGGATATTTCAAAACAGTTTGTTTCATGGTCATAAATACAAATGGTGATACCCCCAACCCCCCACACAGACCCAGGTACACCCACCTACTGACCTACCTTTCCATTACCTAACTAATTACCTAATCTAATTTAGATTTATTCTCAATAAAAGATAGTTTTATGGTTGTAAACACAAAAAAGACATACCCCCCTCAACCAGACCCAGGTACACACGCCTACTGACCTACCTTTCCATTCCCATGGAAGACATACTTAAAGGGTAACTATAGTCAAAAAACGAATTTTTCATCAATCATCAATGAATGTTAGTTATATACTAGTCAAACATGCAAATACACATACCCCCAACATCATATGGCTAAACACAACTGCTGACCTACCCTTCCATTCCTGTGGCAACCATACTTAAAGGGTAACTAAAGTCAAAAAAGCTAATTTAGATTTATCCTCAATAAAAGATAGTTTTATGGTTGTAAAACACAAAAAAGACATACCCCTCAACCAGCCCAGGTACACACACCTATGATCTACTTATCCATTACTGTGCAAGCCATACTTAAAGGGTAACTAAAGTCAAAAAAATTATTTTAAGATTTATCCTCAATAAAGGGTGAATAAAGTCAAAAAATGTATTTTGATCAATATCAAAAAGTTTTTTTTTTAAACCCCCAAATATGATACAGGTATACACAACTACTGACTACCCTCCATTACTGTTGCAGCCATACTTAAAGGGTAACTAAAGTCAAAAAAACGATTTTGACCAATCATCAAAAAAGTTTTGTTTTTTTTACCCCCACCCAACACACACCTACTGATCTACTTATCCATTACTGTGCAGCTTTTGTTTCATGGTAAGATTTATGTCAGAGTAAATATTTATCATGAATTTAAATAAGTTAATTGTATTATTGTCTGTTTTGGGATTGTATTTTGTTGCAGAATTTTAAATAAAAAAAAATCCATTGCTGTTGCAGGCCATACCTAAAGGGTACTAAAGTCAAAAAAACAAATTTTGACCATATCAAAAAAGTTTTTTTTTACCCCCACCCGACACACCTACTGATCTACTTATCCATTATTGTGGCAGCCATACTTAAAGTGTAACTAAAGTAAAAAAAACAACAACAAATTTTTGATCAATAATCAAAAAAGTTTTTTTTTAACCCCCATGGGACACGGGTACACACCCTACTGACCTACCCCCATTACTGTTGAGCCATACTTAAAGGGTAACTAAGATTAAAAAAAAATTTTTTTGACCAATTATGAAAAAAGTTTTTTTTTTTAACTTCCAACCTGATCCAGGTACACCCACCTACTGACCTACCCCTTCCATTTCCATTACAGCCATATTTTAAGGGTAACTATAGTCAAAAAACATTTTGACTAATCATCAACAAAGTTTTTTTTAACCCTCAACCTTACCCGGTACACACACCTACTGACCTAATCTTCATTTCTGTGGAAGCATACTTAAAGGGTAACTATAATTAAAATATAATTTTGATCAATAATAAAAAAAGTTTGTTTTTTAAACTTCCAACCTGACACAGGTAAACACACCTACTGAAGTACCCAATCATTCATTGGCAACCATATTAAAGGGTAAGTTATGTAAAAAAAAACAACACATTTTTGGCCAATCATCAAAAAAGTATTTTATCCACCAACCTGACACGAAACACACACCAACGCACGACCTACCTTTAATTCACATGAACAGCCAATTTAAACGGTAAGTAAAAAAACAACAATGTCCTCATCATTGGATTATTGAGTTTAAAATCTGCAGTACAAACACACACCATTCTCTTTCAAAATGCGGCCTTTTAAGCCAAATTCAAAGTTTATACTTAACTTTCCCTTCTAATTTCTTATTACTGACTCTTTGTTTCTGCCCCTGAACTGTTTGGTATCTGGTCGCATCAACCTTCCCCTTTTTGCACCTATTGCATCAATTTCCCCTTTAGTGCCTATCACATCAACTTCCCCCTTAAGCGCCTCTCATCAACTTCCCCTTTAGCACCTATCGCATCAACTTCCCCTTTAGCCCCTATCGCATCAACTTCCCCTTAGCGCCTATCACATCAACTTCCCCTTAACGTGTATCGCATAAACTTCCCCTTTAGCGCCTATCACATCAACTCCCCTTTAGGCATGTCGCATCAACTTCCCTTAGCGCCTATCGTACAACTTCCCCTTTAGCATCTATCGCATCAACTTCCCCTTTATGGCGTATCACATTAACTCCCCCTTTAGCGCTTGTCCATCAACTTCCCTTTAGTGCCTATCACATCAATTTCCCCTTAAGCGTGTATGCATCAACATCCTCTGGAGCGAGTTGGCATCAACTTCCCCTTTAGCATGCAGCACATCAACTTCCCTAAAGCTGTATCGCATCACTTCCCTTTAATGCCTATCACATCAACTTCCCTTTAGTGCCTATCGCATCAATTTCTCCTTTAGCGCGTATGGCATCAACTTCCTCTTTTAGCGAGTTTGGTATCAACTTCCCCTTTGCATGCAGCGCATCAACTTCCCCTATAGCACAAATTGCATCACATTCCCCTTTAAAGTGAATTGCATCAAATTCCCCTATAGCGCATATACCTTCAATTTCCCCTTAACGTGTTTTGCATCAACCTCACCTTTAGCACCACTATCACCTAAATTTCCACTTTAGTGCATATTGCATCAACTTCCCCTTGATGCATTGCATCAACTTTTTTTAGCGCGTATCACATCAACCTCCCCCTTTAGTGCCTATCTCATCATTTTCCCCTTTAGTGCATAGCCATCAAACTTTCCTTTAGCGCCTATCACAACTTCCTCTATAGTGCATATTGTGCATCAACTTCCCCTTTAACGCGTATTGCAATCAAATTCCTTAAATGTATCGCATCAACTTCCCCTTTAGCATATTCGCATCAACTTCTCCTATAGTGCGTATCGCATCAACTTCCCCTTAGCATCTTCGCATCAACTTCCCCTTTAGCATCTATCGCATCAAACTTCCCCTTAAAAGCGTATTGCATCAACTTCCCCTTGATGCATCACATCAACTTTTTTAGCACGTATCGCATCAACTTCCCCTTTATTGTTTATCCATCACTCCTCCGTAGCGTGTATTGCATCTTTCCTCTTTAGCACATGTCGCATCAACTTCCCATTTAGTGCCTTTCACATCGATTTCCCCTATAGCTTGTATCACATCAACTTCCCCTTTAACCTGTATTGCTGAACTTCCCCTTTAACAATGGTGTAATAACATCTCACATTAATTTATTTTTTACTGTAATCGTTCAATTGAATTATTGACACAAAATATCCTCCAGAAAACACAATTTGTTTGCAATGATAATGGAAAAGAAAGGAGAGTGAGAAGAGTGTGTACGTGGCCTTTGTTGTGGGGAAAGAGACACAAGGTGTGAAGTGAAATGAACCCTTTACAGTGCAGTTGTATTGGCAGTTTGGCAGCTCCATCCCATTGACAGTTCTTATTGTCTTACTAAAGTAAAATGGGTTTATTATACCTTGGCTGTACAATTCATCTTCCTTAGCAGACTGTGATCTCCATGAGTAGCTCCTGCCCAACCCCAAGTACAAGAGACTTATCTTGGATTGGTCAGTTTACCTCTCAATCTTGACTCTGGGCAAACCACATGAGAGGAGGTGACTGAGTGTGTGGTCACATGAAATTGTTACATCACTGGTCTGCTGCTCCTTGTAATTGAAGCCTATCCTCCTATTACAGAAACAACAGAAAAAATGAAAGTAAAGCATTGTACTGCCCCCAATAATCTGTGACATTGGAATTAATTTGATTCCCTCGATTCACCACCAGATGGCAGCACACAAGTTAATAAACTTAAAGAATGCGGGGAACAAGGGGGGAACAAGCCTATGCTGGAACTAACAAACACACATACATACAGTACATACATTGACTTTTATATATAATAATACAACAAATGGTTTCTAATTAAAATTATAGGGAAACTGAATCAATACATATGAAGAAGAATTCTCACACTTTAAAGAGACTTACTAAAGAACCTGTGCTGTCCTATGCAAACCCACAAACCCCTATATCTGCATGTGTATGCCAGCTATGATGGTTTGAGCGAGTTCTACATCAGGAGTATCTAGGTTCCTTTACTAGCCAAAGTCTTAGCTCAACAGAAAAAGGTATCCTGAACACAAACTGGGACGTCTAGCCCTAAGGTGGGCTGTGTAGAAAAGCTCATGAATACCTATACGATGCTCAGTTTTAGATATGGACTGATGACAACCACCTCACATATATTATACGGCAGCAAGACTAAAGCCTCTGGTCGGATGACTTGCTGCTTTACCCAATTACCAATTGACTTTGAATTATAAACCTGGCCATAGAAATATTGGGGCAGATACACTTTCTAGATGTCCAGGGTTACAGTTAAACCTAGATGAGGATGTGTGGGAAGAAATATCAGAGCCTGCAGTAGCTGCTCTATGCTACAGCTACTCTGCAAGAAACCATTAAAACACTCAAATCAAAGAATGTTAAAGGGGAACTGTGGTCTCCAAACAAGTTTATTTTAAATGAAAGGCCAGGTTCATACCTTTAAAACGAGCCATCACCCACCTCTGTACGTGCTGCACAGCCCAAAATATGAAGAAATCACTGATCAGAAAGTTAGGGGGGGGGGAGGTTCTGAATCTACATTCAGAAATACTGTTTCCTCCTCTATCTGCAGATGGCACATGCTCAGTGCATGACTAAGGGTAGGGGGGGTGGGGAGAACAGCACAGCCCACAGCACTGCTTTTTTAATGCCTCCCACTTGCTGGCCCTTCCCCCGGCCCTGTGTCCCCTCCCCTTGCAGTCCCCTGTAAGTCACATGGTTTCAGTGCAGGAAGTAGGAAGTGCAGGGGATCTGGTGATGCTGCAACCATATCACACATATAAATGTAAATATTCTCACAGCTATGCAAATAAATAATGAAAGTAATTAGCAAAAATCCTCAGGAAAGCAAATTCTGTCAATTTACCTAAAGTCATTTTTGGACGACAGTTACCCTTTAGAGAGGTGGAGAAGAATGTATCTCGATATGTACTACTATCCCACATCTTTTGAGACACATTATGCGACTAATCAGCACTGTTTCTGACTGAGGAGACTGGCGAGGAACTCACAGATGTAGGTCCCGGCTGGCCGGTCTTCCCTTCCTGTGTTGGGTCCTTCCCGTAGGGCCTTGCGGGAGGTAGAGACAGGCTTTCCGGGAGATTGACACATAGCGCTGGTCACGCGTCACATTGCCACCTGTCGAGGGAAAGCAGTGGAGCTAGGCTCAGCAAGGTGGACGCTAGGTAGTAACTAGTGTTGTGCTTAACAAGCAATGTAGAAGACAGGTACTGGACCGGATGGATAGGGAGGGGACCGGATGGCTGAGACTGATTTTGGGAGCTGTAGAACAGCAGTATCAAGCCAGGGCTGCCCGCTGCTCCCACCCCCCTCTAGACCCAGTCCCCCCCCCCTTCGGCAGCACGCCAATGGGGGCCTTAAAACCACCCCACTGCAGTCAGAAACGCTCTGGCCACAAGGGTCCAGTGTCTGCAGCTTTGGGGTCCACTGTCCAGCTAGAGCAGAATAAATCACCCCCCCCAGCCAAGGTTAAGGTCACCCAGCCCCCACAGCCACAACCCCTGCGATGGCAAGGGATAGCACAGAACACCCAGTGCCAGCACCCATCCATCCCAGGATGAGCAGGTTGGTCACAACAGTGGCACACGCCATGGACCTACAGGGAGTTCAGGGGGGTGGGGGTGTTTCATCTTTAGAGGAGGGGAGTTGGAGCCTGCATTCCAGCAGCTCCCTGGACCCTCAAAATGGCAGGGAGGCACAACAACAAGAAACCAAGGGCGTAGGGCCTACTTATCTAGCAAAGAACCCAGGGGACACCATAGCATGGTAATGGAATTTAAAGGGATATTCATTCTTTGATGTCGGAGATTTCAAACCTGCAAAACCAGTCAGTGAGAGTGGGAGAAAGAGTGGTGACCTATGTAACAAACTCGTTAGAAAGGAAATGAGTGGATATAGAGATTGAAAACACGATCCCCCAATGGTCCATACAGATATTGACGTGGTTGCTTTTTATTATGATAGGTATAATTGAATACATTTTATAACATACTTATTGTTTGAGTGGTGGGAGATTAGTCATTATGCTACTTGCTACTATGTTTATGTGTGTACCCTACAACTTTGATTCGCAGACAGAAACATTAACTCTGACAGTGGGAAGATGAGTTGGGGAAGATCTGTCACTATGCTGCTATGCTACTATCTATTTTCATGCTACTGCTATTTTGATGCTAGTATGCTATTTTCATGCTACTATGCATTTTGATGCTAGTATGCTATTTCATGCTAGTATGCTATTTTCATGCTAGTATGCATTTTCATGCTAGTATGCTATTTCATGCTACTATGCTATTTTCATGCTACTATGCTATTTCATGCTATGTATTTTGATGCTAGTATGCTATTTTCATGCTAGTATGCTATTTTCATGCTAGTATGCTATTTTGATGCTAGTATGCTATTTTCATGCTACTATGCTATTTTGATGCTAGTATGCTATTTTCATGTCTAGTATGCTATTTATGCTATATGCTATTTCATGCTACTATGCTATTTTCATGCTAGTATGCTATTTCATGCTAGTATGCTATTTTCATGCTACTATGCTTTTGATGCTAGTATGCTATTTTGTTACTCTATAACTTTCTCCAGTTAGGAATATTAAAATGGGTAAAAGAGTTTAGGATATGACGTATACACCTGATTCAAAAATGAAACAATGTGAAGTGATTAGGCCATGGCTGATTTAAAATGATGCCTTATATTTTCATTTAGTAAGATTAATGTGTATAAACAAGTTGTTTAATGGTTGCTAATAGATCCTGACCAATGTAAGCGACACCCCCCCCAGCAATGAAACGGCCTGTCCTCATGGTTAGGGGAACGCTAAAGCTGGAGTGAGTCAAGATCCGTAGTTCCATCTCGAGTATGCAGGGAACATCGGTAAGCTGATCCCAGAGTCATGAAGAAATTTCGGGTTAACGTGGGTTTTAGACGGATTTTAGAGCACAGCGCCATTTCCGAATGTTTATGTAAATATCGCCGTGCTATAGTTCCAAACCCAAAGCGTTAAGTTTTGCGCTACTTGGTAGCGCAAAAGCAAAACTTAACGCTATGTGTGGGGAGGCGTTAAAGTCACACTCTTACCTACCCGCATTGTAATACCTGACGTAATCTCGTAAGATTATCTCGTAATCTCGTAACACACGGCCGGCAATATTGAATCTCCCTTCTGTATTTATGAACCACAAAGAGATAGCATCAGGGCACCAGTTTAGTAATAGGGAGTATTCATATATAATGAGGAGGTGCTCCTATCCACCAGTCGTGCTACTGACGAAGTCTGCTTGTACCGATCACGCGTCTAGCTCGTTTTTAACTAGCTCCAGCTGCATAGGGCCAGCATTTTTTCTAAGTATCGGTATCGTATTCTTTCATTGTGTTACCTTGTTTGGTTAGGATCTGCCACGTATGCGTACTCCTCTACTGGGTAGTTATATTGTTATGTAGATTTATTTTGATCTCAGAGACAGTGAGGGGTGTTATACTACTGCTTTCCCCATATTATGGGATATTTATGATCCATAGGGTATGTATGTATTTTACTACTATGACTATGTGTGTGACTTAACCAATTATACTTTGTATTTTCTGATATACCGGTATATCCACTTTTTTGCTATATTGATGCATTACTTACTCTGTGCATGCTGGATGTGCTTTTAAATTGTATTTCTCTTATGTACTAAAGTTGCTCCCATATGTGTACGATAATAAAGGAGTTTTATTTTACTATAACTTAGGTGGTGTTGCCCATTTATACTCCCATACATGTGCTCTTTGTGTAACTTCTGTATTTATGGGCAGCCTTTAAGATCTCTTTGGAACATTGAACTGTATTGGACATTTGTTCCGGCTAGACCTGAATAACATTACGGTCACTGGTATCATTATCAATATAGGAAATCACTTTATGGCCTGATTGAAGACTTCTATTTGACTATAAATCTCCCAACACAGCGTATATGGTCTCCCCCCAGAGGAAAAGTGTTTTTAACGTTTTTTATTCACATGTTCACTTATATTTATATGTGTGTTTGTGTAAATAAATTGTGATGAACCTTTTGCTAATCTATCCACCAAGTTGTTTGTTTTTTCTCCCGCACCGCAAGGTAATGTAGCTGCTGGGTGCCACTCAGAAGCCATAGCCCAACGGTCTGTAAGATCCAGAGAATATATAATTCAGAGCGCACACCTCTTAAACCACAAACTGTGTTTTAATTAACACGTGACGTTTCGGTGCCCGTGTGGCACCTTCCTCAGCCAAACAATAATTCAAACAAAGTGCAAGTGCAGTTAAAATATCAATTGGAGCCTTAACCTTAGTAGTATTTCAATCTAAAAACCAATACGTAATTGTAATAGTGACCTCTAGTGTGCATAAAATACATACAACCAAGTCTATCTTGTAAATTGACCCAGAACAACATAAGAAATATACATTAATGTAAATCTTGAAGTGTATATCATAATATTCATAAAGTGCATATTTACGTTTTATTGTTATCCCTGTAAGGGAAATATTGATATTAAAACATGTGTATACCCAATAGGTAATATTAAATATGTTTTAAAAATAATATTCTGTATAAAATATAGTGAAAAAGTAATAAAATACAATAAAAATACCATGAAAACTAAAACAGCATCTGCATATATATTAGTATGAAGTCCAATATTGATAAACCTACAAACACCACTAGTACAGTATTCATTAACTATCGTTGAGGAAACACCCTTAATCCTAATTGGTATTTAACCCTTTTGGTTGTAAAGCATTCAGTTTGTAAATCCAGTAGGCTTCCTTTCTTAATAGGGCGTTATCCCTGTTACCACCCCCTCTTTAATATGGGAACATGGTCAATGACCATCCCTTTAAGATCACAAATTGCGTGTTTAGATTCTACGAAATGTGTGGCTACTGGGATGTTTCTATTTTAGAAGATGAAGACTGATTAATTCTTTCATATGCCAACCTTATGTCGCTTCTATGGCGTTGGAACCTTTTCTTGAATGGGCCATTGTTTTCCCCACATATATCTTGGTACAGGGACATTTCAGTAGATAAACACGAATTCAGTATTACATGTGTAGAATTCTTTTATCCTGTAATTATTCCATTCCATGGGTGAGAGAAGGTTTGACCTGTAATCAATGCATTACACATGTGGCAATTAAAGCATTAATAACACCCAGTCTTATTGGATAACTTGATCTTCTGTTTTTGATATTTGTATACAGGATCAGCTTGAACTAGTTGTTTGTATAAGGTGTTACCCTTTTTGAATGTCTATGGTTTGTTCTTTATATCTGTACTAAGGTCCACTCCCCTGTATATTGGCCAATATTATGTGTGGCAAATTAGATTTTTTCAGATGCCACAGTATTTTTTGGGTGAAGGGTAAGCCTGTTTTGTGCCTTTTGTGACACTGTATGTCTAGTGGCTTCAAATTTGGCTTTCTGTAGTTTTGTGGATTATAGCCCCTCTCAAGAAATGTATCCGTCATCCTTTTTAGTTGTAACTCCTGTTCCTTAGTCTCATCATATCCTGATAAACTGTGATTTGGGTAAATTGGAGATAATATGTCTGGGATGGAAGCTACGGCTCTAAGTAATGTGTTCCTGTCATTTGTTTGGTAAAAAGTGTTGTATTCACGCCCTATTAAGAAAGGAAGCCTTCTGGATTTACAAACTGAAATGCTTTACAACCAAAAGGGTTAAATACCCAATTTAGGATTAAGGTGTTTCCTCAACGATAGTTAATGAATACTGTACTAGTTGGTGTTTGTAGGTTTTAATCAATATTGGGACTTCATACTATATATATATATGCAGATGCTGTTTTAGTTTTTCATGGTATTTTTATTGTATTTTATTCACTTTTTCACTATATTTTATTCACAAAATATTTATTTTTAAAACATATTTAATATTACCTATTGGGTATACACATTTTTTAATATACTATTTCCCTTACAGGGATACACTAAAACGTAAACATGCACTTTATGAATATTATGAATATACACTTCAAGATGTACATTAATGAATTTCTTATGTTGTTCTGGGTCAATGTACAAGATAGACTTTGGTTGTTATATATTTATTGCACACTAGAGGTCACTATTACAATTTACTGTATTGGTTTTTAGATTGAAATACTACTAAGGGGTTAAGGCTCCAATTGATATTTTAACTGCACTTGCACTTTGTTTGAATTATTGTTTGGCTGAGGAAGGTGCCACACGGGCACCGAAACGTCACGTGTTAATAAACACAGTTTGGTGGTTTAAGACTGGTGTGCCTCTGAATTATTATTCTCTGGATCTTACAGACCGTTGGGCTATGTCTTCTGATGGCACCCAGCACTACATTACTTGCAGGTGTGCGGAGAAACAAACACCTTGGTGGATAGATTAGCAAAAGGTTCATCACAATTTATTTACCACAAACACACATATAAATATAAAGTGAACATCGTGAATAAAAACGTTAAAAACCTTTTCCTCTGGTGGGAGACCATTACGCTGTGTTGGGAGATTTATAGTCAATAGAAGTCCTTCAATCAGGCCATAAAGTGATTTCCTATATTGATAATGATACCAGTGACCGTAGTGTTATTCAGTCTAGCCGGAACAAATGTCAATACAGTTCAATGTTCCAAAAGAATCTTAAAGGTGCCCATAAATACAGAAGTTACACAAAGAGCACAGTAGTGGATATAAATGGGCACACCACCTAAGTATATAGTAAAATAAAACTCCTTTATTATCGTACACATATGGAGCACTTTAGTACTAAGAGACATACAATTTAAGCAACATCCAGCATGCACAGAGTAAGTAATGCTCAATATTAGCAAAATAAGTGGATATACCGGTATATCAGAAATTACAAAGTATAATTGGTTAAGTCCACACCATAGTCATAGTAGTAAAATACATACTACCCCTATGGATCATAAATATCCCATAAATATGGGGAAAGCAGTAGTATAACACACCCCTCACTGTCTCTGAGATCAAAAATAAATCTACATAACAATAAACTACCCAGTAGAGGAGTACGCAGATAACGTGGCAGATCCTAACCCCAACAAGGTACACCAATGAAAGAATACGATACCGATACTTAGAAAAATGCTGGCCCCTATGCAGCTGGAGCTAGTTAAAAATGAGCTAGACGTGTATCGTCTGTACAAGCGACTTCGTCAGAGCACGACTGGTGGTAGGAGCACACTCCTCATTATATATGAATACTCCCTATTACTAAACTGGTGCCCTGATCTATCTCTTTGTGGTTCATAAATACAGAAGGGAGATTCAATATTGCCGGCCGTGTTACGAGATTACGAGATAATCTTACGAGATTACGTCAGGTATTACAATGCGGGTAAGGTAAGAGTGTGACTTTAACGCCTCCACACACTAGCCTTAAGTTTTTGCTTTTGCGCTTCCAAGTAGCACAAAACTTACGCTTTGGGTTTTGGAACTATAGCACGGCGATATTTCCAAAAAAATTCGGAAATGGCGCTGTGCTCTAAAATCCGTCTAAAACCACGTTAACCCGAAATTTCTTCTGACTCTGGGATCAGCTTTACTGTGTTCCCCGCATACTTCGAGATGAACTATGATCTCTGACTCACTCCAGCTTTAGCGTTCCCCTACCATGAGGACAGGCCGTTTCATTGCTGGGGGGGGTGTCGCTTACATGTGGGTCAGGATCTATTAGCAACCATTAACAACTTGTATTATACACTTAATCTTACTAAATGACAATATAAAGGCATCATTTTTAAATCAGCCATGGCCTAATCACTTCACATTGTTTCATTTTTGAATCAGTATATACGTCATATCCTAACTCTTCTTTTACCCCATTTTAATATTCCTAAACTGGAATGACAGTTATAGAGTACCAAAATAGCATACTAGCATCAAAATAGCATAGTCATGAAATAGCATACTAGCTGAAAATAGCATACTAGCATGAAAATAGCATACTAGCAGAAATAGCATACTAGCATCAAAAGCATACTAGCATAAATAGCATACTAGCATCAAATAGCATACTAGCATGAAAATAGCATACTACATGAAATGCATACTAGCATGAAAATAGCATACTAGCTCAAAATAATAGTAGCATCAAAATAGCATACTGCATCAAAATAGCATACTAGCATGAAATAGCATACTAGCATAGTCAGCATAGACGATCTTCCCAACTCATCTTCCCCACTAGAGTTATGTTATTATATATATATATCTTGCTCTGGCCTTTTGCTATCTAGGTGAGAGTCATTTACAGTATTGCTAGTTTAGCTATTTTAATGGGTGTATAAGGCGGTGGTGTGCTTATATAGGGGTCTTATCTCTCTTTTTTACATCTCTTTCATTGTCACACACAAACACATTTTGACAGATTATTTATTTGACACCAGAATCCTGAACATTGCCGGATTCTTCATGGAAACCATGCATGAATAACCTATTGGTGATTTCTTCCTTCTTAGATGTCTTTTAAGGTTTGGTTCAGATACATCTAAAAATAAATGAGTCCAGGGGCAAAATTACAGGTTTTATTATATTGCAATAATGAGAATCAAGGATTGAGATCAAGTGGGGGGAAAAAACATAGACAAATGAAGTAAAAGTTTAATACTTGATATTATGATTAGTAGACATTTTTCATCTGCTTTGTGTTGATTGTAAACAATTTGGTTTATTTCTCTGACTTACTTAGCTGTATTACAAACAAGTTTAAATTAAATAATAGCCTACAGTCTAATCTTGAAATATCGGATTGTCCTGTAAGAAGTTATGGAGCTGAAAAGAATAACACTTCCTTCTTCTATAAAATTAAGTAAAATCATTGGCACCTTCCGAAGTAAAAAGTCCAGACACGGATGGTGACCCCACCACTGCCCACCTCCAGACTTCTTTTTTTACAGACAACAAAGTCACAAATGTTGTATGGCCAGCACACCAGTTTTTAATAAACTAAAGAATGCGGGGAACAAGGGGGGAACAAGCCTATGCGGAACATACAACCACATACATACAGTACATACATTGACTTTTATATATATAGATAATACAACAAATGGTTTCTAATTAAAATTATAGGGAACTGAATCAATAATATGAAGAAGAATTCTCACACTTTAAAAGAGACTTACTAAAGAACCTGTGCTGTCCTATGCAAACCCACAAAACCCCTATATTCTGCATGTGTATGCCAGCTATGATGGTTTGGGACGAGTTCTACATCAGGAGTATCTAGGTTGCCTTTACTAGCCAAAGTCTTAGCTCAACAAAAAAAGGTATCCTGAACACAAACTGGACGTCTAGCCCTAAGTGGGCTGTTGTAGAAAAGCTCCATGAATACCTATACGATGCTCAGTTTTTGATATGGACTGATGACAACCCCCTCACATATATTAGACGGCAGCAAGACTAGAAGCCTCTGGTCATGGATGACTTGCTGCTTAAACCCCAATTACCAATTGACTTTGAATTATAAACCTGGCCATAGAATATTGGGGCAGATACACTTTCTAGATGTCCAGGGTTACAGTTAAACCTAGATGATGGATGTGTGGGAAGAAATATCAGAGCCTGCAGTAGCTGCTCATTATGCTACAGCTACTCTGCAAGAAAACCATTAAAACACTCAACCAAAGAATGTTAAAGGGAACTGTGGTCTCCAAACAAGTTTATTTTAAAAATGAAAGGCCAGGTTCATATACCTTTAAAACGAGCCTCAACCCAACCCCTCTGTACGTGCTGCACAGCCCAAAATATGAAGAAATCACTGATCATGAAATTAGGGGGGGGGAGGTTCTGAATCTACATTCAGAAATACTGTTTCCCCTCCTCTAATCTGCAGATGGGCACATGCTCAGTGCATGACTGAAGGGTAGGAGGGGGTGGGAGAACAGCACAGCCCACAGCACTGCTTTTTTAAATGCCTCCCACTTGCTGGCCCTTCCCCCGCCCTGTGTCCCCTCCCCTTGCAGTCCCCTGTAAGTCACATGGTTTCTCAGTGCAGGAAGTAGGAAGTGCAGGGGATCTGGTGATGCTGCAACCATATCACACAATATAATGTAAATATCTTCACAGCTATGCAAAATAAATAATGAAATAATTAGCAAATCCTCAGGAAAGCAAATTCTGTCAATTTACCTAAAGTCATTTTTGGACGACAGTTACCCTTAAGAGAGCTGGAGAAGAATGTATCTCTGATATGTACTACTATCCCACATCTTTTGAGACACATTATGCTGACTAATCAGCACTGTTTCTGACTGAGGAGACTGGCGAGGAACTCACAGATGTAGGTCCCGGCTGGCCGGTCTTCCCTTCCTGTGTTGGGTCCTTCCCAGTAGGGCCTTGCGGGAGGTAGAGACGGCTTTCCGGGAGATTGCACATAGCGCTGATGTCACGCGTCACATTGCACCTTGTCGAGGGAAAGCAGGGTGGAGCTAGGCTCCCAGCAAGGTGGACGCTTTAGGTAGTAACTAGTGGTGCTTAACAAGCAATGTAGAAGAACAGGTACTGGACCGGATGGATGGAGGAGGGGACCGGATGGCTGAGACTGATTTTGGGAGCTGTAGAACAGCATGGATCACAGCCAGGGCTGCCCGCTGCTCCCACCCCCCTCTAGACCCAGTCCCAGCCCCCCTTCGGCAGCACGCCAATGGGGCCTTAAAACCACCCCACTGCAGTCAGACGACGCTCTGGCCACAAGGGTCCAGTTTTCTGCAGCTTTGGGGTCCACTGTCCAGCTAGAGCAGAATAAATCAAGCCCCCCAGCCAAGGTTAAGGTCACCCATCCCCCCACAGCCACAAGCCCCTGCGATGGCAAGGGATAGCACAGAACAGCCCAGTGCCAGCACCCATCCATCCCAGGATGAGCAGGTGGTCACAAACTTGGCACACGCCATGGACCTACAAGGGAGTTCAGGGGGGTGGGGTGTTTCATGCTCTGTAGAGGAAGGGGAGTTGGAGCCTGCAGTTCCGCAGGCTCCCTGGACCCTCAAAAATGCAGGGAGGCACAACAACAAGAAAACCAAGGAGCGTAGGGCCTACATTATCTAGAAAAAAACCCAGGGAACACCATAGCATGGTAATGGAAAATTTAAAGGATATTCATTCTTTGATGGTCGGAGGATTTCAAAACCTGCAAAACCAGTCAGTGAGAGGTGGAAGAAGAGGTGGTGACCTATGTAACAAACTCGTTAGAAAGGAAATGGAGTGGATATAGAATTGAAAACACGATCCCCCCAATGGTCTCAATACAGATATTGACGTTGGTTGCTTTTTATTATGATAGGTATAATTGAATACATTTTATAACATACTTATTGTTTGAGTGGTGGGAGATTAGTCATTATGCTACTTTGCTACTATGTTATGTTGTTACCCTACAACTTGATTCCAGACAGAAACATTAACTCTGACAGGGGGAGATGAGTTGGGGAAGATCTGTCCACTAATGCGCTAGCTAGTATGGCTATTTTCATGCTAGTATGCTATTTTCATGCTAGTATGCTATTTTTCATAGCTATTATGCTATTTTTCATGCTAGTATGCTATTTTTGATGCTAGTATGCTATTTTCATGCTAACTATGCTATTTTTGATGCTAGTATGCTATTTTGTTTACTCTATAACTTTCATTCCAGTTAGGAATATTAAAATGGGTAAAAGAAGAGTTAGGATATGACGTATATACCTGATTCAAAAATGAAACAATGTGAAGTATTAGGCCATGGCTGATTTAAAATGATGCTTTATATTGTCATTTAGTAAGATTAATGTGTATACAAGTTGTTAATGGTTGCTAATAGATCCTGACCAATGTAAGCGACACCCCCCCCAGCAATGAAACGGCCTGTCCTCATGGTTAGGGGAACGCTAAAGCTGGAGTGAGTCAGAGATCCTAGTTCCATCTCGAAGTATGCAGGGAACATCGGTAAAGCTGATCCCGAGTCATAAGAAATTTCGGGTTAACGGGGTTTTAGACGGATTTTAGAGCACAGCGCCATTTCCGAATGTTTTTAAATATCGCCGTGCTATAGTTCCAAAACCCAAAGCGTTAAGTTTTGCTACTGGTAGCGCAAAAGCAAAACTTAAGCTAGTGTGTGGGAGGCGTTAAAGTCACACTCTTACCTTACCCGCATTGTAATACCTGACGTAATCTCGTAAGATTATCTCGTAACTCGTAACACGGCCGGCAATATTGAATCTCCCCTTCTGTATTTATGAACCACAAAGAGATAGCATCAGGGCACCAGTTTAGTAATAGGGAGTATTCATATATAATGAGGAGGTGCTCCTATCCACCAGTCGTGCTACTGACGAAGTCTGCTTGTACAGACGATACCCGTCTAGCTCGTTTTTAACTAGCTCCAGCTGCATAGGGGCCAGCATTTTTTCTAAGTATCGGTATCGTATTCTTTCATTGTGTTACCTTTTGTTGGGTTAGGATCTGCCACGTATCTGCGTACTCCTCTACTGGTAGTTATATTGTTATGTAGATTTATTTTGATCTCAGAGACAGTGAGGGGTGTTTATACTACTGCTTTCCCATATTTATGGATATTTATGATCCATAGGGTATGTATGTATTTTACTACTATGACTATGTGTGTGACTTAACCAATTATACTTTGTATTTTCTGATATACCGTTATATCCACTTATTTTGCTAATATTGATGCATTACTTACTCTGTGCATGCTGGATGTTTTTAAATTGTATGTCTCTTATTTACTAAAGTTGCTCCCATATGTGTACGATAATAAAGGAGTTTTTATTTTACTATATACTTAGGGGTGTGCCCATTATATCCACTACTGTGCTCTTTGTGTAACTTCTGTATTTATGGGCAGCTTTAAGATTCTTTTGGAACATTGAACTGTATTGGACATTTGTTCCGGCTAGACCTGAATAACACTAACGGTCACTGTATCATTATCAATATAGGAATCACTTTATGGCCTGATTGAAGGACTTCTATTTGACTATAATCTCCCAACACAGCGTATATGGTCTCCCACCAGAGGAAAATGTTTTTAACGTTTTTTATTCACGATGTTCACTTTATATTATATGTGTGTTTGTGGTAAATAAATTGTGATGAACCTTTTGCTAATCTATCCACCAAGTTGTTTGTTTTCTCTCCCGCACACCTGCAAGGTAATGTCTGCTGGGTGCCACTCAGAAGACCACAGCCCAACGGTCCGTAAGATCCAGAGAATATATAATTCAAGCGCACACCAGTCTTAAACCACCAAACTGTGTTTATTAACACGTGACGTTTCGGTGCCCGTGTGGCACCTTCCTCAGCCAAACAATAATTCAAACAAAGTGCAAGTGCAGTTAAAATATCAATTGGAGCCTTAACCCTTAGTAGTATTTCAATCTAAAAACCAATACAAGTAAATTGTAATAGTGACCTCTAGTGTGCAATAAATTATACAACCAAAGTCTATCTTGTACATTGACCCAGAACAACATAAGAAATATACATTAATGTACATCTTGAAGTGTATATCATAATATTCATAAAGTGCATTTTACGTTTTAGTGTTATCCCTGTAAGGGAAATATTGATATTAAACATGTGTATAACCCAATAGGTATATTAAATTGTTTTAAAATAAATATTTGTGAATAAATATAGTAAAAAGTGAATAAAATCCAATAAAATACCATGAAAAAAAACAGCATCTGCATATATATATATGTATGAAGTCCAATATTGATAAAACCTACAAACACCAAAAGTACAGTATTCATTAACTATCGTTGAGGAAACACCTTAATCCTAAATTGGTATTTAACCCTTTTGGTTGTAAAGCATTCAGTTTGTAAATCCAGTAGGCTTCCTTTCTTAATAGGGCGTTATCCCTGTTACCACCCCCTCTTTAATATGGAACAATGGTCAATGACCATCCCTTTAAGATCACAAATTGCGTGTTTAGATTCTACGAATTGTGTGGCTACTGGGGATGTTTCTATTTTAGAGATGAAGACTGATTAATTCTTTCATATGCCAACCTATTGTCGCTTCTATGGCGTTGGAACCTTTTCTTGAATGGGCCAATTGTTTTCCCCACTATATCTTGGTACAGGGACATTTCAGTAGATTACACGAATTCAGTATTACAGTGTAGAATTCTTTTTATCCTGTAATTATTACCATTCCATGGGTGAGAAATTTGACCTGTAATCAATGCATTACACATGTTGCAATTAAAGCATTTATAACACCCCAGTCTTATTGGATAACTTGATCTTCTGTTTTTGATATTTGTATACAGGATCAGCTTGTACTAGTTGTTTGTATAAGTGTTACCCTTTTTGTATGTCATCATAGGTTTGTTCTTTATATCTGTACTAAGGTCCACATCTCCCTGTATGATTGGCCAATATTTATGTGTGGCAAATTAGATTTTTTCAGATGCCACAGTATATTTTTGGGTGAAGGGTAAGCCCTGTTTTTTGTGCCTTTTGTGACACTGTATGTCTAGTGGCTTCAATTTGGCTTTCCTGTATGTTTGTGTATTATAGCCCCTCTCAAGAAATGTATCTGTCATCCTTTTTGTTGTACTAAACTCCTTTCTTCCTTTTAGTTTACCTCTAATTCAAATAAATACACAATCCTATTTGCCTAATAACGGTGATTTTGGTTGGGGGCATTAGAGGAGTGGTGAGATATTTGTGTCTTTGGTGTGAAGCGATGCTTGTGTGCTAAGTGAAATAGCAGTATAGTGGCAGATGGTATTCTAACACGGTTGCAATACACATTATTAGGCATTTTGCTCCTGGTACCACAGTCTGCGCAAACCGTGGTTGGATTAGTGGCTCAAGGTTCCCTCCAAGCCCCCGACAGGTAGGAAAAAGGAAGGCCTCCAGATACCACACAATGCACGAAACTGACAAGGCGCGGTGATGCTCTCGGCAACAACAAAAGGATGCGTGAGTAACTTACCTACAGTTACGGCTATCTTAAAATCAGTGATTGATTGGAGGTCATCAACAGGCTAGTTTATATGGACAGTATGGTCGAGAATGCAAATGTATAGATGAAGAAGCTAATGTAGCAAGATGGTAATGTTGTTAAAAGATGGCAAAGGTGTGGTTTGGTGGATGCAATCTAGATAGCGCAGCCTCTTATCTATTGAGAGTGGTGTGGTCTCAGTGGAATAAGAACACTGTGTGAAAAATGAGGCAAAGAAGTTGGGTGTGATGTGTTTTCAACTGGGATAGGTGAATATGGTCAATTGGTGGAGAGAAAATGGAAGGGGTGATTGGGTGATTTCTGTATGGGGCCACCATTATATAAATCCAAATCGATCGTGGATATAATAAGCATGTTGAATGAATACTATTGTTATTGGTTACCCCCAAACCGAGTGATCTGGTTATTTTACATGTTAGTGGAATATTACCACAAAATTTCTAATAAGTATCAGGCCACAGAAAACGTATGCACCATCTTCGAATGATTTTGTCAGTTAAAAGGACAACCATCACTGCCTTGACAATATATATTTTAGTTTACACTTTATCTACAGTAACAATTGTTTAAGCCTCTTTATAAACCAGAAGCTGCTGTAAAGCTAATACATCTACAAGAACTGCATAAAAAAATGGCAACAATAGTGGGGGGCGACGACTATAGAACACAAGTTGCATAGTAGCGTTTAAAATAAGGGTGTGCATATAATTTTAGCCCTCCTCCCACCCAAGGGGATTACAGAGTGTTCAAAAATCAGCAATGGGAGCGGAGTTGTGTGTTTTGGCTGTGTCACATAAATTGTCGGTCATCCTACTCATGTCACTTACAATATAGACTTTGGGTTGTTCTATATTTGTGCCACTAGAGGTCACTATTACAATTTACTTGTTATTGGTTTTTAGATTGAAATACTACTAAGGGTTTAAGGCTCCAATTGAATTTAACTGCACGTGCACTTTGTTTGAATTCTTGTTTGGCTGAGGAAGGTTGCCACAGGGACGCGAAACGTCACGTGTTTAATAAAACAGTTTGGTGGTTTAAGACTGTGTGCGCTCTGAATTATATATTCTCTGTACTTACGGACCGTTGGGCTGTGGTCTTCTGGTGGCCCCAGCCGCTCATTACCTTGCAGGTGTGCGGGAGAAACAAACAACCTTGGTGATAATTAGCAAAGGTTCATCACAATTTTTTACCACAAACACACATATAAATATAAAGTGGAACATCGTGGAATAAAAAACGTTACAAACACTTTCCTCTGGTGGGAGACCATATACGCTGTGTTGGGAGATTTAATAGTCAAATATAATTCCTTCAATCAGGCCATAAAGTGATTTCCTATATTTAATGATATACCCAGTTGACCGTTCATGTTATTTCAGGTCTAGCCGGAAACAAATGTCACAATCAGTCAATGTTCCAAAGAATCTTAAAGCTGCCCAAATCATAAGTTACACAAAGAGTCACAGTAGTGGATATAAATGGGCACACCACTAAGTATATAGTAAAATAAAACTCCTTTATTTTTACAATGGAGCAACCTTTAGTACTAAAGACATACAATTTAAAAGACACTCCAGCATGCACAGATGTTAACGTCAACTCCTGCATCATCGATCTGCTCAGCACTCGCACACGCACTAAGTGGATATACGGTTATATCAGAAAATACAAAGTTAATTGGTTAGTCACACACATAGTCATAGTAGTAAATATCATCATCCCCTAGGATCATAAAATATTACCCATAATATGGGGAAAAGCAGTTAGTATAAACACCCTCACTGTCTCTGAGATCAAAATAAATCTACATACAACATAACTACCCAGTAGAGGAGTACGAGATACGTGGCAGTCCTAACCCACAACAAGTTAACACCAATGAACGATACCCGATACCGATACTAGAAAAAATGCTTGGCCCCCTATGCACGGAGCTAGTTAAAACAACGAGCGTAGACGCGTATCGTCTGTACAAGCAGATCGTCACGTAGCACGTACTGTGGATAGGAGCCCTCACTCATTATATATGAATACTCCCTATTTACTAAACTGAGTGCCCTGATCTATCTCTTGTGTGGTTCATAAATACAGAAGGGGGAGAATTCATTGCCACGCCGTTGTTACGAGATTAATGGATAATCTTACGAGATTACGTCAGTCTACAATCGTGCCTGTAAGCGGTGAAAGAGTGTGACTTTAAGCCTCCCACCAAACTAGCCTTTAAGTTTTTTGCTTTTGCGCTTCCAAGTAGCACAAAAATTAACGCTTTGGTTTTGGAAACTATAGCACGGCGATATTCCAAAACAAAATTCGGGGAAATGGCGGCTGTGCTCTAAAATCCGTTCTAAAAACCCACGTTAACCCAAATTTCTTCATGACTCGGGATCAGCTTACCGATGTTCCCTGCCTACTTCGGATGGAACTATGGATCTCTGACTCACTCCAGCTTTAGCGTTCCCCTAACCATGAGGACAGGCCGTTTCATTGCTGGGGGGGGTGTCGCTTACATTGGTCAGGATCTATTAGCAACCCTAACAACTTGTTATATCAAATTAATCTTAACTAAATGACAATATAAAAGGCATCATTTTAAATCAGCCATGGCCTAATCACTTCACTCACATTGTTTAATTTTTGAATCGGTATATAGTCATATCCTAACTCTTCTTTAACCCATTTTAATATTTCCTAACTGGAATGAAAGTATAGAGTAAACAAATAGCATACTAGCATCAAAATAGCATACTAGCATGAAAATACTACTAGCATAGCAGCATAGGACATGACTTTTCCCCTAACCTCATCTTTCCCCCTCAACTGTCAAGTTAATGTTATATATTATATAATATATTCTCTGCCTTTTGCTATCTAACCATTCTGGGTTCAATAGTCAAACCACGACCGGACCGGAAACAACCTGCAGTAACCCATTGGGTTAATATGTCAAAACAGACCGGAACGGAACACCGCAGTAACCATTCGGGTTAATATGTCAAAACCAGATCGGACCGGAAACCTTGCAGTTACCATTCTGGGTTAATATGTCAAAACCAGACCGGACCGGACAACCTGCAGTAACCATCTGGGTTAATATGTCAAAACCGACCGGAACGGACCACTGCAGTAACCAGGTTCTGGGTTAATTGTCAAAACAGACCGGACCGGACACCGCTGAACAATCCGGGTTAATTGTCAAAAACCAGCAGACCAGAACGCCCTGCAGTAACCATTCTGGGTTAATATGTCAATACCGGAACGGGACCGGAACACCTGCAGTAACCATTCTGGGTCATATGTCAAAACCAGACCGGACCAGAACACCGCAGTAACACTTCTGGGTTAAATGTCAAAACCAGACTGGACCGGAAACCTGCAGTAACCATTCTGGGTTAATATGTCAAAAACCAGACCGGAAAGGAACACCTGCAGTACCATTCTGGGTTAATATGTCAAAACCGACCGGACCGGAACCCACTGCTATAACCATTCGGGTTAATATGTCAAAACCAGATCAGACCAGAACGCCTGCAGTAACCATTCTGGGTTAATATGTCAAAACCAGAACCGGACCAGAACACCTGCAGTAACCATTCTGGGTTAATATGTCAAAACCAGACCGGACCGGAACACCTGCTATAACCATTCCGGGTTAATATGTCAAAACCAGATCAGACCAGAATGCCTGCAGTAACCATTCTGGGCTAATATGTCAATACCGGAACCGGACCAGAACACCTGCAGTAATCATTCCAGCTCAATATGTCAAAACCAGAACTGGACCGGAACACCCATGCAGTAACCATTCCGGGTTAACATGTCAAAACCAAAATGTTCCATGAGGTTGGTTTTGGCATGATTTCTACCCTTTGAAGTGTTGTTTTTTGTTCATTTTTTCAGAAAAGTGCGAACTTTCACGAAAGAACTGAGTCACACATTGATGGTATGAATGAACAAACTACAGCGTACATAGCTGAAGGTGTGTAAATTATTCAGGAAATATAGTTTGGGGGGTTATTTCTAAGTTACGGGGGTGTTTTTTGTGGAAAAAAACTGCAGACTGTTCAAATTATCTATTATTAATGATTTGGAAGTGGGTATTGTCAGCAAGGTTTCTGTGTTTGCTGATGACACAAAACTTTGTCAACCATTAAAAAAATTCAGAGGATGTGCAATCGTTACAGGGGGATCTAGATAGATTGTCACATTGGGCTGCTAAGTGGCAGATGAGATTCAATGGTGATTAAATGGAAGGTGATGCATTTGGACCTTAAAAATCCTTGTGCTACTTATACTATAAATGGCTCTGTGTTAAGGAATCCCTGTTGAGAAGGGAGATCTTGGAGTTTTGGTGGATAACAAACTAAAGGTAGCAAGCAGTGCCAGGCGGCAACAGCCAGAGCCAGCATGGTATTGTCTTGTATAAAGAGAGGTATGGATTCAAGGGAGGAAAATGTTATTCTCCTCTTTACAAAGCATTGGTAAGGCCTCATTTGGAATATGCAGTGCAATTTTTGAATCCTGTGTACAAAAAGGACATCTTTGAAATGGAAAGGGTTCACGAGCAAGGTTGCACCAACTAAAACCCAGGACCGGAACACCTGCAGTAACCATTCTGGGTTAATATGTCAAAACTAGAACTGGACCGGAACACCTGCAGTAACCATTCTGATCCTATTAACGCAGAATGGTTACTGCAGTGTTCCGGCCGGTCCTGTTCGGTGGTGTTTTGACATATGAGCCTGAATGGTTACTGCCTGTGTTCCGGTCCAGTTCTTGGTTTGGACATATTACCCAGAATGGTTACTGCAGGTGTTCCGGTCCTGTTCTGGTTTTGAACATATTGAGTCCGCCTGATGGTTACTGCAGGGTGTCCGGTCCTGTTTTGGGTTTGACAATTTGAGCCTGATGGTTACTGCGGGTTTCCGTCCTCGTTCGGTTTTGACTATATACCCAGAATGGTTGCCTAACACCTCCCAAATCAACAAGTATGCCACTATTCATGTTGTGTTACCCGAGACATAGGCTCACCACTAACCAGAGCAGGAACCATGTCAAATGTTCAGTAAACAGCAAAACTCTCGTATAGTATAGTATTTGAGGTTGTAAAACCACATATGGTCCATCCATCTCTACCTAACCCATCTAGCAATATCCTCATTCCTGCCTAACTGTTGATCCCAGAGAAAGGCAAAAAAAAGGGGGGGGGGGGGGGGGATTCTTCTGACATCCAAGTGGCAATCGAAGTTTTCCCTGCTCAACTCTACTTTTCCGTTCAATACAGTATCGTTGTACAACATTCCTTGTTGCAGAAACTCATCTCACAGCTTTTATCTTAACTGACCAATGAACCTGCCATAACAACGTCCACTGGAAGACCAGTTCCATAGCTTTACGTTCACAGTGACAAACCCTTTCCACTCTACTTTATGTATCATCCCAGTAACTTGTAACATTCCTTGTTTTGTAGAAACTCACCGAGCTTTTTATTAACTGACCAATGACCTGCCATACACTCCCGGAAGACAGTTTCCATAGCTTTAAACCGTTCTCAACAGAGTGACAACCCGTCCCAACTCTACGTTATGTAATCAATCCCAGTAACTTGTATACATTCCTTGTTTTGTAGAAACTCATCCAGCTGTTTTATTAAACGACCATGAACCTGCCATAACAACGACTCCACTGGAAGACAGTTCCATACGCTTTTAAAACCGTTCTCACAGTGACAACCTCCTTTCCCAACTCTAACTTTATGTATCAAACCAGTAACTTGTAACATTCCTGTTTGTGAACTCCATCCGCTTTTTATTAAACTGACCAATGAACCCTGCCATAACACGTCCCTGGAAGACAGTTCCATAGCTTATCCGTTCTCACATGATCAAACCTTTCCACTCTACTTTATGTATCATAACCCCAGTACTTGTAACATCCTGTTTTGTTATCTGTTGTTATTCATTAGAGATCAACTGACTTGAAAAGTAGTTCTTTTGAAGACGTTTCGCTAGTCATCCGGTACTGGCTTTCTCAATTCCGATGACTTGTTACAAGAATCTGTGGCAATTATGTACCCTTGGAAAATCCTCAATTAGCATATCACAGCCAGGTGTTAAGGGTGTGATTAGATAGTGGCTAGAGGTGTTATAGGACGCCCCAGAGTAAGTGGTAAAACAGCATTGTAGCATGGCAAGACAGTTGGTGTCGAAACCCCCCCACTCTCTATTTAGCTTGGTTTTCTTATTTTCACATAAATCGGCCTCCTTAACACCTCTCTGATTGACACAATAAACGTTCGTCGCCTATATTAACATCACAATCTTCCAAGGTATGTCCTTATTCCTTAAGAGTAGATACCGCGATGTCCTGACCCGATGATTGCTCTTCTGTGCTGGGCCATACCTGACGCAGTTTGCTGTTTGGTCTCCCCCCTACACATCAGAGCATTCTTCACTGCACTGTCACTGCCTATAGGATGTCGCTTTTCTGTGGCTTTGTGTATTGTGGTCTTTCGGATGTACCATTGCTTGCCCTCAGTGTTTGTTGTCGGTTTAAAGCAGACAGGGAAACTATTTTTTTGAAAATTCTTCTTAATTTCGCGGAGACCCCATGCTACATATGGGATGACCATGGTTCTTCCGTCCTTCTTGCTTTTCCCCTTCACTGTTTGTTATCGTGTTCCTTTTCTTTCCTCTACTTCTTTTGACAAAGGCCCCGTCTTGGAATTTGCCATCACCCCCTAAAGCCTCCCTGGGGTGGATACCTTATAGCAGCCACAGAAGCTCTATCCACAAAGTATAGTGTTCACAGAGTTAGGCAATGAACAACTTTCGCCCTTAAGGTATCTGCAGCCTTAGCCAGTGCTAAAACCCTTCATCTAACCTTACTACACATGGAAAGACAGAGCCTTAACTCCCTCAAGAAAGATTCCATATCATCACATTCTACCCGGCAGATAAAGGAAGATGCACAGTGGTACTCAACAACCTCAGACTACCATGATATAGGTGAACATGCGCCTCGCCGAATTTAACCACACATGAGGCTTCTACACGGGATCCCCCAGCACCGTTACAATGAAAGAGTCATGACCTTACACAACAGTCTGCAAAAGATAAAGCCATTGACCGCAGCATGTATCACGCCTCTACCCTGTGAGGCACATTCCTGCTATATGGATCTCCAAAGATACATAAGGAATGGGGCGCCCCACTGAATGACCTATAGTCCTGCACATCAACTCGTAACATACAAGGTGGCAAAATTCTAGCTAACATCTTCGGACCTTGGGTGGGCAGTTCTATGCATCTACATTCCAGAACTCTCAGGATTTCAATCCACAAATGAAGATATGTGTCGTGTAGAAAAACTCTTGTGTCCATGATGGTGCATGTCTCATCTTCCTTGTATACCCACCAAGAGCTGTTGACATGGTGAGAAAACGCTGGGCCAAGACCAAGCACTTCTTACCAGACAGAACTGATCTCAACCCAGAACAGTGTGTTCCTTGTTGACTGTGCCTGAAATACCACCTATTTCACATACAGAGGATCATTCTATAGCAAAAACATGATTTGCTATGGGATCACTCCAGTTCACCATATGTGGCCACCCTTTACACCTGGAGGAGTAGAAACACAGGCGCTTAATAACTTTAAGGGCAAAGCACCCCGCCACGGTTCAGATATGTTGATTGACACCTGGGTTAAATCCACCAGAAGGTCAAGTACAAGCTTTCACAGAACACATTAATGCGGTGACCAAACATTAAATTCCAACAAGGAAGAGGTACAAACAACAAACTGGCCTTTCTTGGACTGCTTGGTAAAGTTAAGGAAAATGTAACTGGAAGTAGGGTTTACACGAAAACCAACACACACAATCAGTATTTGATGTTTTGACTCCCCCCCTTTAGATCAGAAGCTGGGGTCTCAGAACCCTGCAACACAGTGCCGAGAACATCCCCACTAGCACAAGAGGCAAAGGTAAATGAAATAAACATCTTCAGAGAGCCCTTAAACTTGTGTATATCCAGACATGGGCCTTGTGTCACAAATAAGTAGAAGGAAAGAAAAGAACACGAATACCAACCAGTGAATGGAAAAGCATACAGGAGAAGAACTGGTCATCCCATATGTAAGCAGGGGTCCTCCGTAGAACTGAAGAGAATTGTACAAAAAACATCGTATCCTGTCCCTGCTTTAAAACACGAACAACACACTGAAGCAAGCAATTGGGTCATCCGAAAGACCCAAATACCAACACACAAGAACGAGCGACAATCATATATGCGTGCAGTGGCAGTGAAGAATGCTCTGATTTGTATGTGGGGGAGACCAAAACAGCAACTGCCATCAACTATATGGACCCAGCTCCTCAGAAGAGCTCAATTCCTCGGGTCGAAGACATCAGTTCCGTGTATCTGACATGCTTAAGGATATAAGACCTACACTTTGTAAGATTGTAATAGTATATATCCTGGCGAAGGAACGTGACTGGTTCAATAGAGGTGTTAAGAGGCAATTTATGTGTAAAATAAAGAAACCAAGCCTAAATATAGGTGGGAGGGGTTCGACACCACATTCTGCCATGTACTGCTGTTAATTAAAAAGCTACGCTTACTCTGGTTTGTTTCTCCTCGTTCCTCCTTAGGGACACCTCTTAGCCGACCTCTATCTACTCACAAACCAAGGGTCACATCCGGCTTGACAAGTTCACTGATGTGGGCTGAGGGGAGGAGGTCGGTAGCAGTAATCTCGACTGGTGCTTAATTGGTGGATGTTTCCAGGGTACTAATTGCCACTGATTATCACGGCACTTTTAGTACAACGCTGCTACCGACTTCTGAATGAGAAGCCATCGGATGACAGCGAAACGTCTTCAAGAACTACATTTCAAGTCCAGTATGATCTAGGGGGGGGTGAATAAAAGATATACCATGGACCTGGAATAGAGAAACTTCACAAAGCATTACCTTTTTTGTAGAAACTCATACCAGTCTTTTTGATTACACTGACTCATAACTGCCATAACAACCGTCCACTGGAAGAAACAGTTCCATAGCTTTAAGACCGTTTCTCACAGTGACAACCCTTTCCAACTCTACTTTATGTATCAATCCAGTACCTTGTAACAACCTTTCTTTCGCTAGAAACCCATCCAGCTTTTATTAAACTGTACAGCAATGAACCTGCCATAACAACGTCACTGGAAGACACGTTCCATAGCTTTACCGTTCTCACAGTGAAAAACCCCTTTCCCAACTCCTACTTTCTGTATCAATCACCAAGTACCTTGTAACATCTTCCTTTTTTGTAGAAACTCATCCAGCTTTTTATTAAAACTGACCAAATGAACCTGGCCAATAAAGCAACGTCACCTGGAAGACATTCCATGCTTCACTGTTCTCGACAGTGAAAACCCTTTTTGAGCTTGAAGCCCTAAACCTTTTTTTCTTCAAGTCTTAAGGATGTCCTCGTGTCCTCTGACATTTCTATTGTGAACAATGCCCCAGATAGTTTATTGTATGGCCCGTTAATGTATTTATACACAGTAATCATATCCCCACGCAAGCGCCTTTCTTCCAGCGTACATAAATTGTTAACTTTTCCATCTCTCTCTGCATATTCAAGCTTCCCCAATCCCCTTATAATTTATTGCCCTTCTCTGAACCTTTCCATTTCAAAGATGTCCTTTTTGTACACAGGATTTCAAATTGCACTGCATATCCAAATGAGGCCTTACCAATGCTTTGTAAAGAGGGAGAATAACATTTTCCTCCCTCTGAATCCATACCTCTCTTTATCAAGACAATACCATGCTGGCTCTGGCTGTTGCCGCCTGGCACTGCTTGCTACCTTTAAGTTTGTTATCCACCAAAACTCCAAGATCCCCTTGTCCATAACAGGATTCCTAACACAGAGCCTTTATGTATAAGTAGCACAAGGATTTTTAAGTCCAAAATGCATCACCTTCCATTTATCACCATTGAATCCTCTCGCCACCTTACAGCCCAATGTGACAATCTATCTAGAATCCCCCTGTAACGATTGCACATCCTCTGAAGTTTTTAATGGTTGACAAGTTTTGTGTCATCAGCAAACACAGAAACCTTGCTGACAATACCCCACTTCCAATCATTACATAAATAGATTATTTGAACGTCTGCAGTTTTTTATCACAAAACACCCCCGTAACTTAGAAATAACCCCCCAAACTATATATTCCTGAATAAATTTACACACCTTCAGCTATGTAACGCTGTATGTTGTTCATTCACTACCATCAATGGTGTACTCAGTTCTTTCGTAGAAAGTTTCGCACTTTTCTGAAAAAATGAACAAAAAACAACTTCAAAGGGTAGAAATCATGCAAAACCCCTCATGGAACATTTTGTGTTTTTGACTGTTAAAACCGGAATGGTTACTGCATGGGTGTTCCGGTCCAGTTCTGGTTTTGACATATTGAGCTGGAATGATTACTAGCAGGTGTTCTGTCCGGTTCCGGTATTGACATATTAGCCCGAATGGTTACGCGAGGCATTCTGGTCTGATCTGGTTTGACATATTAACCCGAGATGGTTATAGCAGGTGTTCCGGTCCGGTCCTGGTTTTGACATATTAACCCGAATGGTTACTCGGCAGGTGTTTGGTCCGGTTCTCCTGGTTTTGACATATTAACCCAGAATGGTTACTGCAGGAGTTCTGGTCTGGTTCCGGTTTTGACATATTAACCCGGAATGGTTACTGCAGGTGTTCTGGTCCGGTTCCGGTATTGACATATTAGCCCAGAATGGTTACTGCAGGCATTCTGTCTGATAAAACTAGAACTGGACCGGAACACCTGCAGTAACCATTCAGGCTCAATATGTCAAAACCAGAACAGGACCAGAACACCTGCAGTAACCATTCTGGCTCAATATCTCAAAACCGGAACAGGACCGGAATACCTGCAGTAACCATTCTGGGTTAATATGTTAAAACTAGAACTGGACCGGAACACCTGCAGTAACTATTCTGGCTCAATATGTCAAAACCAGAGAACCAGAACAGGACCGGAACACCTGCAGTAACCATTCTGGGTTAATATGTCAAAACCAGAACTGGACCGGAACACCTGCAGTAACCATTTAATATGTCAAAACCAGAACTGGACCGGAACACCTGCAGTAACCATTATGGGTTGATATGTCAAAACCAGAACAGGACCGGAACACACCAGAACAGGACCGTTACACCTGCAGTAACCATTCTGGCTCAATATGTCAAAACCAGAAAACCAGAACAGGACCGGAACACCTCCAGTAACCATTCAGGCTCATGAGCCCCATTAGCTTGCCCCTAACTGCTGCCTTATTGCCTTCCCATAATGTACCTTCTGATGGCACAGTTCTATTATTTAAATATAATTCTTTAGTTGATTTTGTGACATCCTCTATAGCGTTAGGATTTCTAAGAGTTGCCTCATTAAAGCAGCCAGTGGCAACCGTTGTTTAAAACTGTAGGTTTAGTTTTATTGATCTGTGTCCAGATCAGGATATGTGGGAGATCTCTGATGTCGCCATAAAGTGTAGCAGAGGGGCATTCAGCCAGGTATAATCTAGTCTTGGGGGAACGAGTTTAAGGTTTATTGGTAAGTTACAGCACCTGTGGCGGTGGGAACTGCCTCCAAACAGTCATGCCGGCACTCCAAACACTTCCATCCAGTACACCGTCTCCCTCTCGGTTAAATCATACAAAGCGTAGTGTCCAATGGACAAAAGGGGGAAGGGGCAGCCGGCCTTGATAAAATTCGTAAATCCTTATTGTCAATCTTTAAAATCCTCTTATACAAAGTTGCAAACAAACGAACCCATGGGCAATAGAAACATGTGAACCCTCCAGGCTCCACCCGATGCGTTTCGTGGCCAATAGCCACTTCCTCAGGGGCAAGAAGGAGTGTCCTCTCTCCCTGTTCTATTAAAGCCCGATGAGTTAACCCCTTCTTACATAAACCAACTACCAAGGTGAGAAAAAGGATGACACTCAACATACATTGTGCAAACATTAAAAACATTATCAGCATTATATAGCATCATAAAACCCAGAATGAAACAGTGAACATGATCTTATCAAAGAGATGATCTTATCAAATATGCAGTATAAATATAAATATAATAAATATAATAAAGTAAGCTTGTTGATTGAAGTGTCGCTGTAAAGTTAATTTCCTCATGAATCTATTAAGATCCAACAAGACGTCAAAGCTTATATTTTTAGGTATAACAAAATTAAGACCCAGATTTAAAGCTGTAACCTCACTTGGTTTCAAAGATGTATGTGAGATGTTAATAGCATTGTCTTTATTCTTAGTCCTCAAATTGGAGTGCAATTCTATAGAATACCTATTCCATTGGTCTGGGATTAGTGTCTCTTCCTGTTGTCCTTGTATCGTGTTCGTTGTTCCTGAGGTCTCGATCTTCTTTTCTCCTCCTTTGCCCTCTTTCTTTCTCTTAGAGTTGGACGCCCACGCAGTTTGTCTCGATATCTGGTCCTTGGTGGACTGTGCCTTGGAGGAGGGGGCTGTATCCACATTCTCTGTCTTCTATAGTCTCCGGTTCCTGTAATAAAAGAGGAGGAGGAAGAGGAGGAAATACCTGCGAACGATAGGTGGATTGGGAATACGAATCTTCCTTAGGCTTAATATCGTCGGTTACGAAATGGACTCTTTTATCGTATGATTTCGATCTATACCGTGATCTCTTACTGTCTCTGTTAAAAGATCTGCTTCTTTGACATTATTATCCAAAAATATACATTATTCAATTCGTAATCAGTTTTATCTCTGATGAATTTTTCATGTTTAAGTTTCTTGATGTCACATTCCATCCTATTTAATTTCTCCTTAATGGACTGTATAATCGCCTCCCCTTCCTTTTGTCCTTTAATTAGAAACTCGTTAAATGTGCAATATCATCTATTAATTTATCATGTTGTTTCTTGTCAAAAGCGATTATTAGTTCCATTATCGAAAAGAACAATCCGTCAAACTTATTCCAGGCCTCCATAAAGTCTTTTTGTGTGACATAAAAGTAGGGAACTTCTAATACGAAGTCCCCGTGGGACCCTTTTGACTTTCATATAATTTTCTAAAGTACACATATCCCACCATAATTTAATTTCCGAAGTCTTTTTTCCAATTCTTTAATTGTATGATCATGTCTTGCGTTATAACATTATGATCCCAATCTCCACTATCCTCTTCTGCAAAATCCATTCTGCTCTTTGTGTCTATATTCACTGCAAAACATATAGCCTGGCCGTATGTTCTCCATATTCAAGTTAAATGCCCAATTGGTGTGTGAAAAAATGCTTGAGTTTAGATAATCGTCCGTTCGTATTGCAACTTTGTGTCTAAATAGAGTGCTACTTAGTTCCTTATAAACATTAACAGTGAGAGATATACTTTCCAATTCAAATGTTATTAGCATATAATGCAAATCAAAAGTCTCTTCTACACTGTGTCCAATCCGTACATCCAAGTATTAATGTGATAAGGAAGCGTTACATACCACCTTCTGTAGTGCCGTTGGGAGAAATCCAAACACCGTGGATAAATGATACAACTAGTAAGTTACAGCCCCTGTGGCGGGGGAACTGCCTCCAAACAGTCATGCCGGCGCTCCAAACACTTCCATCCATACCACCGTCTCCCTCTCGGTTAAATCATACAAAGCGTAGTGTCCAATGGGACAAAGGGGGAACGGGCAGCCGGACTTCATAAAATTGTAAATCCTTTATTGTCAATCTTTAAATTCTCTTATACAAAGTTGCAAACAAGAACCCATGGGCAATAGAAACATGTGAACCCTCCAGGCTCCACCCGGCGTTCGTGGCCAATAGCCACTTCCTCAGGGGCAAGAAGGAGTGCCCTCTCTCCCTGTTCTATTTAAAGCCCGATAGTAACCCCTTCTTACATAAACCAACTACCAAGGTGAGAAAGGATGACACTCTTCAACATACATTGTGCAAACTTAAAAACATTATCAGCATTATAGCATCATAAAAACCGAATGAAACATTTAACAGATCTGACCACAGTTCAATAAATTTGGCAGACATATATAATATCAGAGAGGCATTAAAATATTATTGGCTAATTATTTGATCAATGTGAAGTTCCACCATGGTAAAATGAAATCATCAGAAGATAGTGGAGTATTATTTCTGATCCAATCAATCCTGATCACAGAAACAACTTAGTTCTAAATCCCTGTTCCTGCCCCTAGGGGCTAAAGTTTCCAGCATATATATCCAGAAAGCCTCCTTACATAAAAGGATAGATTCTCTATTACCCTTCCGTATCTCAGTTTCTGCACTGTCAATGATTTGGAACTTTATATTCAAAGTGCCACCATGCTGTTCAATCATGTGTGTAGATATAGCAGAATCATATTTTTTATTTATTGTCGCGTTTACATGTTCTGCCAATCTTTTATGGTCAGATCTGATGGTTTTGCCTATATACTGGCTCCCACAACTACATGTAGCTAGATACACTGCATGAGTGGATTTACAGTTGTAATAACGATTAATCCGGAAAGTCTTATTATTACTACTACTAGTGAATGTTTTGGACACCTCAATATATTTGCAAATTTTGCATCGTTTGTGTCCACATTGGAAACAACCCTTGTACTTGAGCCATGTTGGTTTGGGATGTGTCTGTGTCCTGTCTAAGAACATACTGGGTGAAACTAAAGCACCAACAGATTGTCCCCTCCTATACATAACTCTCGGTATTGGGGAGATAATACCTTTCAAAAGGGGATCTGAGAGAAGAATGGGCCAAAATTTCTTGAGAATTCTCCTAATTTTGTTACTGTCTTTACTATATGTGGTCACAAAAACCGGACCATTACGTTCTGGGTGACCATTGTTTCTTTTATTGGATCGTTGCCCTTTGAAAGATAACAATGTAGTTCTATCTTTATTCTTTCATAAGCATTTCTGATTGCTCCTGGGGTGTATCCTCTTTCCAAAAGGCGATCCCAAAGCTCCATGGACTTGGACTGAAACTTGTCCCATGAGGAGCACACTCTCCTCAGCCGTATAAATTGTCCATAGGGGATTGCCTTTATAACCGAAGTAGGATGGTTACTATCTGCCCGTAATATCGTATTCCTTGTTATGGGTTTACGAAAAAGGTCCGCCGTGACCTGTTTTTCTACAATCTCAAAATAAATGTCCAGGAATTCAATGGCAGTTTTATTTTTTTGATATGTGAATGTAATACCCCAATCAGTATTGTTACAATAATTGAAAAATTGGTCGAACTCATTAGAACCCCGGGGTTCTTCCCAGATCAGTATTAAATCATCTATGTACCTATATATCGCTTTGATGTTATTTTTGAAAGGGTTATTGTTGAAGATAAATGTATGTTCCCAAAACCCCATAAAGAGGTTTGCGTATGAGGGAGAGAATTTCCCTCCCATAGAGGCCCCCTTTTTCTGTAAATAGTAAGCATCATTAAACAAAAAATAATTCGTATCCAATAGAAACTTGAGTGCCTGTAAAATAAACCTTTTTTGTGGATCAGGGTATGCGTCATGACAATCCAGCCAATATTTAACAGATTCCATACCCTTATGGTGGGGAATGGACGAGTATAGAGATGCAACATCCATAGTCACCCAGTAGTAATTTTCCTCCCAGATTGTGGATGAGAATACTGTAATAGCGTGGGTTGTGTCTCGTAAGTAAGTGGGAAGACTGATTACCATGGGTAATAGCATAGAATCCACATATTGGGAAAGGTGCTCATTTAGTGAGCCGATACCCGAAACTATGGGTCGGCCTTTTACCTCAACCAGTGATTTGTGAACCTTCGGCAAAATGTGAAATATTGGAGTCACCGGACACTTATTCAATAGATATTCATATTCCAGTGTGCAAATTACCCCTGTAGATAGACCAAGATCCAAAAGTTCTTGCAGTCGATTCAAAAACTCTTTAACTGGGTCACCTGGTAATATTTGGTAAGTATCTACATCGTTAAGCTGTCTCATCACCTCTCTATGGTACTCCTCCGAGTCCCAAACCACCACGGACCCACCCTTATCTGCCCCTTTTATCACAATATCTGGATTCTTTCTAAGTCCCATTAATGTATCACATAAGGTCACCGATTTTTTGCAGGTATCCTTACACAATTTAGAGGAACTCATTCTCCGTAACTCTGAGGATACCGCTTTGTAAAATAAATCTATACAGTTACCTTTACTTTGTATCGGGTAAAAGGAAGACCTTTTCTTTAAACCTGAAGATATAATAAGTGTAGCGGTATTAGTAGTATCATGCCTTAGCGATTGTAAAAGATCCAGATTACATTGGTCTAAAAAAGTATTCTTATAATTGTTAATAGCAATTGTATTCATTACACTATTGTCAGGTAAATGGGCCTCATTCATATCATTATCCAAGGTGTCAATAGATATTGTAGTGGGAGAGGTGTCCGTGGACTGTTGATTGAAGTGTCGCTGTAAAGTTAATTTCCTCATGAATCTATTAAGATCCAACAAGACGTCAAAAGGCTTAGTATTTTTAGGTATAACAAAATTAAGACCCAGATTTAAAGCTGTAACCTCACTTGGTTTCAAAGATGTATGTGAGATGTTAATAGCATTGTCTTTATTCTTAGTCCTCAAATTGGAGTGCAATTCTATAGAATACCTATTCCATTGGTCTGGGATTAGTGTCTCTTCCTGTTGTCCTTGTATCGTGTTCGTTGTTCCTGAGGTCTCAGATCTTCTTTTCTTCCTCCTTTGCCCTCTTTTCTTTCTCTTAGAGTTGGACGCCCACGCAGTTTGTCTCGATATCTGGTCCTTGGTGGACTGTGCCTTGGAGGAGGGGGGCTGTATCCACATTCTCTGTCTTCTATAGTCTCCGGTTCCTGTAATAAAAAAGAGGAGGAGGAAGAGGAGGAAATACCTGGCGAACGATAGGTGGATTGGGAATACGAATCTTCCTTAGGCTTAATATCGTCGGTTACGAAATGGACTCTTTTATCGTATGATTTCGATCTATACCGTGATCTCTTACTGTCTCTGTTAAAAGATCTGCTTCTTTTGACATTATTATTCCAAAAATATACATTATTCAATTCGTAATCAGTTTTATCTCTGATGAATTTTTCATGTTTAAGTTTCTTGATGTCACATTCCATCCTATTTAATTTCTCCTTAATGGACTGTATAATCGCCTCCCCTTCCTTTTGTCCTTTTTAATTAGAAACTCGTTTAAATGTGCAATATCATCTATTAATTTATCATGTTGTTTCTTGTCAAAGCGATTATTAGTTCCCATTAATCGAAAAACAACCGTCAAAACTTTATTCCAGCCGCTCCATAAAGTCTTTTTTGTGTGACATTAAAAGTAGAACTTCTTAATACGAAGTCCCCGTGGGACCCTTTTGACTTTCATATAATTTTCTAAAGTACACATATCCCACCATAATTTAATTTCCGAAGTCATCTTTTTTTCCAATTCTTTAATTGTATGATCATAGTCTTGCGTTATAACATTATGATCCCAATCTCCACTATCCTCTTCTGCAAAAATCCATTCTGCCTCTTTGTGTCTATATTCACTGCAAAACATATAGCCTGGCCGTATGTTCTCCATATTCAAAAGTTAAATGCCCAATTGTGTGTGAAAAAAATGCTTGAGTTTAGATAATCGTCCGTTCGTATTGCAACTTTGTGTCTAAATAGAGTGCTACTATAGTTCCTTATAAGACATTACAGTGAGAGTATAACAGATTTCCAAATTCAAATGTTATTAGCATATAATGCAAATCAAAAGTCTCTTCTACACTGTGTCCAATCCGTACATCCAAGTATTAATGTGATAAAGGAAGCGTTACATACCACCTTCTGTAGTGCCGTTGGGAGAAATCCAAACACCGTGGATAAATTGATACAACTAGTAAGTTACAGCACCTGTGGCGGTGGGAACTGCCTCCAAACAGTCATGCCGGCGCTCCAAACACTTCCATCCAGTACACCGTCTCCCTCTCGGTTAAATCATACAAAGCGTAGTGTCCAATGGGACAAAAAAGGGGGAAGTGGGCAGCCGGACTTCGATAAAATTCGTAAATCCTTTATTGTCAAATCTTTAAAATCCTCTTATACAAAGTTGCAAACAAACGAACCCATGGGCAATAGAAACATGTGAACCCTCCAGGCTCCACCCGACGCGTTTCGTGGCCAATAGCCACTTCCTCAGGGGCAAGAAGGAGTGTCCTCTCTCCCTGTTCTATTTAAAGCCCGGATAGTTAACCCCTTCGTTACATAAACCAACTACCAAGGTGAGAAAAAGGATGACACTCTTCAACATACATTGTGCAAACATTAAAAACATTATCAGCATTATATAGCATCATAAAAACCAGAATGAAACAGTGAACATGATCTTATCAAAGAGATGATCTTATCAAATATGCAATATAATATAAATATAATATAATATAATAAAGTAAGCTACCACAGGCTATATGTTTTGCAGTGAATATAGACACAAGAGGCAGAATGGTTTTTGCAGAAGAGGATAGTGGAGATTGGATCATAATGTTATAACGCAAGACTATGATCATACAATTAAAGAATTGGAAAAAAAAGATGACTTCGGAAATTAATTATGGTGGGATATGTGTACTTTAGAAAATTATATGAAAGTCAAAGGGTCCCACGGGGACTTCGTATTAAGAAGTTCCCTACTTTTAATGTACACAAAAAGACTTTATGGAGGCCTGGAATAAAGTTTTGACGGATTGTTCTTTTCGATTAATGGAACTAATAATGCTTTTGACAAGAAACAACATGATAAATTAATAGATGATATTGCACATTTAAACGGTTTCTAATTAAAAGGACAAAAGGAAGGGGAGGCGATTATACAGTCCATTAAGGAGAATTAAATAGGATGGAATGTGACATCAGAAACTTAAACATGAAAAATTCATCAGAGATAAAACTGATTACGAATTGAATAATGTATATTTTTGGAATAATAATGTCAAAAGAAGCAGATCTTTTAACAGAGACAGTAAGAGATCACGGTATAGATCGAAATCATACGATAAAAGATTCCATTTCGTAACCGACGATATAACTAAGGAAGATTCGTATTCCCAATCCACCTATCGTTCGCCAGGTATTTCCTCCTCTTCTCCTCCTCTTTTTATTACAGGAACCGGAGACTATAGAGAGACAGAAATGTGGATACAGCCCCCCTCCTCCAAGGCACAGTCCACCAAGGACCAGATATCGAGACAAACTGCGTGGGCGTCCAACTCTAAGAAAAAAGAAAGAGGGCAAAGGAGGAAGAAAGAAGTAATATGTCAAAACCAGAACAGGACCGGAACACCTGCAGTAACCATTCAGGCTCAATATGTCAAAACCAGAACAGGACCGGAACACCTGCAGTAACCATTCTGGGTTAATATGTCAAAACCAGAACTGGACCGGAACACCTGCAGTAACCATTCTGGGTTAATATGTCAAAACCGAAACCGGACCGCAACACCTGCAGTAACCATTCTGGCTTAAAGGGGAACTGTGGTCCAAAAATGACTTTAGGTAAATTGATAGGAATTGCTCTCCTGAGAATTTTTGCAATTTATTTTCCCATTGTTTTTTTTGCATAGTTTTGAAGATATTACATTTTTGTGTGTGATATGGCCGCAGCATCACCAGGTCCCCTGCACTTCCTGCTCCTGCTCTGAAACCATGTCATTGGATGACAGTCAATCGCCCTGTGTTTCTCCTTCCCTTTGCAGCCCCCTGGTCCCTCCCACTCATGGACCCCATGGTCCTCCTAGTTGCAGGGCCCACTTGGCCCATTCTCTTTCAGCCCCCTGGCCCCGCCCACCCATGGGTGCCGTGGTCCCGCCCACCCATGGGTGCATAAGCCCTGTCCACTAACGGGTGCTAAGCTCCACCCACCTGTGGGTGCACAAGCCCCACCCCTCACGGGTGCACAAGCCTGCCCACTCGTGAGTGCAGAAGCCCCACCCATCAGGGTGGACTTGGGCCACTCAGACCCCCCCTACAGAAAACTCTGTGGAAACAGCCTTTCCAGGCAGGGTGGAACAGAGTGAGAGTGTTTTCACATAGTGGGAAAAAAGGGCTGTAGATTCCTTACCTTTTCGTCAGGACTCACACAGCAGAGAGGAGGAGGGACTTCCTGTCTCCCTCCACACTGAGGAGTTGGGCTGTGTGCTCGCCGGCGGCATGTGCAGGAGAAGCCTCAGGAATGTCACATGTCAGCCTCTCACCTATAACTTCTGGTTGGTCATTTCTGTATATATTGGGCTGTGGATCAGGTAGAGAGGTGGTTAATGGCTCATTTAAAGGCAGGAAACTGGCCTTTCATTTAAACTTGTTTGGAGACCACAGTTCCCCTTTAATATGTCAAAAACGGAGTCACATCCGCCAGGCAGCTGAATGTTCTGGTTTTTACATAGTAGTAGTCAGTTACTGCAGGGTGTTCCGGTCCGGTTTTCAATGTTAATGATGTCGGAACTTATTTTTACTGCACAAAAACTCTGGTGTCTACTATGAATAATTGTTTTCCTTGTACTAAGAATATTGCTATGAACAAAAACAGAATAAAATATCATTATCCTACACTCTGCAACATGTAAAATTACTACTTTACATTAAGTATTATATATATATATATATAATAATATATAGTATATATATATTATATAGATATTTTTTTTTTTTTTTATATAACTAAGAAATAAAAATCATGCTTGAATGTTTAACATTCTAGGTTTACAAAAAAACATAGTTGACATAAATAGTTTAACAACTTTGTCTTCTGACATCGATGGAATTATATAGATAATATCCTACAGTCTCGTCTTTCTCGGGCTGGAAACAGTATCTTGTCTCTAATAATGATAAACATATTATTCTATACTTTAAAAGATTCGATATTCTTCTCATTAATAAGTACACATATCATTCAAATTTCCTCAGCCCAAGGAACAGCTGACTTAATGATTTAGATCTTCTTAATCTTGGTTTAGGGTTATCAATATAGCATAAAATCTTATCCCGGCACGGACCCCCAGGCCCGGACCCCCCTCCGCCTCTCATCTTCCAGCTAAAACATATCCAAGATGTTTCGTGTCTAGGTCATTTAAGTTCCAGGTAGACCAAATTTGGTCCAATTTTTAAGGACTGTTTTTAGGGTAGCCGCCAGATAATCGTTAGAGTGGATCCACCAGACTTTTTGAATGTTGTGCTCTGGAAGGAGCAGGAGCTTTCCAGGTGTTTGCCTATAGCATCTAGCGGCAGCGCAGATATTTATTATTAGTTTGGAAGTTTGAGTGTTGAGACCCGTAGGGTTCATATTAATAGTGCCATGTATGGTGTAAATGGTTGAGCTATCACCAGGGGTGTCTTTCTAATGAGGCAAAAAATGAGCAAAATGCTCAGGGCAGCACCCCTGCTAAATATGAGAGAGGACTGCAGGCAGAGCTCACTTTTATTTTTTTAGAAAAGAGGCAGGCAGCGCCAAGAAACATAGCGCCAAGTAGTACAAAGGGACGGCATTCAAAAGTTTGGCTCAGGTGGCAAAAACCCCAGAGACACCCTGGCTATCACCTCTGCAGTGAGGGGCCTTGCACATAGACCAGAATATTTTAACTTCATTGCAGTCCACCAGCAGTGTAGCTGGTCTGCCACTGTACCGCAGTTTCTAAAACACATAGGGTGGAAAGGTTAGGTTGATTTCATGGAGAATTCGGCGTTTGTACATCGTACAGGATTTTGAACGATTTTTCTTTTATATTATATTAGAAGACACTACGTAAATTCAAAAAACATTGTTGCCACTGCTCCTCACCCCTCTCATCCTGAAGTCTTTCGTCCCATTTGGTAGTTTGTGTGTGTTTTATTGGTTTGTTATCTTGCCAAATTATAGCGTATATTTTGGAGATTAGGTTTTGTAGTGATTCTGAGTTATCAGTATATTTTCAATATTAGTCAGCGGTTTCTTTTGTGACAATCGTATTACTGATTCCGCATATTGTAAATACGGGTATATGTAAACCAGTGGTTTTCTGGGAGTTTCCATTTTGTTTTTTTAGCTTGTGCCATGTAAATAGGAGTCATCACTGTAACAGTTATCCCTGAATTCTGTTTTATCCCAAGTGAGGACCGGAAAGAGGTTGTACAGTGGGAAAATGGTCTGAAAAATAGGGAGTATGAAATAGAGGATTTACTTAGAGTAAGGGAATAACAGTTTATATTTGCGGTTACAGCATCCCAAAAATGCAATATCTGTTGTTGAATTATTTGTGGGATGGGTTGAATTGATAGTTTCCTGTCTTTTTCTATTGGTTCCTAGGAGAGATAAGATGAAACTAGTGGAGACATGAAGCTATCTTCGATATCGACCCACCCTATTTTCCCTTGGCCTGTACCCATGTGTTTTAACTGGGCTAATCTTGCCGCTTTATAATATTAAAGAGATTCGGTAGGCCAAATCCCCTTTATCCTATGTCGAGTCAATATTCAAAACGAATACGGGGTCTTTGTTTTCCATATAAATTGTGTAATTTTAGTTTGAAGGGGTCTTAGGTCTTGTTTTTTGATTATTGGAAGTGTTCTAAACAGATAGAGCAAGTTTGGTAGTATCGTTATTTTTATTGCGTAGTTCTTCCAAGCAGCAAAAAGATTGTAAGGTGACCATTGGGATAAAAACGTATGACTTGAGTGAACTGGGGATAAAATTCGATTTGTAAAGAGTGTTAGGTCGTGGCTAATGGACTCCTAGGTATTGAATGTGTTGGTAGCCATTTGAATTGGAGAATCTTTCTTGAGTTTGTCAGGGATATTTATTGCTTATGCTGTAGATTTTAAGTGATTTACTAGGAAACCTGATAGTTCACCGAACTGGGTTTATAGTTTTATAGAGCTCAGGGAGAGAGGTTTCTAGTTTAGTCATATATAGTAAAGTATCATCTGCGAACATGGATATTTTGAGTGTATTTTCCCTGTCTTTATTCATGTATCAACTTTGAATTTCTAATTTCTGCAGCAAGGGGTTCCATACAGATAGCAAACAAAGGGGTGAGAGTGGGCATCCCTTTCTCGTGTGTTCCCTATCCGTATAGATTTAGACGGGTACCCCAATTCCTTTACTACAGCCGGAGGGTTGTTATATAGATTCATTAAGATAGAAAAGATAATAAGGAGGAATTTAAATTTTCTAGAACCTTATACATGTATCGCCATCTATCCTGTCGAAAGCTTTTCTTGTAATACAGATTGTGAAGCCGTCAGAGCCTGGGGCTTTGCAAGATTGGAAGCTTGAGATTACGTCTGTAATTCTCTTTGTGTGATGGCTTGTAATACTGTTGTGTTCAATAGAGAGTACTGGTGGTTGCAGACCTACTAATCTATCCATACTATGGCGCCATACTTAAAGGGTAACTAAAGTAAAAAAAACAAATTAGATTATTCTCATAAAAGATGTTTTTGGTTGTAAACACAAAAAAAGCATACCCCCTCAACCAGACCCAGGTACACACACCTACTGATTATACTTATCCATTAATGTGGCAGCCATACTTAAGGGTAACTAAAGTAAAAGAACCTAATTTAGATTTATTCTCAATAAAAGATAGTTTTATGGTTGTAAACACAAAAAAGACATACCCCCTCAACCAGAACCCAGGTACACACACCTACTGATTACTTATCCATATGTGTGGCAGCCATATTAAAGGGTAACTAAAGAAAAAAGAAACTAATTTAGATTTATTCTCAATAAAAGATAGTTTTATGGTTGTAAACACAAAAAAGACATACCCCTCAACCAGACCCAGGTACACACACCTATAATCTACTAATTCATTATGGTGAGCCATACTTAAAGGGTAACTAAAGTTTTGTGTGTTTGCCAGAGAGTTGAAATCTCTTTTCTCCTTGACATTGTTGATGATTTTGTATTTGAAGGAAAAAAATATAAGAAAAAGCAAGCAGTTTGATGAATTGCTGTGTCAGGATATCTGCATTCCGAATTACAAAAAGCTATGTGCGTATCTAAAATCTTACTTGTAGGGTTTGTATGTAATTATTTGGTGGTTATATTACATGACTGTTAGAAGGGCTTATCTATTTCAATTTGGTGTGATTGAAAGTCCTATTCTAGTCTTGGGGGGGTCTTTGGACAGGAATGTGGGGTACCATAAATGTTAATGTCATGTACTCGGAGATTCAGAGGTTTGTAACAATAAGAGTAAACCTAAAAAGTTTTTATTTGACAAATAAAATGACAATAAAAGGAAATTAAAAAATGTTCAACATTTTTGCCCAAAAAATTCAAATCTCAAGAAAAGTTATATTATTAAAGTACAGTTTGTACCAAAAAATTATTTTAATAATCCCCGCCTTTTGTGGGTTTTCATACTCACTAAAGCATATAAATGCAAAATCTTGAAAATTCCTCTGGCAAAAAAATTTGCAAATTGCAAAACCAGTTGGCATTGAAAGGGTTAATGTAAAGGTTTTTAAGTCCCCCAGTGAAGATCACACATCTTAAATAAAATCATGGAAAAATGCTTATCTCCCCAATGGACCCACTTTAAAGCAAACTTTGTTACAGATACATATTCCAATTTTTTCATAGTATTAATACTGAGGCTAAATCTAAAACCTTGACATTAAATTAGATTCCGACACTATAACCCAGGGCGCAGGCAGCTCATAAAATGGGCTCAACCCAGCCCAACAGACAGTGGCCATCAGCCCATGTGTTCAGCCCCAACCATGAGGAAGTGTGTTTCTGCCAGTGTGGAGATAGTGTAAGTGGAATTCTGTCCCTGTACAATATTCTTCTATTACTAGTTACAACTACAACTTAACTGATTGTTATAAATCCACCGGGGACCACAATGTATAGGGTGTTCACGGGATTATACTCCACCAACAGTTCAAAGGTCAATGGGTATCTGTCAGAAATGTTGTTCAGTTCATAATGGAACCGGCCAAGGTTGCCCCTGTCCCCTTTTCTATATATCCTGAGTAGAGATGTTCAACACAAGCGAGTTTTTTTTTTTGTTTTCAAATTTTCGAAAAATATCTGAAAGTTCCGATTGAATTTAAGGCACAAATAGGAATAGTATGTTAGTGAAATGTCTCAGGGATCTGGGAAATGAACGGGGGAACATGTACTACAACCAAATTATTTATAAACAGACTTACTTATGATGTGTTTTGAGCCTTTGTATTATAATTGAGGGTTACCGTAATCAACTTCTGCATTCAAGTGTTACGTTATTGTGAAGTTTTTGAGTTTGACTTTTAAAAGTTCTGAAAGTTTATTTTAAACCCTTATTGATTTGAAAATTCCATTTATACATATACACTATATGTCTAATCCTGACAATGGAACATTTTGATATAACAATCCAACTGAACCAGATATTTGAGGCATTCAGATTCAGACTCAAATGTATAACTGTTTCTCAAGCTTTTATTGTGGGACCCCTTGAAACACTTTCCGTGTGTCTCGGGGAACCTTTACATAAAATAATTATTATATATTAATATTATTATTGTTCTTTCTCAGTCATCAAATCATCAAAATACACAATTATTACAAATATAAAATGATAGATCTATAAAATTCATCGCAGGTGAGGGGTCTATACCAGTGTCTCAGGGAACCCTTATATTAAAACATTATTACTGATTTTATTCTCTCAGACATCAATACACCAAACACATAAAATATACAAATATAGACCCTTGATAAATATATAGAAAAATATATCTGCATTCATTACAATGGTGGATCTTTTATTTTAATTGGTATCATCCCCTCATATTTTGATCCGATACTGATAAAGAAAATAAAAAAATTGAATATTGTAACTTAAAAACTTGAACTATAATAAATGAATAATAAATAAATAAGATAAATAAAATGAATATATAATTATTCAGAATGTTTGAAATATTGTTGCTAGGGGAAATGGAAGATTGGATGCACCTGAATTTTCCATTATTGGCAATCTGACAATGCACCCGAGATTGAAGATTCCAGATATCTCTCCACTATATTCACCTAGAACTACACTCTTTATTGGCACAGGTGTCAAGTTTCACATACGGCAGCATAACCAATATCTTGGTTGGGTGAATAAATATTGCATCCACATCCAGCAAGTTATATATACCTTTTCTACAGTATAACATACCACTCAAAGTTTTTTGGGATTTTCGTAATAGACTGCTGTCTAAACATATGCGGCTTACAAATCACCAGGGTGCGATATATCCATAAGGTATGACATAAAACACCAGGAGGACTAGGTGATTCTGACCAGCAATGGTATCACCAGGTTGCTCTTTAGTTCATATACTTGATTGGATACATAACCAAGATAATTTCATCCAGAACCAGGAATTTTACAAAACGAAAGTTAATGTGCGTCCAGAACCATTTTGGATTATCTCAAAGATAAATGTTAATTCATTCCTATAAGTCTGTGGTGCATGCTTTGTGTCTTGGCTTTGGGACTTACCCTCTCTCTGATACTAACACTGGCTTGGCATTAGATGCAAAAAAACACAATTAGCCCTGACATGTTTAGGTAGGTTAAAATATCATAATAAAAAATGTGAAACACACTGTACATCAAATTAAAACATCCCAAGAGTTTTATATACCACACAAAACTATACAACCTTCGTTAAATTAGAACTATGGTAGGTAAACCCTAAACCAATGTACAAATACCATTATGACCCTTATGGACTGTCAATGCTTATGTAAACACATATATTTTTCCTTCAAGATAATTAACGTTTTATTATAAAATGCATTTCTATTTAGAGTAATTCTCGTTTGTAAAACAAGTGACTTGGTAAATAGCCCTATGTCTGCCTCTCACTGCTTCATCTGCCATCAACCTCTCCCACACTCGCCTTCTTCCAGATGCAATCTCCCACTGGACTGCCAACAGTGCCTGTGATTGGCTGAGACGTGATATCTCAACAGAGGGCAGATGAAAGCATGAGGAAAACATGGTTGGTGATAAGTAGATTTAGGGATGTTTTCAGCATAGAGAAACTCGCTTAAGTTGAGTTTTGGGGGCAATAAGGCAGAATATAAAAGTTATTTGGGGGGGGACATTCCCTTTAATAAAAATGAACATGTGTCACAGTTATAATCATGTCTGATTACCACACTCACAGACAAATATAAGCCGATACCGTTTTTTAATAAGAGACACCTATTGTAGGGTACGCTATAGGGGCACAGACAAACAGCAATCCCGATAATATGATTACACACCCTCATATTACACACCCTCTATATTACACACCCTTTATTATTACACAAGTTTTAAACTTACAGCACAAAAAAGTCAAAAACATTATAGAGCTTGTGTAACCATGGTGATTTCCAGTCCAAAATGCAGATCTAAGAAAAATTAAAGTACATAAGTTTTCCCCTTTCTAGTTATAATTAACTTAATAATGCTGAACAAAGATATTTGATTGAGCGGATGTTTGATAATTGGATTGATGTAATATCTGATAGGATCAGTGATATTTCCTCTTATGTTCCCACATGTTCACCACTAGAGATGGCCGAACTTTCAAAAGTTTGTTCATTTTCGAACTTTCGATCTATATGGAAAGTTCGAAAACGGACCCATTAAAGTCAATGGGAGTCAAATAGTTTGAAAAGTTCTAATCAAATACAATTAAAAATCAATGGTAACTTATGTAAATGGCTGTGGGACCTGGGAAATGGTTGGGGAACAGTTCCAAATCCAGGACTTTGAAAACCGATTTTTCTCTTACGCGCTACTTTCAAGCTCTCACGTTCGAACATTCAATAATATCCATGAAACAACTCGCGGATTTGAGAATTCGATATTTACTCGCGTATTGGTTAATAGACAATTTACTCACATATTCGAGCATTCGATATTTACTCGCGTATTGGTATAATAGACATTTTACTGCAGATTTGTTAATTCGATATTTACTGTGTATTGGTATAATAGACATTTTACTATGGATTCGATAATTCGATATTTATCACTTATTGGTATAATAGACATTTACTTGCGGATTCGATATTAGATATTTACTCGCCTATGGATATAATAGACATTTTACTCGCATTTTGCATGCCCGAATGTTCGAAAATTCGATAAGTATCGAAAGTCGGAAATTATCGAAAATCCGGGTCCGGGATAGTTCAAGAGGTCCGAGTCCGTTTGAGCTCGAATATTTAGCTCGAACTCGGGTTCAAGTTCAAGTTCTAGTCCATCTCTATTCACCATCCGGCCCATTCATTTGTGACAGAATGTGAGATAAGTGTAATATGTATGTGCAGAGTAACACTTTGACATAGTTCTGAGAGGTATTAGTAACATGTTTATCATTGAAGAGTTAGCAAGAACGCATGTGTGGTAGTGTATTACTGTAGAGAATGGAAGTTGAGCAAAGAGAACGCCATGTTTGGATGAGTGGTGAGCTGGGAGTCACTCAACTGAGTACAATGTACAGATCCTCTCTCTATTCTCTATATAATGATGGTTGGATTATCCAGTTCCTTACACTGATCTAAAGATGAAGGGGAATCCTCAATCCCTGTGTCACTCTGTACTACTGAGTACAGGGGAAAATGTTCTGATCTATTGCCTTGTACAAGGGCACATTATGCTATTTGGAAGGACAAGACGTGGCATAAGAACCATAATAACCTTACATTTATTGATTTACTTGACCATCCTGTCTATGGGACCCTTCAAATTGGGATTCAGAATGTAACCTGCCTGTCACCTCGAATTATTAAACCTGTATGGGATATGAATATATCCAGAAGGAGATATTATCATTGGAGGGATAATGACCAGACATACAGATACAGTTGATATTAATATTACCATGATCAATATACAAAACTAGAATGTAAAAGTAAGTCACATTTTAATGTAAGTTCCCTTGATCCTTATAGACATTGACAGTGATCACAGTATATAGAGTAAGGAGGAGAACTCAATGTCTGTCTAGGTTGGTATGTTAACCAGGTATTAGTTTGTTCCACTACATTACTGTAAAGATCTATGACCAGGTGAGTTGTTCCTTTATGGGTGAAACATTAGTGTTTGGTGGTTACAAAGTGTCAAGTTAAGATCCCTGTATTTACTAATATTTTCCAATCTAGAAGACACAGTATTGGATTCATACACAAATCTCACATAATCCCTGTCACTGTATCATACAGCTATCTGTATCAGGTATGTGGTTGGTAATGTAACAGAGCTTCTACATGGATACATAATTACACAGTGTCTATTAGATTGGTCTGGGTAGATGGAAAGGTAAAATGCTGGTCTGGTCCCCATTACATTAAACATATAATCCATTACAATAGACAAGCCCAGTAAAAGATAAATCTAATCTAAAGATTAGATTTATTACAGCCTTTCTCAATCTGTGTTTCCTAGTATATTCTGTGTCTACAGTCACATCTAGGAGTTGGCTGGGATATCATTAACACATAGAATGAGGTCCCTGTAGGGCTGGAAACTGATCTGTTTATAATCAGACAAGTGAAATGTCTCTGTAACACATTATTGTACCTGATAGTAGATCTGTCCAGTTGACGTTGTGTAAAGGCGCGAGCAGAGCCAATATACAAATTAGAGATTTGTCTTGTCACACTGCAACATGAACACCGTAATGATTTTTCATTGATGTCGCTTTTCTTGTGTTTTGGTATTTGGTCTTTTGGACTTTCCGGGTACCATGCTGCCTCAGTGTGTTGTTCGGTTTAAAGACAGGGCTACGATGTTTTTTTGAAAATTCTTATAATTTCGCGGGACCCTGCTACATATGGGATTCGACATTTCTTCTTGTCTTGATTTTCCCCTTCACGTGGTATTTGGTTCTTTTATTTCCTTCCAATGTCTGCCATGTACCATGTGTTTTAACACCGTTTGGGCGTTCCTAGTAACCCCCTCTTCGCCATATCTACTCACACCTACCACACCTCGAGGAATTTCTTATTGTTCTTCTCTGCTGACCAGTCTACTGGGGATCTTCTCAGCGGGACATATGTTCACTATGTGCACACACTACGAACTTACTTCCGAACATCATCATCTATGTAATAGCCGGCTAAAGTCCTTCAGTTCTCGCCGCCCTCTCTCTGCCAGCGCAATCCAGTCTTTAACGACACAGTACACTCTTTTCCCGGCCCAGTTGATCTAATTGAATTTAAAACACGACCCCCTTTTTACTATACCATGACCATGTGACACGACTCTGTATTTGTTGACCCCACAAGATTTACATGTCACGTCTTTCATCATAATTATTCAGTGGTAATGATATATCTCTGGAGCTTTCTTAATTTTCGCATTGACTGTTTTCAGTCCTGTTTTATAAGGCTAGAGGAGTTTTGTTCATGTGATGACTTTCTGTAGATTACACACATATTATTTCCCCACCTTTTTGTGAGTCATATAATTTCTCTTAAAAGTATGGTGTGTTATTGACCCATTGAAAGGCATGTGATTTGTCTAAGTACCCCTGACATCCCGTTAAGATTGTGATTAGAAATCAAAACCACTACCACTTTCCTTTCCAGTTGCACTTTACCCCGTGTTTGTTTGTTATCACCGTATCTGCGTTTTTTTTTTCCCCCCCCCCCTTAGTACTTATAATATTGTCGAGAAATTGTTACCTGGCTTTGTGGGATATCTATATAGTGTTTGGGTTTTTTTGACAGGATTTAGTAGCTAAATTCAATTGGACCACTTTTGGTTGAAAACCAAAGGTACAAGTTGCTATTACTATTCCCCTCAATAATAATAAAATTTAACAAAACACACACAAATATAAATCCAAAAACCATAGATATTAACCTCTAAGGTTCATTTTGAAAACGTCTTCTGGTATTCTTGGTGGACTAGGATTCTTGATGGGCTTATTCTCTGTTGTATTAGCGGTCGAAACTGATGTAGATCGATTAAAATCTTAAAGTAAACAATTTAGAACTTTTCTTGTAGTTCTTATAAGAACACTGAACTCTTGCAAACATAGACTATTATTCCATATTTGTAATATGATGTATTTAGTTTAGTTAGATAGGTCTATGTTTAAAGGTAGCGAACGAGTAAAAACTTATCTGTCCTCTTTGTAACCTGTTTTTTTCTATTATTTCTTGTACGTAGACCCTATCAGGGCGTATTTCGGTTTGTTCATGGCTATATTATTCCCTTAGTATCAACGGAAAATGTATCTTAAACTGTAACTGACAAGCCTTTTCTTTATCTTGTATTCAACTTATAGTATCTCTGTTACCTGTACCACTCACTAGATTATAGTTTTCTAATTTATATTTTTATACTTTATAAGGTTTTAAGACGTATGTTACCTGTAAAATTATATTTGGAGCTGCAAACTTTTTGTGTTTATTCCCTATTATTTCCTGCACCCGAACCTCCATCTCAAGCTTCATCCGCTTCTTTGGGATCGGTTGTCAGTCCAAAGGCAGATCTATTCTCTCACTAACTGCAATGGTTAAACAGCAATGACTGGCTAGCTATGGGTCATGTTGATTAGCAGTCATAATAATGATCAAGTCTCATGGGACCTTATAAAACGATTCTGTGGGACAGAACGCTTTTCGGAGTCCCCCTTCCCCCCACCCCTCCAAATGCATCCCACATATATACTTGAATATGACTTTTAATAGGACATTTCCTGCCAATAGACATCTTTAACTCGGCACACGATGCCATGATGTTTTTTTCCCTATCAGGCTGTAGGAGGGCGTCCTGCTGTGAGCTAATGACATCTTTGGGATTTTATTTCTGCCTTGCTGCTGATCCCCTGTCTGCTGGACTGGTACCTCGTATATTCCCCACACTACATACATATTTTTAGATTACACACAATCTAGACGTAGTTAGCACACATTAACACACACTTACACTTACGATTTCACTTATTTACATTCATTTAATTTGACAGATTTGAGCCCAAATCATTTTTGTTGTGTTGCTGTTTCAGTTACTTTGGTCCCGCGTATAATATTTTCTGACATTTGTTTGGGTATTTTTTGCTTTACCCTCACAATCCCTATATTACCCCCCTACCCCTCCCCACCCCCTTCTTATTGATTGACTGTTGGTACATTGCTATCTATTATTACACATCCGACTGGTGGGTTATCATTTGACCCCCCGCTTGCTGTGTAGTTACTTTTGAGCAATTTTGTGTGATACATTTTGGGAGCCATTTTTCCCTCACTGGGCCAAGGTTACTCATAATTGGGAAATTTTCTTACACTATCTTGTTAGATGCACTATTTTTTGACACCCCGAGTGGCACACAATCGCAAGAACCGGGTGCCCACAGTCCTTACTGGATCAGCACACAAAGCGTGGCGAGCACATTTGCTCCAAGACATGTCTCTGAGAGTTCGTACACTACTAAAGCACTTTTCTGCTTACCCCGTTTGTGTTCACACCTTCATTTTTTCTCCTTTTTTTTTTTTCTTTTTTTTCTCTTTTCCACCCTTTCTTTTTCTCGGACCGGTGATACTCATTAATGTGTGTGTCTTCAGATGGTGCCCCAACACCCCATCACAATCCAGCATTCGCAACTTACGATGGGAAGCATAGGAATGCCTGGGAGTTGTAGTTGTTTCAAAATCATATGGATAGCAGTTCCGCAGTTTTGCCCTTCAGTGTTTCATCCCAACTATCCACCGATTTGATCTTTCTGATTTTTTTTTTTTGTTCCGCAAATGGTGGCCTAGGAACACGCAAGACCGCGTGGGGGGGGGGCGCGTGCTCGGGGGGGGGTCCTCTAGCCTTTGTTCCCTCCCCTCAGAATTATGACCACTCTGTACCAAACGAAGACACAGCAATGCCACTTCCATAGGTTGTCCCTCGGGCAGCGGATCCTTCTTTTTCCTTCGGTCGATCCGGGTGTCGCCGTGCTCTTCCCCGCTCTCAGGGCGTGTTGTCTACTGTACAAATTGTGATCCAGTTTTATGTTGACGGCACCCTTTTTACTTGTGTCACATATTCCCATTTCCACCCACACTATAGCACTTTCAGAAAGTAAAACATTAACACGACTTTGTTGTCGCCTTTATTAAACCAGTCTGTTTTTTTATTTTACACACTGGTTCAGGCAGATGCATTCCACATCCGTATAGTAGTGTCGTTTATTTTATTGTGTGACCATACCAGAAACGCAGTCCTTATACGTCGGCCTCCCACGAGTTCTCTCCGCTGCTTAATTGGCCCCGACTTACTTCTCCTTTTTTTTCCCCTTGGTACCAGAGGAATGATAATCGTGTTCCCCGCCTGTAACCAAGAGTTCTTTCAGGGCTCACTTATGTTACAGTCCGTCACCAGTCTACTGTGGTGTGGGTAGTGGAAGAGGAGGTCCCGGAGATGCATTGTAATGATATGTAGATAGCCATTAGTAGGAAAGCATTTTTTAGGAATTTTTTTCCCATTCCACCCACGGCTATACGCGCATCCCAAGAGAGAGCAACAGTGTTTGCCTTTTACAAAATGGGACTAGGCGGAGATTACAAGGTATTTGTCTAAAGTGCCCTAGCAAGCATGTTTATGTCGTGAAACCCTGTTTGCAGCGCTACATACTTTGGGCGCTATGGACCCAGCAGATACGGATACAGGAGCGCTCTCTGGATTGTGGGTGTCCTAGGCCCTTATTTGGCATGCTACCAGGCGTTCATTTGCCGTTCTGAAATAGCTTTGGCGTGTTTGGGACAACAGTTAAGGTACTCGCGTAGTTAGATTCCCCCACAACCCAATATATAGGTTCGGTGTGGGGGTATTTCTGGAGTCAGGTGGAGCGGGGTTTACAAGCTGAAAAAATTCAGGATCATTGCGTGAAGGAGACCACTGCAATGCTAAGTTGTGATGCTAGTTGCTTCCCAAGTCCCTCCTGTATGTATACAAAGCATGTTGGCTACCGTTGGATTGAGGAATTCTAGAGATTGATATTTTGTAAGGTTTAGTTCTAGGAAAAAAAGGAAAAATGGAGGAAAAATAAACTTACAATTGGATGCAGAGTGCGTCCGTATCTGCATTTTGATTGAAAATCCCTTGACTCATAAACTCTGCGGGTGTGGTTAGGTTCTAAAAAATTATCTCATTTGTGGGGATCCTTATAGTTAATGTTGGAGAGAAATTCTATGATAAACCGTCAGTGTGGTTAACATTACAATCTCACGTGCTGGGGAAATTATAGTTAATGTGGTTGTAGATATTCTCTGATACCCGTCAGTAGTGGTTATACTTACAATCTCACTTTGTGGGGATATTCTAGTAAGTTGGTAGATATTGTCTATGTGTATAGGTTCAACGCTTACATTACTCTAAGTAGTGGTTTACATTACAATTCTCACTGTGGGTGTTATTATAGTTAATTGGTTAGATTTCGATGTTAGCTGTCCGTAGTTGGTTAAATCTCTAGTCACTTGTGGGGTAGTATAGTGAATTGGTAGAGATTTCTATGATAATGTCTGTCAGCCGCCCCCCAGGTCTATCCCACGCCTACACCATCTTATCACCTTGTCGGTGATATTTATAGTTAATTTCTGGTCTAGATCTTCCTTGATAAACGCTCAGTAGTGGTTGTGATCACATCATCTTACAATCTCCAACTTGTTACCGGGGAATATATTAGTTTTAATTGGTAGATATTCTATGATAACCCCGTCAGTAGTGGCATCTTAGGAGGTTAGGTCATAAAATTACAATCTCACTTGTGGGGATATTTATAGTGTTTAAATTTGTGGTAGATCTTTATTGAGTTTTTAACGTCAGTAGTGGTTATACATTACAATCCACTTGTGGGGATCATTATAGTTAATTTGGTCGATATTCTATGCGAACTGTCAGTAGTGGTTATAGATGACAATCTCCACTTGTGGGGATATTTAGTTAATTTGGTTAGATATTCTATGAAAACTGTCAAGTGACGGGTTATACATTACAAATCATAACTTGTCCCCCCCCCGGGAATATTATAGTTAATTGAGTTTTTTTAGATTTATCTCTGATACTGTCGAGTAGTGATTCCTATACATTGCAAATCTCCTTGTCCCCCCCCCCCCTTGTGGGGATATTATAGTTAATTATGGTAGATAGTCTAGATAACCGTCAGTAGTGGGTTTTTTTTTATTTTGTTTACAGTTGCAATCTCACTTGGGGGGTATTATGGTTAATGGGGGTGGATCTTTATGGTTACCACTGTCAGTAGTCTGGGGAGCCCCCCCCTTCCCCCCCCCCCCCTTTTCGCATACATTACATCTCACTGTGGGTATATTACGTTAATTTGGTTAGATTTTCTCTAGAGATATTCTATTGTACCACTGTCAGTATGGGGGTTTACTTTACAACTGCACCTTGTGCGGGATTTTATAGCTGTAATTTGGGTAGAGTACTTGCTTCTCCCATCGTCCATAACTGTGTCAGAGTTCAGGGGGCTTATACATTATCAATCTCACTTGGTGTGTGTTCGGGAATCGTGTTGAGATTTAGTTAAACTCTCTACGGTTGTAGATAAGTCGACGTTAACCTGTTCCAGAGTGGTTCTAATTAAAATTCACATTGTGGAGATATTATAGTTAATTTTCTAACGGCCCAGTCTCGTCTGCAGTTCTATTGTTTACCTGCTCGTAGTGGTATTATTACATTACAATCTCACTTGTGGGGATATTATTAGTTATCATTTCCCTTGGCCCTTAGATATATTCTATGATATATCTTGTCGAGTAGCGGTTGTTCTAAACACTTACAGAGACAATCTCATTGTTGGGGACTTGTATATAGTAATCTCCGGGTAGAAAATGTCACAGTCCGCAGCAATGTCAGTAGTGGTTATACATTACAATCAACTTTGTGGGGGAGATTATAGTAAGTGGCTTAGATATTATTATGAAACTGTTCATGTAGTGCGTTATTAACCTATTTACAATCTTCACTTTCGGACCCCGGGGCATATCTGTTTATGTTAACCTTGGGAAGATATTCATATGATAAATGTACCCCTTAGTAGTGGTTATACATTACCAAATCTCACGTGTGGGTGATATTATAGGTAATTTGGAGATTATTCTGATTTGATAACTGTCAGTAGTGGTCTATACATTACAATCTCACTTGTGGGGATATATTTATAGTTGAATAGTGGTAGACGATATTCTATGATAATGTCAGTAGTTGGTTAGACCTTACATCCCACCTTGTTCTGCGGCGTAGTGTTTAGTCTTATAGTTCATTTGCGAAGATTCTGATGAATGAGCCAGTAGTGGTTTATAATTACAATCTCACTTGTGGGGGATATTATCAGTAATTCGGTAGAGACTCCTCTATGATTGACAGTCGTTCAGTCGTGGTTATCACATTTACAATTACTTGTAGGGATACTTATAGTTATTGGTCGTAAGAATTCATGATAACTGTCAGTAGGGTTATATATTACAATTTCTCACTGTGCGGGATGATTATAGATACTGGTAGATATTCTATCGATAACTGTCAGTATGGTTACAAAGTTACTAATCTTTACTTGTGGGATATTAAGTAATTGGTCTAGATTTCTATGATAACGTCACAGTAGTGGTTATACCTTACAAATCTGCAACTTGTGGGCGCCTATATAGTGAACTTGGTAGATATTTCTATGATAACAGTCAAGTCCAGTAGTGGTTATACATTACAATCTCACTGTGGGGATATTATAGTTAATTTAGTAGATCGATCCAGTTCCTGGATCAACCGTCAGTCGGAGGTTATCATGACAATCTCCATCTTGTGGGGCGTTTAGTTTACTAGGTCCTTGGCCCAGTCACTGATCTTCTATGTTACAACGTCCAAGTAGTGGTTTCTACTTACCAATATATACTTCTCTCCCTCTTTTCTTTTTCTTGGTTTCCTGCTGGTGATCACCTGCTACCCGCGTTGTATAATTCGCCCGTTAGATAGATCTATGATCATGGTCAGTACCACTCAGTGGTTTACTCTAGGGTTGATCCATTCAATCTTCATCCACCTCTTTTGTGGCGGGGCGTATTATAGCTAATTTCGGTAGGCTCTTCTATGATCACCCCGTCAGTACTATGGGGTGTCCTTCCGCCCTCTTCTTTTCCTTTACTTTCATATCTGACTTAGTACCGACAGACTCTATGCACACCTATTGTTTCCTTGTGTTTTTTGTCGTTTGATATTATAGTTAATTTGGTGTTAGATTATTCTATGATAACTGGATCCAGTACTCGTGGTGCTAAAATTTACAATCCACTTGTGGGGAGTATTCATAGTTAATTTGGTAGAATTCTATTTTGTTGATAACTGTGTCAGTACGTGCGCTCCTATACATTACAATCCACTTGTGCGGGGATATTATTAGTAATTTGGCTTTAGATATCTATCATGGTAAACTGTCAGTCAGTGGTTATACCATTACTAATCTCACTTGTTGTGGAATTATTATAGTAATTTTCGGTAGACTGATTCTATGATAAACTCCCCGTTTCAATATTCGTGTCTGTAATTACTCTTTACAATCTCTTCATCTTTCGTGGGGATAATCCATAGTTTAATTGCTGGTAGATATTCTATGTTACACCGTCGGTTAGTGGTTATACATTACCAATCTCACTTGCTGTGGCATATTTATCGTTTTAATTCTTTTGTAGGATATTCGATGTTAACCGTCAGTAGTGGTAAACATTACACTCTTCATGTGGGGGATATGATATTTATAGTTTAAATTTGGTAGATATTCTATGATAACCGTCAGTAGCGGTGTTATACATTCATCTCCCTTCCTGTGTGGGAAATTATAGCCCTTAATTGGTGATATCATATGAATAACCTGTCAAGTCCGTGGTTATACAGACAATCCTCCATTGCCTTCGGGGATATGATCACGGTAACTTTTGGTAGATTCTATGTTACGTCGGTAGTGGTTATACATTACATCTCATTGTGGGAATTAGAGTGATGTTTGTGTAGGATTTATTCTATGTATAACGTCCAGTTAGTGGTTATACTACAATCTCACTTTGTGGGGATAGATATAGTTAATCTTGGTTGCGGTAGACCTATTCTATGATAACTGCAGTAGCTGGTTCCATAAACATTCCACAATCTCATGTGGGGCTATTATAGCTGTAACTTCTGGGTAGACTATCTTGTTAAATTGTCAGTAGGTTCTAACATACAATTCACTGTCGGGGATATTATAGTGAATTTGGTAGATATCTATGGTAACCGTCAGTAGTTGGTTATACATTACATTCACTCTGCGGAGACTATTATTTCAGTCAATGTGGTTATGATTCTAGGTTAACCTTCAGTAGTGAGTTCGAATTACCCAATTCACTTGTGGGGATTATTATAGTTCTTTGGTAGCTATTAATAGGTTTTTAATTTCACCGTAAGTCTAGGGTTATACATTTACAATTCGACTTTGTTGGGCGAATATGAAGTTATTGGTAGGAATTCTATGATAACCGTCAGTAGTGTTCACGGTTATACATACATCTCATTGTGGGGATATTATAGATACTGTGGTAGTGATATGATGTTTAACGTCCAGTCAGTGGTTTACATTACATATCTCACTTGTGGGATAGTATAGTTCATTTGTAGATTATTCTATGTTAACTGTCAGTAGTGGGATACATTACAATCTCACTTGGGGGAGATTAAGTTAATTTGGAGATCTTCGATGATAACCGTCCGTAGTGGCTCTATCACTTACAATCTCACTTGTGGGGATATTATCGTTAATTTTGGAGATATTCTTGATAACCGTCAAGTAGTGGTTAGACATTACAACTGTCACTCGTGGGCGCATATTATAGATATTTTCGGTAGATATTCTCTGATAACTGCATAGGGGTTATACATACAATATCACTTGCTGGGGATGGACTTATTATAAGTACAGTTGGTAGACATTCATATGATAATGTCAGTAGTGGTTATACATTACATCTCACTTGTGGGGATATTTATAGTTAATTGGATGATATTCTATGATAACTGGTCAGTAGTGGTTATAAATTACAAATCTCACTTGTGGGGTATTATTAGTTAATTTGGTAGATATTCTATGATAAACCGTCAGTAGTGGATATACATTCAATCTCACCTGTGGGTATGATAGTCTAGTTTGTAGAGTATTCTATGCTTAACTGTCAGTAGGGGTATACATACAATCTCCCTGTGGGGGATTATTATAGTATATTTGGTCGATATTCTGGTTAAATGTGCAGTAGTGCGTTATACATTACAATCTCACGTGTTGGGGATGTTATAGTAATTGGTGATATTCTTATAGAAACGTCAGTAGATGGTCTATACAATTACAAATCACTTGTCGGGGATGTTATAGTTAATTGGTCGATTTCCTATGTAACCGTCAGTAGGGGTTTACATTACAAGTCATCCACTTGTGGGTGTTATAGTTAATTGGGGTTGACTTCTATGATAACCGTCCAGTAGTGGTTATACATTACAATCTCACTTGTGGGGATGTTATAGTTAATTTGGTAGAAGTCTATGATAACTGTCAGTAGTGGTTATACATTACAATCTCACTTGTGGGGATATTATAGTTAATTTGGTAGATATTCTATGTGTTTAACTGTCAGTAGGTGGTATACAGTACAATCTCCAATGGTGGGATTATTTAGATAATTTGGTAGATATTCTATTGTAACTGTCAGTCGTGGTGCTACATTACAATCTCACTTGTGGGGATATTATAGGTAATTTGGTTAGATATCTATGATAACTGTCAGTAGTGGTTGATACATTACAATCCATTGGGGGATTATTAGTTAATTAATTTGGTTAAATATTCTATGATAAACTGTCAGTAGTGGTAATAATTACAATTCCACTTGTGGGGTATTATAGATATTTGTGATAGATTTCTTTATGAGAACCGTCAGTAGTGGTTATACATACAATTCATTGGTGGGCTTATTATGTAATTTGGTAGTATTCTATGATTAACGCAGTGGGGTTATACATACAATCGTCACTGTGTGGGGATATATAGATAATTGGTAGTATTCTATGGAACTGTCATAGTGGTATTTCATTACAATCTACCATGTGTGGGGATATTTTAGTTAATTGGAAGATATTCTATGAATACACGTCAGTAGTGGTATACATACAATCTCACTTGTGGGGGTATTATAGTTAATTTGGTAGAGTTATTCTATGATAACTGTCAGTAGGGTATGCACATTACTCCACTTGTGGGGGATATTATAGTTAATTTGGTAGATTATTCTATGGTAAACTAGGCAGTAGTGGTTATACTTACAATCTCATTGGGTGGGGGATATTTAGTTAATTTGGTAGTATCTCTATATAAACTGTCAGAGTGGTGATTTAATATACACATCTCACTTGTTGGGGATATTGTAGTTAATTTGGTTGATATTCTATGGAAACTGTCACCGTAGTGGTAAGTTATACCGATACAATTCACTGTGGGGAATATATAATTAATTGGCGTAGTATAATTCTATGTAACGTCAGTAGTGGGATACATTTACAATCTCACTTGTGGGGATATTTTAGATAATTGGTTAGATATTCTGATGTTACCGGTCAGTAGTGGTTATACATTACAATCTCACTGTGTGGGGATATATAGTTAATTGGTAGATATTCTATGAAACCGTCGTTAGAGTGTGTGACTCTTACAATGCTCACTTGTGTGGAATTAAGTAATTTGGGTAGATTATGTTAACGCCAGTAGTGGTATACATACATCACATGCTTGTGGGGATATTTAGTTAATTTGGTTAGACATTCTATGATAATCGTCGGTAGTGGTATACATTACAATCTCACTTGGGGGATTTATAGTTAATTTGGTAGATATTCTATGATAAACTGTACAGTAGTGGTTAACGTTACAAATCATTGTGGGGATGTTATAGATAATGTGTAGATATGTCTATGATAACTGTCAGTAGTGGTTATATTACATATGACAGTCTCAATTGTGAGGAGTATTATAGTTAATTTGTAGATTATTACTATGAACTAACTGTCAGTAGTGGTTATACATTACAATCTCACTTGTGGGGAGTTATTATAGTAATTTGGTAGATCATTCTATGAAACTGTCAGTAGTGGTTATACATTACAACTCACTTGTGGGGATATTATAGTTATGGAGAGATCATCTATGATAACTGTCCAGTAGTGGTATAGCATTACAATCTCACTGTGGGATATTATAGATAATTTGGTAGGATCCTTATGATAACTGTTCGTAGTGGTTAACTTACAAATCTCACGGAGGGGATATGATAGTTAATTGGGTAGATAGTTCGATGAGAACTGTCGTATGTGGTTATAAATAACAATCTCACTGTGGGAGGCTTATAGTTAATTTGGTAGATTATTTCATGATAACTGTCAGTAGTGCGTATACATTACAATCTCACTTTGGGGATATTATTGTTAATTGGGTAGATATCTATTGATAACTGTCAGTAGGTGGTTATACATTCCAATCTCATTGTGGGGATTTATAGTTAATTGGTAGATATCTATGATAAGTCAGTAGTGGTAACATTACAATCTTCACTTTGTGGATATATAGTTAATTGGTAGATATTCTATGATAACGGTCCAGGAGTGGTTATACATTACATCTAACTTGTGGGGATATTATGAGTTAATTTGCGTAGATATTCTATGATAACTGTCAGTAGTGGTTTAAACATTACAATCTCACTTGTGGGGATATTATAGTTAATTTGGAGATATTGCTATGATCAACTGTCAGTAGTGGTTATACATTACAATCTCACTTGTGGGATATTATATTTGAATTTGGTACGATATTCTATGATACCGTCAGTAGTGGTTATACTTACAATCTCACTTGTGGGGATATATAGTTAATTTGGTAGATTCTAGTGATAAACCGTCAGTAGTGGTTAACATTACAATTCACTGTGGGGGATATTATAGTTTAATTTGGTAGATATTCTATGATAAAACGTCAGTAGGTGGTTTATACAGTTACAACTCACTTGTGGGGGATTTATTATAGTTAAGTTGGTCAGATATTCTATGTTAACTGTCATGTAGTGTTAACATTACAATCTCATTGTGGGGATATTATAGTAATTTGGTAGGATATTCTATGAATAATCATGTGCAGTAGTGGGTTATAATTACAATCTCATTTGTGGGGATATATAGGTTAATTGGTAGATATTCTATGATAACGTCAGTAGGGTGATTATACATTACATCCACTTGTGGAGATAGTATAGTTAATTGGTAGCTATTCTATGATAAACTGTCAGTAGTGGTTTATCATTACATCTCACTGTGGGATATATAGTTAATTGGTAGATATTCTATGAAACGTCAGTAGGGTTTATACATTACAATCTCACTTGTGGGGATATTTATAGTTAATTGGTAGATATTCATGATAACCGTCAGTAGTGGTTTTTATACATTTACCCATACTCACTTGTGGGGTATATTATAGTTAATTTGGTAGATATTCTATGAATAATTGTCAGTAGTGGTGTATACCTACATCTCACTATGTGCGGGAATTATAGTTAATTGGTTGAGATCATTCTATGATAACTGTCAGTAGTGGTTTATACATTACAATTCCTTGTGGGGATATATAGTTAATTGGTAGATATTCTTGATAACTGTCAGGAGGGTATACCATTACAATATCACTTGTGGGATATTATAGATAATTTGGTAGTATTACTATGATGAACTGTCGTAGTGGTTACAACATTTAATTGGGTGTAATATTCTAGGGTGCAGTTTTTAGTTGGGGGGGTTCTCCTGTACAGGAAAGTCGGGGGTACCCCATATATCTGTATCGTTGTATCGGGAGTATCAGAAGCTTTTAGAAACAGTAAGATTTTGGTTGGTAATATTAAAACTAACTATAAATACCATGAAAATTTGCAAAATTTTTCATTATTTTCATATGTTACCCATTAATTCCAGTAAAATTTCCAGAAAGTTACAAAATTCTGTTACCATGTTAAAGTAGACTTTCGTGCTGAAAATAAACAGATGTATAATGTTCCTGATTTACTGGGGGGTTCCTACTGTAACAATTAGTCTCAAAAAAAAACCTGAAAATTCTCGCGTGACAACTTTAACACAAAAAAAAACAAAAAAAAAGAAAAATTGTCTGCTGGCACTGAAAGTGTTAAAAAGTAATGTTTATCTTACTGTCAATAAACTTTGTTTCATGCTCTCCTGTATAATCCACAAAACAAATCTGTCTCATGAGCATCATTCAGCCCGTTTTTACAAATCACAGTGCTCTGCTACGTTTACGCAGCAAAAACAGAACAACAGTCCAGTCTTCTTGTGGCTTGGTCTCGTGGAATTGAATCTTTCAGCAAACTAAAGCTTTGGTGACAAGTGCAGACAAAAACACTTCCGAAAATTAACGCACACTAACGCTGTAGAGAACAAATAAGTCGGAGCCTGGGAAGACCCCCATATATACAATTAACTACATACGTCAAACACCCAATTTTTTATAATTATGGTGTGGTTTGACTGTAATAGAATTGTATATTGTCGGCTTCGTATGGTGCTTTATTTTCATAGACAGTTTTTGTATTACTTTCTTTGCACCGCGGGTTTGGGTCCGCCACGCAGGGAAGTTACATATTATAGTGGCACTTAATTAATTTGGTGACAGGTGGCTCCTGAGAATTTTATACTATTTCCTGAAAAGCTTTTAGAAGACGGTTTATCTGGTGCAGAACTAAGATATGCACAAGGCGGGTGTTTACCTTCCAATCACATAAACAAAGCTGCCCACACTCATGCGTTCCTGGTCATATATCATAACACCAAAATACTGTTCAGTTCTCTCTATAAGTACCCATTCTTTCTACGGAGCTATCAAATGCTTTCCATGTGTGCAATATAGCCAGCCATGTTTCCACATGTTCACCATTATTTTTTATTTGCACACAATACAGTTGGTTGCTTCCTTTCTTACGTTCCATTTCATGCGAGAGTTTATTTCTATAGTAAGTAATGTTCAAAATATGTCAAACACCAGATCGGACCGGAAACACTGCGTAACCATTCTGGGTTAATATGTCAAAAACAGAACGGACTGAACACCTGCTATAAACCATTCCGGGTTTAATATGCTAAAACCGATCGGAACCGGAACACCTTGTAGTAACCATTCTTGGGTTAATATGTCAAAACCAGACCGGACATGAAACACTTAGCTATAACCATTCCGGGTTAATATGACAAAACCAGATCGACCGGAAACAACCTGCAGTAAACCATTCTGGGTTTAATTGTTCAAACCAATCGGACCCGGAAACAACCGGCAGTAACCATTCTGGGTTAATATGTCAAAACCAGATCGGGACCGGAACACTGCAGTAACCATTCCGTGGTTATATGTCAAAACCGAATCGGACCGGAAACTGCAGTAACCATTTGGGTTATATGTCAAACACAGATCGGAACTGGAAACACGGCAGTAAACATTCGGGGTTAATATGTCAAACCAGATCGCGACGGAACCCACCTGCAGTAACCATTCGCGGTTTAATGTCAAAACCAGATCGGACCGCGAACACACTTGCAGTAACCATTACTGGGTTAATATGTCAAACCAGACCGGACCGGAACACCGCAGTAACTCATTCGGGTTAATATGTCAAAACAGACCGGAAGGAACACCGCAGTAACCATTCCGGGTTAATATGTCAAAACCAGATCGGGACCGGTAAAACCTGCAGTAACCCATCTGGGTTGAATATGTCAAAACCAGACCGGGACCGGAACTCTGCAGTTAACATTCTTTTGGGTATAGTCAAAACCAGACCGGAAGGAACACCTGAAGTAACCATTCTGGGTTAATATGTCAAACGCGGAGAGAAAACTGCCCAAAAAGACACCCCGACTAGGGAAACACACGAGAACGAAAACACCCCAGCACACTCCGGACACACCGGAACACCTGCTATAACCATTCCGGGTTAATATTGTCAAAAACAGTCATCAGCCACAGAACCGCCAATGCAGTAACCTTCTGGGTTAATATGTCAATACGGCGGAACCGGACCGGAACACCTGCAGTAACATTCTGGGTAACTATGTCAAAACCAGACCGGACCAGAACACTGCAGTAACCATTCGGGTTAATATTCAAAAACCAGACTGGACCGGAACACTACTGCAGTAACCATTCGGGGTTAATATGTAAACAGACCGGAACCACCGCTTAAACCGCTGGTTGCAACAGACGAGGAAAACCGCTAGTAACCATTCCGGGTTAATTATGTCAAAACCAGATCGGGACCAGGAACCGCTATCATCGCACTATGGCTAACAGATCGAGCTTGAGAACCATTCTGGGTTAATAGTGTAAAAACAGGAAACCGGACAGAACCCTGCACGTACACCATTCGGGTTAAATGTCACAACCAACCGGACCGGAACAACCTGCTATAAAACATTCCGGGTTAAATGGTCAAACCAGATCGACCAGAATGCCGCGTAACCATTCGGGGTAATATGTCAATACGGGAACCGGACAGAAAACCTGACAGTAATCTTCCAGCTCAATATGTCAAAACCAGAACTGGACCGGAACACCCTGCAGTAACCATTCCGGGTTAACCAGTCAAAACAAAAGTTCATGAGGTTTTGGGAATGATTTCTACCATTTGAAGTGGGTTTTTGTTCATTTTTTCAGAAACAGTGCGAAAAAAACCTTTTTCTACGAAGAAACTGAGTCACACCATTTGATGGTATGAATGACAAATGTACAGCTTTACATAGCTGAAGGTGTGTCAATTTATTTCAGGAATATATGAGTTTGTGGGGGTTATTCAGTTACGGGCGGTGTTTTGTGGAAAACAACTGCAGATGTTTCAAATATTATTTATGAATGATTTGGAAGTGGTATTGTCAGCAAGGTTTTGTGTTGCTGATGAACCAAAACTTTGTCAACCTATAAAACTTCAGGGATGTGCAATCGTTTACAGGGGGATCTAGATAGATTGTCACATTGGGCTGGCTAAGTGGCCAGATGAGATTCAATGGGATAAATGGAAAGGTGATTGCATTTTGGACTTAAAAAATGCCTTGTGGCTACTCTATAAACTATAATGGCTCTGTGGTTAAGTGAATCCCTGTTAGAAGGAGCATCTTGCGAGTTTTGTGGATAACAAATTAAAAGGAAGCAAGCAGTGCCAGGCGGCAAAGCAGCCAGAGCCAGCATGGTATTGTCTTGTAAAGAGGGGTATGGATGTAAAGGGGAGGAATTGTTATACTCCCTCTTTACAAGCATGGTAAGGCCTCCATGTTGGAATATGCAAGTGCAATTTGGAATCCTGTGTACAAAAAGGACATCTTTGAATGGAAAAGGGTTCAGAGAAGGGCAATAAATTAATAAGGGATTGGGGAGCTTGAATATGAAGAGAGACTGGAAAAGTTACAATTATGTACGTGAGAGAAAGGCGCCTTGGTGGGGATATGATACTGTGATAATCATTAACTTGGGCTCATACAATAAATAATTGGGGCAGTGTTCACCAATAAAGAACATGTAGAGTGACACGAGGACATCCCTTAAGACTTGGAAAAAAGGTTTAGGCTTCAAGCTCAGAAAGGGTTTTCACTGTGAGAACAGTGAAGCTATGGAACTGTCTTCCAGTGGACGTGTTATGGCAGGTTCATTGTAAGTTTAATAATATAAAAAGCTGATGATGTTTCTACAAAACAAGAAGTTACAAGTTACTGGTATTGATACTTAAAGTAGTGAGGGAAGGGTTTGTCACTGTGAGAACGGTAAAGCTATGGAACTGTCTTCCAGTGGACGTTGTTAGGCAGGTTCATTGGTCAGTTTAATAAAAAGCTGGATGAGTTTCTGCAAACAAGGAATGTTGCAAGTTACTGGTATTGATACATAAAGTAGAGTTGATGCAGGGAAACTTCCGATTGCCACTTGGAGTCAGGAAGAAATTTCCCCCCCCCCCTTTTTTGCCTTCCTCTGGATCAAACAGTTAGGCAGGGAAATGAGGATATTGCTAGATGGGTTAGACTGGATGGACATATGTCTTTATACAACCTCAAATACTATACTATACAGAGTTTTGCTGTTACTGACATTTGGCATTGGTCCTGCTCTGGGTTAGTTGGTAGCCATGTCTCTGGGTACACACATGGATGTGACATACTGTTTTATTTGGGAGGGTTTAGGCTAACCATTCTGGGTTAATATGTCAAAACCAGAACAGGACCGGAACACCTGCAGTAACCATTCAGGCTCAATATGTCAAAAACCAGAACAAGGACGGAACACCCTGCCAGTAACCATTCAGGCTCAATATGCAAAACCAGAACAGGACCGGAACACCTGCCAGTAACCATTTCTGGGTTAATATGTCAAAACTAGAACTGGACCGGAACACCTGCAGTAACCATTCTGGGTTAATATGTTTAAAACTAGAAACTGGACCGGAACACCTGCAGTAAACTATTCTGCTCAATATGTCAAAACCAGAGAACCAGAACAGGACGGAACACCTGCAGTAACCATTCTGGGTTAATATGTCAAAACTAGAATGGACCGGAACACCTGCAGTAACCATTTGGGTTAATATGTTAAAACTAGAACTGGACGGAACACCTGCGTAAACCATTCAGGTCAATATGTCAAAACCAGGAACAGGACCAGGAACACCTGCAGTAACCATTTGGCTCAATATCTCAAAACCGGAACAGGACCGGAATACCTGCAGTAACCATTCTGGGTTAATATGTTAAAACTAAGAAACGGACCGGAACACCTGCAGAAATATTCTGGGCTCAATATGTCAAAACCAGAGAACCAGAACAGGACCGGAACACCTGCAGTAACCATTCTGGGTTAATATGTCAAAACCAGAACGGGACCGGAACACCTGCAGTAGGAGTAACCATTATGGGTTGATATGTCAAAACCAGAACAGGACCGGAACACAACAGAACAGGACCGTTACACCTGCAGTAACCAATTTGGCTCAATAGTCAAAACGCAGAAAACCAGAACAGGACCGGAACACCTCAGTAACCATTCAGGCTCAATATGTCAAAAAATGGAACAGGACCGGAACACCTGCAGTAACCATTCTGGGTTAATCTGTCAAAACCAGAAAGGACCGGAAAAAAAACCTGCAGTAACCATTCTGGGTGAATATGTCAAAACGAAACCGGACCGCAACACCTGCAGTAACCATTCTGGCTTAAAGGGAACTGTGGTCAAAAATGATTTTAGGTAAATTGATAGGAATTGCTCTCCTGAGAATTTTGCTGCAATTATTTTCATTGTTATTTTGCATAGTTTTGAAGATATTTACATTTTGTGTGTGATATGGCAGCAGCATCACCAGGTCCCCTGCACTTCCTGCTCCCTGGCTCTGAAACCATGTCATGGATGACAGTCAATCTGCCCTGTGTTTCTCCTTCCCTTGGCAGCCCCCTGGTCCCTCCCACTCATGGACCCCATGTCCCTCCAGTTGCAGGGCCCCACTTGGCCCATTCTCTTTCAGCCCCCTGTGGCCCCGCCCACCCATGGGTGCCGTGGTTCCCAGCCCACCATGGGTGCATAAGCCCTGTCCACAACGGGTGCATAAGCTCCACCACCTGTGGGTGCACAAGCCCCACCCACTCACGGTGTGCACAAGCCCTGCCCACTCGTGAGTGCAGAAGCCCCACCACTCAAGGGTGACTTGGGCACTCAGACCCCCCCTACAGAAAACTCTGTGGAAACAGCCTTTCCAGGCAGTTGTGAGAACAGAGTGAGAGTGTTTTCACATAGTGGAAAAAAAGGGCTGTAGATCCTTACCTTTTTGTCAGGACTTCCACACAGAGAGAGGAGGAGGGACTTCCGCTTCCCTCACACATGAGGAGTTGAGGCTGTGCCGCCGGCGGCACTGTGCAGGAGAAGCCTCAGGAATGTCACATGTCAGCCTCTCACCTATAACTTTCTGGTTGGTCATTTCTGTATATATTGGGCTTGTGGATCAGGTAGGAGGTGTTAATGGCTATTTAAAGGCAGGAAACTGGCCTTTCATTTAAAGTGTTGGAGACCACAGTTCCCCTTTAATATGTCAAAACCGGAGTCACATCCGCCAGGCAGCTGAATGTTCTGGTTTTTACTAGTAAGTCAGTTACTGACAGGGTGTTCGGTCCGGTTTTCAATGGTTAATGATGTCGGAACTTATTTTTACTGCACAAAAACTCTGGTGTCTACCTATGAAGAATTGTATTTCCTTGTACTAAGAATATTGCTATGACAAAAACAGAATCAAATTACATATTCCTACACTGCAACATCATGTAAAATTACATACTTTACATTACGTATTTATATAATATATATAGATATATATATTATATATATATAATATTTATTTTTTTTTTTTATATATTAAGAAATAAAAATCATGCTTGAATGTTTAACTTCTAGGTTTACAAAAAACATAGTTGACATAAATAGTTAACAACTTTGTCTTCTGACATCGATGGAATTATAAATAATATCCTACAGTCTCGTCTTTTCGCGGGCTGAACAGAGTATCTTGTCTCTAATAATGATAAACATATTATTCTATAATTAAAAGATTCGATATTCTTCTCATTAATAAGTACACATATCATTCAAATTTCCTCAGCCAAGGCTACAGCTACTTAATGATTAGATCTCTAATCTTGTTTAGGGTTATCAATATAGCATAAAATCTTATCCCGCACGGACCCCCAGGCCCGGACCCCCCTCCGCTCCTCATCTTCCAGCTAAAAATATCCAAGAGTTTGTGTCTAGGTCATTTAAGTTCCCAGGAGACCAAAATTTTGGTCCAATTTTTAGACGTTTTTTAGGGTAGCCGCCCAGATAATCGTTAGAGTGATCCACCAGACTTTTTGAATGTTGTGCTCTGGAAGGAGCAGGGCTTTCAGGTGTTTGCTACTAGCATCTAGCGCAGCGCAGATATTTATTATTAGTTTGGAAGTTTGAGTGTGAGACCCGTAGGGTCATATTAAATAGTGCCATGTATGGTGTAAATGGTTGAGCTTCACCAGGGGTGTCTTTCTAATGAGGCAAAAGAGCAAAATGCTCAGGGCAGCACCCCTGCTAAATATGAGAGAGACTGCAGGCAGAGCTCACTTTTATTTTTTTTAGAAAAGAGGCAGGGCAGCGCCAAGAAACATAGCGCCAAGTAGTACAAAGGGACGGCATTTAAAAGTTTGGCTCAGGTGGCAAAACACCCAGAGACACCCTGGCTATCACTCTGCAGTGAGGGCCTTGCACATAGACCAGAATATTTTAACTTCATTGCAGTCCACCAGCAGTGTAGCTGGTCTGCCACTGTACCGCAGTTCTAAAACACATGGGTGGAAAGGTAGGGTTGATTTCATGGAGAATTTCGGCGTTGTGTACCAATCGTACAGGATTTGAACGATTTTTCTTATTATTATTATAGGAACACTTACGTAAATCAAAAAAACATTGTTTGCCACTGCTCCTCACCCCTCTCATCCTGAAGTCTTTCGTCCCATTGGTAGTTTGTGTGTGTTTTATTGGTTGTTATCTTGCAAATTATAGGTATATTTGGAGATTAGGTTTGGTGTGATTCTGAGTTATCAGTATATTTTCATATTTAGTCGCGGTTTCTTTTGTGCACAATAGTATTACGGATTCCGCATATTTGTAAATACGGGTATATGTAAAACAGTGGGTTTTCTGGGAGTTTCCATTTTGTTTAGCTTGTTGCCATGTAAATAGGAGTCATCACTGGAACCAGTTATCCTGAATTTTTTATCCCAAGTGGAGGACCAGAAGAGGTTGGTACAGTGGGAAAATGGTCTGAAAAATAGGAGTATGAAAATAGAGGATTTACTTTAGAGTAAGGGAATAACAGTTTATATTTGCGGTTACAGTCATCCCAAAAATGCAATATCTGTTGATTATTTGTGGGATGGGTTGATTGATAGTTTCCTGTCTTTCTATTGGTTTCAGGAGAAGATGAAAATAGTGGAGACATGAAGCTATCTTCGAATCGACCCACCCTATTTTCCCTTGGCCTGTACCCATTGTGTTAACTGGGCTAATCTTTGCCGCTTTATAATATTTAAAGAGATTCGGTAGGCCAAATCCCCCTTTATCCTATGTCGAGTCAGATATTCAAAACGAATACGGGGTCTTTTGTTTTCCATATAAATTGTGTAATTTTAGTTTGAAGGGGTTTAGGTTTGTTTTTGAGTCTAATTGGAAGTGTTCAACAGATAGAGCAGTTCGGTAGTATCGTTATTTATTGAGTTGTAGTTCTTCCAGCCAGCAAAAAGATTGTAGGTGACCATGGGGATAAAAAACGTATTGACTGAGTGAACCTGGGGATAAAATTCGATGTTAAGAAGTGTTAGGTCGTGGCTAAATGGACTCCTAGGTATTTGAATGTGTGGTAGCCATTTGAATTGGAAATCTTTCTGAGTTTGTCAGGAATATTTATTGCTTATGCTGTAGATTTTAAGTGATTTACTAGGAAACCTGATAGTTCACCGAACTGGGTTTATGTTTTTATAAGCTCAGGGAGAGAGTTTCTAGTTTAGTCCATATAGTAAAGTATCATTGCGAACATGGATTTTTTGAGTGTATTTTCCCTGTCTGTATCATTTATCAACTTTGAATTTCTAATTTCTGCAGCAAGGGGTTCCAACAGATAGCAAACAACAGGGGTGAGAGTGGGCATCCCTGTCTCGTGTGCTGTTCCCTATCCGTATAGATTTAGACCGGGTACCCCATATTCCTTACTACAGCCTGAGGGTTGTTATATAGATTCATTAAGATAGAAAGATAATAGAGGAGGAAAATTTAATTTTTCTAGAACCTTATACATGTATCGCCAATCTATCTGTCGAAAGCTTTTCTTGTAATACAGATTGTGAAGCCGTCAGAGCCTGGGGCTTTGCAAGATGGGAAGCTTGAGATTAACGTCTGTAATTCTCTTTGTGTGATTGGGGCGTGTAATACTGTTGGTGTTCAATAGAGAGTATTGGTGGTTGCAGACCTACTAATCTACTTATCCATACTATGCAAGCCATACTTAAAGGGTAACTAAAGTAAAAAAAACAAATTTAGATTATTTCTCAATAAAAGATAGTTTTATGGTTGTAAAAACACAAAAAGACCATACCCCTCAACCGACCCAGGTACACACACTACTGATCTACTTATCCATTACTGTGGCAGCCATAATTAAGGGTAACTAAAGTAAAAGAACCTCTATTTAGATTTATTATCAATAAAAGATAGTTTTATGGTTGTAACACAAAAAAAGACATACCCCCTCAACCAGGACCCCAGGTACACACACCTATATATGACTTATCATATGTGGCAGCCATACTTAAAGGGACTAAAGTAAAAAGAAACTAATTTAGATTATTCTAATAAAGATAGTTTATGGTTTGTAAACAAAAAAAGACATACCCCTCAACCAGACCCAGGTACACACACTATAATCTACTAATCATTATGGTGGTAGCCATATTAAAGGGTAACTAAAGTTTTGTGTTTGCAGAGTGTTTTAACTCTTTCTCCTTTGACATTGTTGATGATTTGTATTTGAAGGAAAAAAATATAAGAAAAAAGCAAGCAGTTGATGAATTGCTGTGTCCAGGATCTGCATTCCGAATTACAAAAAGGCTAGGTCGTATCTAAAATATTACTTGTGGTGTCTATGTAATTCATTTGGTGGTTATTATACATGACTGTTAGAAGGGTTATCTATTTCAATTTGGTGTGATTGAAAGTCCTATTCTAGTTTGGGGGGGTCTTTGACAGAATGGGGGTACCTAACATGTCTAAGTCTTGACTTGGAGATTCAGAGGTTTAGTAACAATAAGAGTTAAACCTAAAAAAGTTTTTATTTTGACAATAAAATGACAATAAAGGAAATTAAAAATGTTCAACATTTTTGCCCAAAAATTCAAATCTCAAGAAAAGTTTATTATTAAAGTACAGTTTGTACCAAAAATTATTTTTTAATAATCCCCACGCCTTTTGTGGGTTTTCATACTCTAAAGCAATAAATGCAAAATCTTGAAAATTCCTCTGGCAAAAAAATTGTCAAATTGCAAAACCAGTTGGCATTGAAAGGGTTAATGTAAAAGGTTTTTAATGTCCCCCAGTGAAGATCACACATTCTTAAATAAAATGCATGGAAAAATGCTTAATCTCAATGGACCACTTTAAAGCAAACTTTGTTACAGATACTATTCCCAATTTTTTCTAGTATTAATACTGAGGCTAAATCTAAAACCCTTGACATTAAATAGATTCCGACACTATAACAGGGCGCAGGCAGCTCATAAAATGGGCTCAACCCAGCCCCACGACAGGGCCATCAGCCCATGTGTTCAGCCCCCAACCATGAGGAAGTGTGTTTTTCTGCCAGTGTGGAGATAGTGTAAGTGGATTCTGTCCCCTGTACAATATTCTTTCTATTACTAGTTACAACTACAACTTAACTGATGTTCTAAATCCACCGGGGGACCACAATGTATAGGGTTGTTCACGGGATTATACTCCACCAACAGTCAAAGGCAATGGGTATCTGTCAGAAATGTGTTCAGTTCATAATGGAACCGGCCAAGGTGCCCCTGTCCCCCTTTTCTATATATCCTGAGTAGAGATGTTAACAACACAGCGAGTTTTTTTTTGTTTCAAATTTCGAAAAATATCTGAAAGTTTCCGATTGAATTTAAGGCACAAATAGGAATAGTCTGTTAGTGTATGTCTCAGGGATTGGGAAATGAACGGCGGGGGAACATGTACATACAACCAAATTATTTATTAAACAGACTTACTCTATGATGTTTTTGAGCCTTTGTATTATAATTGAGGGTTACCGTAATCAACTTCTGCATTCAGTGTTACCGTTATGTGAAGTTTTTGACTTTTTGACTTTTTAAAAGTTCTGAAGTTTATTTTAAACCCTATTTGATTTGAAAATTCCATTTATACAATATACACTATATGTGAATCCGACAATGGAACATTTTGATATAACATCCAACTGAACCAGATATGAGGCTTCAGATTCAGACTCAAATGTTATACTGTTCTCAAGCTTTTATTTGTGGGGACCCCTTGAAACACTTTCCGTGTGCTCGGGGAACCTCTACATAAAATAATTATTATATATTAATATTATTATTGTTCTTTCTCAGTCATCAAATCACAAAATACACATTTTACAAAAGTAAAAATGATAGATCTATAAAAATTCAGCGCAGTGATGGTCTATACCAGTGGTCTCAGGGAACCCTTATATTAAAACATTATTACTGATTTTATGTTCTCTTCACATCAATACACCAAACACATAAAATATACAAATATAGACCCTTGATAAATATATAGAAAAATATATCTGCATTCATTACAATGGTGGATCTTTTATTTTAATTGGTTCATCCACCCTCAATTTGTTCCGATACTGATCAGGAAAATAAAAAATATTGAAATATTGTAACTTAAAAACTGAACTATAATAAATGAATAAAATAAATAAGAGATAAATAAAATGAATTATAATATCAGATGTTGAATAATTGTTGCTAGGGGAAATGGAGATTGGATGCACCGTGAATTTTCCATTCTATTGGCAATCTGACAATGCCACCGAGATGAAGATTCCAGATATCTCTCCTTATATCACCTAGAACTACACCTCTTTATTGGCACAGGTGTCAAAGTTCACATACGGCAGATAACCAATATCTTGGGTTGGTAGAATAAATATTGCATCCACAATCCAGCAAGTTATATATACCTTTCTACAGTAAACATCCACTCAAAGTTTTTTGGATTTTCGTGAATAGACATGCGTGCTAAAATATGCGGCTTACAAATCCACCAGGGTGCGATATATCCATAAGGTATGACAATAAAACACAGGAGGATAGTGATGATTCTGACCAGCAATGGTATCACCAGGTTGCTCTTTTAGTTCATATACTTGATTGGATACAATAACCAGTAATTTCATCCAGAACCAGGAATTTTACAAAACGAAAGTTACACTGTGCGTCCCAGAAACATTTTGGATTATCCAAAGATAAAATGTTAATTCATCTCCTATAAGTCTTTGTGGTGCTGCTTTTGTGTCTTGGCTTTGGGGACTTACCTCTTCTCTGATACTAACACTGGCTTGGCGATTAGATGCAAACAAAAACACAATTAGCCCGTACATGTTTAGGTAGGTTAAAATATCAATAATAAAAACTGTGAAACACACTGTACATCAAATTAAAACATCCCAAGAGTTTTTATACCACACAAAACTATACAACCTTCTGTTAAATTATAACTATGGAGGTAACCCTAAACCAATGTACAAATACCATTATGACCCTTATGGACTGTCAATGCTTATGTAAACACATATATTTTTCCTTCAAGATAATAACCTGTTTTATTATAAAATGCATTTCTATTTGAGTAATTCGTTGTTAAAACAAGTGATCTTGGTAAATAGCCCTATGTCTGCCCTCTCACTGCTTCATCTGCCATCAACCTCTCCCACACTCGCTTCTTCCAGATGCAATCTCCCACTGGACTGCCAACAGTGCCTGTGATTGGCTGAGACGTGATATCTCAACCAGAGGGCAGATGAAAGCTGAGGGAAAAACAAGTTGGTTGGTTGATAAGTAGATTTAGGGAGTTTTCAGCATAGAGAAACTCGCTAAGTTGAGGTTTTGGGGGCAATAAGGCGAATATAAAAGTTATTTTGGGGGTGGGACATTCCCTAAATAAAATGAACAGTGTCCACAGTTATAATCATGTCTGATACCACACTCACAGACAAAATAAGCTGATTACCGTTTTTTAATAAGAGGAACACCTATGTGGGTACGCTATAGGGGCACAGGCAACAGCAATCCCGATAATATGATTACACACCTCTATTACACACCCTTTATATTACACACCCTTTATATTACACAAGTTTTAAACTTACAGCACAAAAAGTCACAAAATTAAGAGCTTTGTGTAACCATGGTGATTTCCAGTCCAAAATGCAGATCTTAAGAAAAATTTAAAGTTACATAAGTTTTCCCCTTTCTAGTTATAATAACTTATAATGCTGAACAAAGATATTTGATTGGGGATGTTTGATAATTGGGATGATTAATATCATGATAGGATCAGTGAATTTCCTCTTATGTTGCCACAATGTTCACCCACTAGAGATGGCCGAACTTTCAAAGTTTGTTCATTTTCGAACTTTGATCTATATGGAAAGTTCGAAAACGGACCCATTAAAGTCAATGGGAGTCAATAGTTTGAAAAGTTCTAATCAATACAATTAAAATATCAATGGTAATTATGTAAATGGCTGTGGGACCTGGGAATGGTCTGGGGAACTGTTCCAATATCCAGGACTTTGAAAATCGATTTTTCTTAACGCCCGCTACTTTCAAGCTCTCACGTTCGAAACATTCAATAATTATCCCATGAACACAACTCGCGGATTGAGAATTCGATATTTACTCGCGTATGGGTATAATAGACATTTTACTACATATTCGAGCATTCGATATTTACTCGCGTATTGGTATAATAGACATTTTACTCCGAGATTGTTAATTCGATATTTATCGTGTATTGGTATATAGACATTTTACTATGGATTCGATTAATTCGATATTTACTCACTTATTGTATAATAGACATTTTACTTGCGGATTCGATATTAGATATTTATCGCCTATGGATATAATAGACATTTTACTCGCACTTTTCGATGCCTGAATGTTCGAAAATTCGATAATTATCGAAAGTCCGGAAATTATCGAAAATCGGGTCCGGGATAGTTCAAGAGGTCCGAGTCCGTTTGAGCTCGAATATTCAGCTCGAACTGGGTTCAAGTTCAAGTTCTAGTCCACTCTATTCACCATCCTGGCCCATTCATTTTGTGACAGAATTGTGAGATAAGTGTAATATTGTATGTGCAGAGTAGAACACTTTGGACATAGTTCTGAGAGGTATTAAGTAACATGTTTAAACTTGCTAGATAATATGGTACCATTTGGAGAAAGGATTGTGTTTGGGGCAGAGATAATAACTGTCATTATCTATTAACTGGATAGACCAGAGAACGCAGGGTGTGTGTGTCTATATTGAGTGACAATGTACAGATCCTCTCTCTATTCTTATTAATGATGGTTGGTTATCCAGTTCCTTACACTGATCTAAAAGATGAAGGGGAATCCTAATCCCCTGTGTCACTCTGTACTACTGAGTCAGGGGAAATGTTCTATCTATGCGCTTGTACAAGGGCACATTATGCTATTTGGAAGGACAAGACGTGGCATAAAGAACCATAATTAACCTTTACATTTATTGATTTACTTGACCATCCTGTCTATGGGACCCTTCAAATTGGGATCAGAATGTAACCTGCCTGTCACCTCCGAATTATTAAACCTGTATGGAATATGAATAATCCAGGAAGGAGATATTATCATTGGGGGATAATGACCAGACATACGATACAGTTGATATTAATATTACAATGATCAATATACAAAACTTAGAATGTAAAAGTAAGTACATTTTAATGTAAGTCCCTTGTATCCTTATAGACATTGACAGTGATCACACGTTATAAGTAGTAAGGAGGAGAACTCAATGTCTGTAGTTGGGTATGTTAACCAGGTATTAAGTTTGTTCCACTACATTACTGTAAGATCATGACCAGGTGGTTGTTCCTTATGGGTGAAACATTAGTGTTTGGTGGTTACAAAAGTGTCAAGTTAAGATCCCTGTATTACTAATTTTTCCCAATCTAGAAGAACACGTATTGGATCATTACACAAATCTCACATAATCCCTGTCACTGTATCATACAGCTATCTGTATAGGTATGTGGTATATGTAATACAGAGCTTGTACATGGATACATAATTACACAGGTTATTAGATTGGTCTGGGTAGATGGAAAGGTAAAACTGCTGTCTGGTCCCCATTACATTAAACATTATAATCCATAACAATAGACAAGCCCAGTAAAAGATAAATCTAATCTAAAAGATTAGATTTATTTACAGATTTCTCCATCTGTGTTTCCTAGTATATCCTGTGTCTACAGTCACATCATAGAGTTGGCTGGGGATATCCTTAAACATAGAACTGAGGTCCCTGTAGGGCTGGAACTGATCTGTTTAATAAGACCAGTGAAAAAATGTAACTTACAATTCATTGTACCTGTAGATCATTTACATTCACGTTGTATTAGGACCAGAGCAATTTTCTTGGCTTATAAGCCTCAGTGTAAAAAATGTTTTGCTTTATTGACAAATCAAACAGATAACATAACATTATAGCAAATAGAGAATCTAAATATCCAATAGATATAAATAAACCAGTGTATTATACCAGCACACAAATTCCAGAAATGATACACAGTGAGGATAGGGTGCTGATTGTCAAGTCCTGGCCTGGTTATCAGAAATTTTTATAGTTGTTAAAAGTTGTTTTGATTAATGTTTACAGACAGGGGGAGAGCCATGGGATCAACATGTGCCCCAACCTAATGAACTGGGAAAAGAGGAATCATTTCTCACATTACATTATGGGCTAGATATCTGGACAACATCCAGTTTTGTGGGATTGTTCAGCTGAGGAGAAAGGAAATGGGGCCATACGAATGTAAATAATAAAAATGTTAGTCTTTCTATTGACAATAATCTAGCGAAATTCGCCTTTTTGGATTTAGAAATTAAAAAGGAAAATAATGTTTGCACAATCCACTGCTGTGAACTCTCTACTTTTAGCCAATAGTTCCCCTGTGGCCAATAGTCTCACCTTGAAGAAACATTTTTATGCAAATATTTTATTAACATCTGGAACTCCAAAAACCCTGGGATTTTCTTACCAAGGCCATGATATGGCTAGATATTGTGCTTTCTGGCCCCACACAAACCTCATAAAGTCTGCTTGCAGTTTTTGTCGTAGAGGTGTTGGAAAAAATTACGGGAGAGTGGTTAAAAGGCAAGTAGTTAATATCTTTGTTGATCAATTAGATGAACTGGACTTGAAGTTTAGTCTGAAGACGTTTTGTAGTCATCCGACTGGATCTCTCAATTCAGATTGACTTGTACAGAAATCTGTGGCAATTATGTACCCTGGAAAATCCAATAGCATACACAGCCAGGTGGACGGGCGTGATTGGATAGTGGCTAAGAGGTGTTATAGGAATGTCCAGAGTAAGGGTGTCAAAAAACAGCATTGTACATGGCGACATATATACGCAGTGCAGTGCGTGAAGAATGCTTCTGATTTGTATGTGGGGGAGACCAAACGGCAACAGCATCAACGTATGGCCCAGCACAGAAGAGCCAATTCTCGGGTCTGGACAAAACTTATTAAATTTTAGTGTTGCAATAAAATGACATACAATAGGTACAAACAGTTATAAAATAAAAAAGGATAAAAATATTCACAGACCCTAACTACTCACTGGAAGAAGTCCTGTGTCTCGGGGGGGGTGAGAAGGAAACATAGATCCATACTCATTTAGCATGTCCCCTCAGTATGAACAAAGTAAAGGGGCTACAGTGTTTTTTTTAAGCCTATTGATGTAACAACACCCCCTCCTTGCTATGATAAGTTGAGAGTGTCCAGAAAAGTCCAGATTTGCCATCTGTACAACCATTCATTCCCCCTCAGTTAGGCAGATTCCATATAAATGTAGATATGTACATTGTACTGGGATATTGACCACAAATTCCTCTCCTGTAATAATATCAATTCCTACAATACCAAACATGACTGTGTGTAATCCATATTTCCCAAGATATTAATAATGCTCATGGACAATGGAATAGGTCTCCATGTTGGGTATCATTTTAATGGGCCTACCAATTCCATTTACAATACAATATTGGTTCCCATATCATTCCAATACAACAATATTTTTATTTTATGCATATGGTGTCCTTATGTGACCTCTTGGTATCCACCAGACCTCTAGCTGTAGAGAATTCCAGATACACGATTCGGTCCCACATTGTCTAGAAGAGGAGATCTGGTTCCATGCTTCACTAACCCTAAATAAACACTGGGACTGTTTCCAGGGTGGAATGGCATCTTATTGGTCCTTTGCAAGAACTAATACCAATATTAAAACCATTCCTGCCAGAGTCATTACACACCTGGTCCTGACACCTCCCCCTGGTGCACAAGATGTGACTCACAGGTCACCTCCACTGCGTCCATAATTGGTGGTTCTATAGACATGAATATCCACCGCATTCCCTTTGTTCGGTGAATGTAAACATATTGTCTCTATGATGATTCCACTGCACATTTTTACAAAACCACCATCCACTTTACTGTGGTTATGAGAACTGGGTTGGGTTCACAGTCACTCACCCAAGTAGACTGGTTAACCTCTGATGCCCAGTCTGTACACAACTCTGAATAGAGAGCAAAACACACCCATTACCATCTGTGTGACCACTCTGTGTGCTGACAGGTACAGTTTCTGTATTCACCACCTGGAGTACATTGATATGTAGGGGACTGTACCCGGCCACTCCTAACCTCAGGCATCGGTCCTCCTCTGGACACACTCTCCTGCTGGACAGATCCTCCTTTATTCACTGCTACTGTATCCGTGGGTCTAAAGTTCCCCATTCCGTGGGTCTAAATTAGACAGATACTGGTCATTCTTAACCCTTTCCTTGCCTTCCTGTCACCATATCCCTGCTCCCTCTTAACTGGGACAAACCAGTGACTGTTACTGGTATGGTTGGTCCTCAGGGATAGCTACCTTCTTCTATCTACCTGGGACACTCCTAGCTCTGTTAGCTGTCCCTCTTTAACCCTTACCTTCCTTCTCCACCCACCACTGAGGTTGGTACTGGCGCTAAAGCATGCCCACAGCTACCCCTTTCTCCCTCGGTCTGAGTGAAACATCCATTAGGACCCTGTCTGAGTCCTTACACCCTGCCCACACACTCCTGCACATAATTCCTGATGCTATCCAGGACCTCAGGCAGATTGGGCACAGGATCAGGGATCACTCTGGAAATCCCTTTCTACTACGGGTACTTTTACCCAGACAATCACCTGGGGATACCTTCCCTCCCCTCTACATTCACACAATGTAGACAGTACTGGTTCTGGCACTGACTGACACCCTCTCTGGTCTCTCAGCCCTCCCTCCCAGCTACTGTGACAATCCTACCTACAGGTACTATACCTGACTCTACCAGAGAGTGAACTGGGGGATCCCCTCTCTCTCTCCATTAACACAGTTAGGCAATACTGGTTCTGGCACTGACTGACACCTGCTCTGGTCTCTCAGCCCTCCCTCCCAGCTACTGTGACAATCCCTACCTACGGTACTATACCTGACTCTACCAGAGAGTGAACTGGGGGATCCCCCTCTCTCTCTCCATTCACACAGTTAGACAATACTGGTTTGGCACTGACTGACCCCCTCTCTTGGTCTCTCAGCCCTCCTCCCAGTTACTGTGACAACCCTACCTACAGGTTACTATACCTGACTCTACCAGAGGTGAACTGGGGGTCCCCCTCTCTCTCTCTCCATTCACACCGTTAGACAATACTGGTTCTGGTACTGACTGACACCCTCTCTGGTCTCTCAGCCCTCCCTCCCAGTTACTGTGACAATCCCTACCTACAGGTACTATACCTGACTCTACCAGAGAGTGAACTGGGGGATCCCTCTCTCTCTCCATTCACACAGTTAGACAATACTGGTTCTGGCACTGACTGACACCCTCTCTGGTCTTCCGCCCTCCTCCCAGTTACTGTGACAATCCCTACTACAGGTACTTACCTGACTCTACAAGAGAGTGAACTGGGGATCCCCCTCTCTCTCTCCATTAACACAGTTAGGCAATACTGGTTCTGGCACTGACTGGCACCTGCTCTGGTCTCTCAGCCCTCCCTCCCAGCTACTGTGACAATCCCTACCTACAGGTACTATAACTGACTTCACCAGAGAGTGAACTGGGGGACCCCCTCTCCTCTCTCCATTCACACAGTTAGACAATATGGTTTCTGGTACTGAATGACACCCTCTCTGGTCTCAGCCCTCCCTCCCAGTTACTGTGACCATCCCTACTACAGGTACTATACCTGACTCTACCAGAGAGTGAACTGGGGGATCCCTCTCTATCTCTCCATTCACACAGTTAGACAATACGGGTTGGCACTGACTGACACCCTCTCTGGTCTCTCAGCCCTCCCTCCAGTTACTGTGACAATCCTACCTACAGGTACTATACCTGACTCTACCAGAGAGTGAACTGGGGGATCCCCCTCTCTCTCTCCATTAACACAGTTAGGCAATACTGGTTCTGGCAATGACGAACCTGCTCTGGTCTCTCAGCCCTCCCTTCCAGCTACTGTGACAATCCCTACTACAGGTACTATACTGACTATACCAGAGAGGTGAACTGGGGGATCCCCCTCTCTCTCCTCCATTCACACAGTTAGACAATACTGGTTCTGGCACTGACTGACACCCTCTCTGGTCTTCTCAGCCCTCCTCCAGTTACTGTGACAATCCCTACCTACAGGTACTATACCTGACTTACCAGAGAGTGAAACTGGGGGATCCCCCTCTCTCTCTCCATTAACACAGTTAGGCAATACTGGTTCTGGCACTGACGGACATCTGCTCTGGTCTCCAGCCCTCCCTTCAGTTACCTGCCCCTTGTTACTGTTCCCTTTACTGATTGCAGTGGGTGGTCCACATCCAGCGCGGCTGGACTTATTGAGACCGGATCATTGGCACAAAAAGCAGAGACCATTCTCCCCAAATCATTCCCCAGTAACACATTGACCGGAATTCATTGGATATCCCCACTTCTCTCAGACCTCTCCCCACACCACAATCCAAGTAAACATTAGCCACAGGCACCTGTGAAGATACCCACCCACTCCCTTCACCAATAAAGTCTTCCCAGGAATAATGTCCCCAAAGTTAATCTTCTCTAGGTGCACCAGAGACAAGTTAGCTCCCTAGTCCCGTAACCCCTGGGTAACTTATCTCCCACAGTCACAGTCTGCATATGATGATATAAATTCTTGTCTTACAGATACGAACATACCAATGGATTGACAGGTGACACTGGTCCCTTTCTTTCTGGAGAGGAAGCTCTTACATGTCCCGTCTGGTTACATATAAAAAAATGCGTGTATCTCCATGGTTTACGCTCACACTGGGCCTTTCAGACAAATTCTCACCAGCCTGACATTCTTCTGTGCTTTCCCTGTGGTGATGCTCCTTCCAGCTTGGTGATCTTGTAGAGTTGGACCCTTTGGATATGTTGGCACCTGTTCGCAGTATAAAAGCCTGCAATGTCTGCGGCCTGTGCTGCAGTTTTTGGCTTCCGAATAAACCACCAAACTGTTGTACCTTCCCGGGTCAAATGTGCAGAAGCTGTCTTTTACACATTAGATCCTCTAACTCCCCAAATGTAGTAACCGACAGTCCATTTAACCAGTGGCGAAATGCGGTTTTCACCGTTCTCAGATTACATCTGAGTAGCTGTTGGTAGTGACCTCCTGCAATGTACGGAACTTCCTGCAGTAAACCTCTGGAGTCAAGTTATATTTCTTTTTCAGGGCTTTCTTCAAAGCATCCAAGTCCCCATCAAGCTTGGTGGTAGTGTCCACAAAGGCATCTAAGGCTTTGCCTTTAATTCATGTGTCAAGTATCTTGCCCACTGCTCCTTTGGCAACTGATAATGTCTGCAGCACTTTTCAAAACTCAAAAGGTGTCCAAGTCCCTGTCCTATCCATGACAGAAAACTTAGGGACTGCATGAAAAGCCAACAGACCCTCACTGACCTGTTGAGATTGGGTCTGACACTGGAGCTTGCCAACTCCAGTTGAAATGCGCAGTCTGCAGCTTCCGTTTCCGTTAACAGAAGGTCTGCAGCTTCTGTTAATCAAAGTTAACAGTTTCTCGGGATAGCTAAAGTCAACATCGCTTCCCGACTCAGTTGTGTAGTTCTGCTGCTCCTGGTCACTCTCCAAAAAAGCCCTTATCAGCAGCTCCTTGGACTTGTTCAGGACATCAATACCTCTTCCTTACAGAGGTTATCAGGACCTCTGTGTTTTGTCTCTTGTAAAAGGTTGCCCATCCTCAGCTCCTCAGCTGACCTTGCCAATAAAAGATAGAAAAGAAAAATAGAGATGGGGGGAACAACTGTTTGTACGTATGTCTTTTAAAAATAAATGCACTGAGTTTGTCTTTGAAAGACCGATCCCTCACAAGGATACAGTTCTTTAGTACAAGGGTTAAATACTTAATCCAAGCACTAATGCTCTATTAAAAATAATTATCCCACACGCTGCCAGCCAATTTGTCACGAACGCCAGTTCGCTGGGCACTGATCTGACCAATCAATCTGTAATTGCTACCACCACTACGCATTTCCAGACACACAGAAGCCCAATCACTCTTGACTCTCACTGACTATGCACACCTCTGTCCTGGCATCTAAATGGTTAACTCTACACCACTCACTCCAGCAATCAAATGGTTAATCAGCATCAGTCCTTCACAAGCAGTCAAAGAGTTAATTAGCATTTTACACTAGCAAAGCATTCCATACACTTAAAGACCATCCAAACACATATAAAGAGGCTAACTGAGTTCTTTAAAGCATCAAAGATGAAACGTATTAATTTAGATTTAATATTCCAAAAGGTGGACAGTGCATATAATACAAAATAATAGAAATGGTGTTATAATAAAATGACATATAATATAGGTACAAACAGTAACAAAATAAAAAGGATAAAAATATTCACAGACTAACTACTCACTAGTCCTGGGTCTTGGGGCAAGAAGGATCATATGATCCATACCCATTTAGCATGTTCCCTCGTATGAACAAAGTTAAAGGGGCTACAGTGTTATTTAAGCCCATTGATGAACCATCCCCCTACTTAGCTATGCATGAGGTGGGAGTGTCCAGGAATGTCCAGATTTACAACTTGTCACAATCATTTATTCCTCCTCAGTTAGGCAGATTCCATATAACTTTAGATATGTACATTATACTGGGATATAGACCACTATTCCTCTCCTGTAATAATTATCAATTCCTACAATACAAACATGACCCATGTATAATACATATTTCCCAAGATATTAATTACTCCTCCTGACAAGGGAATAAGGTCTCCATGTTGGATATCATCTTAATGGGCCTACCTTCCTATTCACATATATAATATTGGTTCCCAATCACATATTCCAGCCCCCCATTGTCTAGAAGAAAGGATCTGGCTCCATGCTCCACTAATGCTATAAACACTGGGGCCTGTTTCCAGGGTGGAATGGCATTTTTATTGGCCCTTTGAAAGAACTAATACCCAATAGCAAACCCATCCATGCCAAGTTACTACACACTGTCCTGACACACACTATTATTACTACTTGGCACACCACCACTACACAACCGCAAGCACACAAATCCTCCTTGAAACACCACCAGCACACAAATCCCCCTAACCCCTGTCACAAATTCTTTGGAAAACAAACAAATTACAGCAAATCTCCCACCCCTATAGCACAATTTATTTGGCACACAGGCAAAGTTTTATTAAGGCAAATCCCTCCAACTTGGCATAGAACCAGCACAAAAATCCCCCCCCACTTAGTTGGCGAGTGTTTTTTTTCTTGAGGCAAATCCTCCTGAAACTTGGAAACTACTAACCAACTGACAATGATTGTGTAGTGTATGGGGTGTTGGGGAAGGGGCGCCACCTTCACTCCACCAGACAGTCACTCCACCAGACAAACATTGCGTGCATTCCCATTGCTGACTTAGCTCACTGAACTACCAATGTGTGATTTAAAGATGTGTAAGTGTCTGGATGAGAAGCTTGGGCCTGGCCACATTTAAAGGGTATGTCCACCCCCCAAACAAACGTTGGTTTTGTTATATTGGATGTAAACCTGTCGCACCTGGGGCTTTACTTGGGGGTAGTTCTTTGATAACCGTTTCCAATTCCTCTTTCAATTATGTTGTTTAGAGAGTTTAGTTGGGGTTTAGTTAGTTTATGCAAGATATGAATTCATCTCATCCCTTAATTGTATTTCTAAAAAGAGTTTGGGTTAGAATAAAGCTTTGGAAAGTATTTGTTTCCTGCCCCCCTGTAGGTCTGTACAGGGTGAAGTCTCCAGTATGGGAGTCACCCTTAGTTTTTTGCTTATAAAGTGGTGCCTTTTTCCTATATTCATAAAACCTGACGGGAAAACAACAAGGATTGTTTAAAGGGCATGTCCACCCTTATATAAACTTTCCCCATAACATAGTTTGCCTTCCCCCAGCCCCAACCGCTATAAAATAATTTTAAGAAGTGCCCCAATCTTTACTTACCTTCCCTCTCTCCTCCAACGCCACAGCCCGGGCTTCTGCTTGCAACACACTGCAAGCAGGGGGCAGGACCGGCAGCAGTCCATGATTGGCTGAGAGGCAGCCAATGACGGACGCGGCTGCCAGCTTCTCAGAATGCCGGGGGAGAGATCGAAGGTAAGTAGAGTTCGGGGGACTTTCGAAATATTTTTAGCGGTTGGGCTGGGAAAGGCAAAACTATTATATGGCAAAGGGTTTTGTGCTAGGGGGAGGGATCGCAAAATGGGAGGGAGAGGGAGGGGGAGGGAGGGGGAGAAGGGCTGCAGTACGCATGCCAAACTTCTCGGAGGCGAGACAGGAGGCAGAGTCCTTTACGGACTCTGCTATCCTCCTGGTGGGCAGTTTTTGGGCCTTTGGAGGGGGGACTACCGGAGAACCATAATGGAGCTGGGATGTGAGGTAAGGATTTATTACACTTCATGGTGGGGCCATAGTGGGGGGATTATAGTTTTTTTTGGGTTGACATACCCTTTAATTTGGGGAAGTGGGTGAAGCTGTGTCCTAAGGTGATCATACATGGAGTTGCTTTAAGAAAGGTGAGTGGTAGAATTTCTGCTCTGTCTCTTTAAATAAGAAGCAGTGTTCTGTAATTGGTGTCATGTTTTAGTCATGAGCCCCATTAGCTTGCCCCTAACTGCTGCCTTATTGCCTTCCCATAATGTACCTTTGATGGCACAGTTCTATTATTTAAATAAATTCTTTAGTTGATTTTGTGACATCTCTATAGCGTTAGGATTTCTAAGAGTTGCCTCATTAAAGCAGCCAGTGGCAACCGTTGTTTAAAACTGTAGGTTTAGTTTTATTGATCTGTGTCAGATCAGGATATGTGGGAGTCTGATGTCGCCATAAAGTGTAGCAGAGGGGCATTCAGCCAGGTAATCTAGTTTGGGGGAACGAGTTTAAGGTTTATTGGGAAGTTACAGCACCTGTGCGGGGTGGGAACTGCTCCCAACAGTCATGCCGGCACCCAAACACTTCCATCCAGTACACCGTCTCCCTCTCGGTTAAATCATACAAAGCGTAGTGTCCAATGGGACAAAAAAGGGGGAAGCGGGCAGCCTTTATTGTCAAATCTTTAAATCCTTTAACAAAGTTGCAAACAAACGAACCCAGGGCAATAGAAACATGTGAACCCTCCAGGCTCACCCGATGCGTTTCGTGGCCAATAGCCACTTCCTCCGGGCAAGAAGGAGTGTCCTCTCTCCTGTTTATTTAAGCCCGGATAGTTAACCCCTTCATTACAATAACCAACTACCAAGGTGAGAAAAAGGATGACACTCTTCAACATACATTGTGCAAACATTAAAAACATTATCAGCATATATAGCATCATAAAAACCAGAATGAAACAGTGAACATGATCTTATCAAAGAGATGATCTTATCAAATATGCAGTATAAATATAAATATAATAAATATAATAAAGTAAGCTGACCACAGTTAAATAATTTGGCAGACATATATAATATCAGAGAGGCATTAAATATATTGGCTAATTATTTGATCCTGTGAAGTTCCACCATGGTAATTGAAATCATCAGAAGATAGTGGAGTTATTTCTGATCCAATAATCCTGATCACAGAAACAACTTTCTAAATCCCTGTTCATGCCCCTAGGGGCTAAAGTTTCCAGCATATATACCAGAAAGCCTCCTTACATAAGGATAGATTTCTATTACCCTTCCGTATCTCAGTTTCTGCACTGTCAATGATTTGGAACTTTATTTCAAAGTGGCCACCATGCTGTTCAATCATGTGTGTAGATATAGCAGAATCATATTTTTTATTTATTGTCGCGTTTACATGTTCTGCCAATCTTTTATGGTCAGATCTGATGGTTTTGCCTAAATACTGGCTCCCACAACTACATGTAGCTGAGACACTGCATGAGTGGATTTACAGTTGTAATAACGATTAATCCGGAAAGTCTTATTATTACTACTACTAGTGAATGTTTTGGACCTCAATATATTGCAAATTTTGCATCGTTTGTGTCCACATTGGAAACAACCCTTGTACTTGAGCCATGTTGGTTTGGGATGTGTCTGTGTCCTGTCTAAGACATACTGGGTGAAACTAAAGCACCAACAGATTGTCCCCTCCTATACATAACTCCGGTATTGGGGAGATATACCTTTCAAAAGGGGATGAGAGAAGAATGGGCCAAAATTTCTTGAGAATTCTCCTAATTTTGTTACTGTCTTTACTATATGTGGTCACCAAAAACCGGACCATTACGTTCTGGGTGACCATTGTTTCTTTTATTGGATCGTTGCCCTTTGAAGATAACAATGTAGTTCTATCTTTACTCACAGCTCTTTCATAAGCATTTCTGATTGCTCCTGGGTGTATCCTCTTTCCAAAAGGCGATCCCAAAGCTCCATGGAATTGGACTGAAACTTGTCCCATAAGGAGCACACTCTCCTCAGCCATATAAATTGTCCATAGGGGATTGCCTTTATAAACGAAGTAGGGTGGTTACTATCTGCCCGTAATATCATATTCCTTGTTAGGGTTTACGAAAAAGGTCCGCCGTGACCTGTTTTCTACAATCTCAAAATAAATGTCCAGGAATTCAATGGCAGTTTTATTTTTGATATGTGAATGTAATACCCCAATCAGTATTGTTACAATAATTGAAAAATTGGTCGAACTCATTAGAACCCCGGGGTTCTTCCCAGATCAGTATTAAATCATCTATGTACTATATATCGCTTTGAGTTATTATTTTGAAAGGGTTATTGTTGAAGATAAATGTATTTCCCAAAACCCATAAAGAGGTTTGCGTATGAGGGAGAGAATTTCCCTCCCATAGAGGCCCTTTTTTGTAAATAGTAAGCATCATAAACAAAAAATAATTCGTATCCAATAGAAACTTGAGTGCCTGTAAAATAAACCTTTTTGTGGATCAGGGTATGCGTCATGACAACCAGCAATTTAACAGATTCCATACCCTTATGGTGGGGAATGGACGAGTATAGAGATGCAACATCCATAGTCACCCAGTAGTAATTTTCCTCCCAGATTGTGGATGAGAATACTGTAATAGCGTGGGTTGTGTCTCGAGTAAGTAAGTGGGAAGACTGATACCATGGGTAATAGCATAGAATCCACATATTGGGAAAGTGCTCATTTGTGAGCCGATACCCGAAACTATGGGTCGGCCTTTTACCTCAACCAGTGATTGTGAACTTCGGCAAAATGTGAAATATGGAGTCACCGGACACTATTTCAATAGATATTCATATTCCAGTGTGCAAATTACCCCTGTAGATAGACCAAGATCCAAAAGTTCTTGCAGTCGATTCAAAAACTCTTTAACTGGGTCACCTGGTAATATTTGGTAAGTATCTACATCGTTAAGCTGTCTCTCACCTCTCTATGGTACTCCTCCGAGTCCCAAACCACCACGGACCCACCCTTATCTGCCCCTTTTATCACAATATCTGGTATTCTTCTAAGTCCCATTAATGTATCACATAAGGTCACCGATTTTTTGCAGGTATCCTTACACAATTTAGAGGAAACTCATTCTCCGTAACTTGAGGATACCGCTTTGTAAAATAAATCTATACAGTTACTTTACTTTGTATGGGTAAAAGGAAGACCTTTTTTTTAAACCTGAAGATATAATAAGTGTAGCGGTATTAGTAGTATCATGCCTTAGCGATTGTAAAAGATCCAGATTACATTGGTCTAAAAAAGTATTATAATTGTTAATAGCAATTGTATTCATTACACTATTGTCAGGTAAATGGGCCTCATCATATCATTATCCAAGGTGTCAATAGAATTGTAGTGGGAGAGGTGTCCGTGGACTGTTGATTGAAGTGTCGCTGTAAAGTAATTTCCTCATGAATCTAAGATCCAACAAGACGTCCAAAGGCTTAGTATTTTTAGGTATAACAAAATTAGACCCCGATTTAAAGCTGTAACCTCACTTGGTTTCAAAGATGTATGTGAGATGTTAATAGCATTGTCTTTTTCTTAGTCCTCAAATTGGAGTGCAATCTTATAGAATACCTATTCCATTGGTCTTGGATTAGGTCTCTTCGTTGGCCTTGTATCGTGTTCGTTGTTCCTGAGGTCTCAGATCTTCTTTTCTTCCTCCTTTGCCCTCTTTTCTTTCTCTTAGAGTTGGACGCCCACGCAGTTTGTCTCGATATCTGGTCCTTGGTGGACTGTGCCTTGGAGGAGGGGGGGCTGTATCCACATTCTCTGTCTTCATAGTCTCGGTTCCTGTAATAAAAAAGAGGAGGAGGAAGAGGAGGAAATACCTGGCGAACGATAGGTGGATTGGGAATACGAATCTTCCTTAGGCTTAATATCGGCGGTTACGAAATGGACTCTTTTATCGTATGATTTCGATCTATACCGTGATCTCTTACTGTCTCTGTAAGATCTGCTTCTTTTGACATTATTATTTCCAAAAATATACATTATTCAATTCGTAATCAGTTTTATCTCTGATGAATTTTTCATGTTTAAGTTTCTTGATGTCACATTCCATCCTATTAATTCTCCTTAATGGACTGTATAATCGCCCCCTTCCTTTTTGTCCTTTTAATTAGAAACTCGTTAAATGTGCAATATCATCTATTAATTTATCATGTTGTTTCTTGTCAAAAGCGAATTATAGTCCATTAATCGAAAAGAACAATCCGTCAAAACTTTATTCCAGGCCTCCATAAAGTCTTTGTGGTGACATTAAAAGTAGGGAACTTTTAATACGAAGTCCCCGTGGGACCTTTTGACTTTCATATTATTTTAAAGTACACATATCCACCATAATTTAATTTCCGAAGTCATCTTTTTTTCCAATTCTTTAATTGTATGATCTAGTCTTGCGTTATAACATTATGATCCCAATCTCCACTATCCTCTTCTGCAAAATCCATTCTGCCTCTTTGTTATATCACTGCAAAACATATAGCCTGGCCGTATGTCTCCATATTCAAAAGTTAAATGCCCAATTGTGTGTGAAAAAAATGTTGAGTTTAGATAATCGTCCGTTCGTATTGCAACTTTGTGTCTAAATAGGTGCTACTGTAGTTCCTTATAAGACATTACAGTGAGAGTATAACAGATTTCCAAATTCAAATGTTATTAGCATATAATGCAAATCAAAAGTCTCTTCTACACTGTGTCCAATCCGTACATCCAAGTATTAATGTGATAAAGGAAGCGTTACATACCACCTTCTGTAGTGCGTTGGGAGAAATCCAAAACCGTGGATAAATCGATACAACTAGTAAGTTACAGCACCTGTGGCGGGCGGGAACTGCCTCCAACAGTCATGCCGGCGCTCCCAACACTTCCATCCAGTACCCCGTCTCCCTCTTGGTTAAATCATACAAAGCGTAGTGTCCAATGGGACAAAAAAGGGGGAAGCGGGCAGCGGACTTCGATAAAATTCGTAAATCCTTTATTGTCAAATCTTTAAATTCTCTTATACAAAGTGCAAACAAACGAACCCATGGGCAATAGAAACATGTGAACCCTCCAGGCTCCACCCGACGCGTTCGTGGCCAATAGCCATTCCTCAGGGGCAAGAAGGAGTGTCCTCTCTCCGTTCTATTTAAAGCCAGGATAGTTAACCCCTTCAACATAAACCAACTACCAAGAGGAGAAAAAGGATGACACATCTTCAACATACATTGTGCAAACATTAAAAACATCAGCATATATAGCATCATAAAAACCAGAATGAACAGTGAACATGATCTTATCAAAGAGATGATCTTATCATTTATCAAATATGCAATATAAATATAAATATAATAAATATAATAAAGTAAGCTGACCACAGGCTATATGTTTTGCAGTGAATATAGACACAAAGAGGCAGAATGGCTTTTTGCAGAGAGGATAGTGGAGATTGATCATAATGTTATAACGCAAGACTATGATCATACAATTAAAGAATTGGAAAAAAAGATGACTTCGGAAATTAATTATGGTGGGATATGTGTACTTTAGAAATTATATGAAAGTCAAAGGGTCCCACGGGGACTTCGTATTAAGAAGTTCCCTACTTTTAATGTACACAAAAAGACTTTATGGAGGCCTGGAATAAAGTTTTGACGGATTGTTCTTTTCGATTAATGGAACTAATAATGCTTTTGACAAGAAACAACATGATAAATTAATAGATGATATTGCACATTTAAACGGTTTCTAATTAAAAGGACAAAAGGAAGGGGAGGCGATTATACAGTCCATTAAGGAGAATTAAATAGGATGGAATGTGACATCAGAAACTTAAACATGAAAAATTCATCAGAGATAAAACTGATTACGAATTGAATAATGTATATTTTTGGAATAATAATGTCAAAAGAAGCAGATCTTTTAACAGAGACAGTAAGAGATCACGGTATAGATCGAAATCATACGATAAAAGATTCCATTTCGTAACCGACGATATAACTAAGGAAGATTCGTATTCCCAATCCACCTATCGTTCGCCAGGTATTTCCTCCTCTTCTCCTCCTCTTTTTTATTACAGGAACCGGAGACTATAGAGAGACAGAAATGTGGATACAGCCCCCCTCCTCCAAGGCACAGTCCACCAAGGACCAGATATCGAGACAAACTGCGTGGGCGTCCAACTCTAAGAAAAAAGAAAGAGGGCAAAGGAGGAAGAAAGAAGCTATTGCCTTGTACAAGGGCACATTATGCTATTTGGAAGGACAAGACTTGGCATAAGAACCATAACTAAACCTTTACATTTATTGATTTACTTGACCATCCTGTCTATGGGACCCTTCAAATGTGGGATTCAGAATGTTAAACCTGCCTGTCACCTCCGAATTATTAAACTGCTTGTGAAGGTTCTCATTCATCCAGGTCATGGTATATCTGTTGTATTCAATTAGATCAACTGGACTTGAAATGTAGTTCTTGAAGACGTTTCGCTAGTCATCCGACTGGCTTTCTCAATTCAGAATGACTTGTACAAGAATCTGTGGCAATTATGTACCCTGGAAAATCCCAATTAGCATATCACAGCCAGGTGCTAAGGGCGTGATTGGATAGTGGCTAAGAGGTGTTATAGGAATGTCCAGAGTAAGGTGTCAAAACAGCATTGTACATGGCGACATCATATACGCAGTGCAGTGCAGTGAAGAATGCTCTGATTTGTATGTGGGGGAGACAACAGTGAACATGATCTTATCAAAGAGATGATCTTATCAAATATGCAATATAAATATAAATATAATAAATATAATAAAGTCAATAAAAGAAACAATGGTCACCCAGAACGTAATGGTCCGGTTTTTGCCCCTGAGGAAGTGGCTATTGGCCACGAAACGCGTCGGGTGGAGCCTGGAGGGTTCACATGTTTCTATTGCCCATGGGTTCATTTGTTTGCAACTTTGTATAAGAGGATTTTAAAGATTTGACAATAAAGGATTTTCAAATTTTATCGAAGTCCGGCTGCCCGCTTCCCCCTTTTTTGTCCCATTGGACACTTCGCTTTTTAAGGTTTATTGCTTTGACTGACGGTGACAGATACTCCATAGAAATGGCATTTGCATATGATTTGTCTAAAGCCTTTCGCTATTTCCTCTCCTGTGGTCCTTGGTGGCTGTACAGACAGGTTCAATTTATCTAGTGCTGCCATATTGTGCACCATATTAAAGTCTCCGGCTGTACGGGTAAGGTAAGTTAAATTTTGCTTATTGTTGCATCACAGTTTTTAGAAATGTTACCTGGTGAGCATTTGGGATATAAACACTGCATATCACGATCACTATTCCCTATATTAAATGACACTATATCATGATCACTATTCCCTATATTAAATGACACTATATCATGATCACTATTCCCTATATTAAATGACACTATATCATGGTCACTATTCCCTATGTTAAATGACACTGTATCATGATCACTATTCCCTATATTAAATGACACTATATCATGGTCACTATTCCCTATATTAAATGACACTATATCATGGTCTCTATTCCCTATATTAAATGACACTATATCATGGTCTCTATTCCCTATATATCATGATCACTATTCCCTATATTAAATGACACTATATCATGGTCACTATTCCCTAAGCTTCCCATTACCCTCATCTCCAAAATGAGCTCAGGGTTATTAGATATCACCAGATCCAACAACGCATTCTGTCTAGTAGGAACTTCTACCATCTGTGAAAGAAAATGCTCATATTGGAAATTTAAGAACTTTATACCTTTTGAGGTGCTGGCAGTTCCCTTACTCCAATCTATGTCAGGGTAGTTAAAATCCCCCATAACCAGAACATGCCCCATACCAGCAGCCTTCGCCAACTGCATATGGAGATTCATTTCCACATCTTCACTGGCATTTGGCGGCTTATAACATACTCCAACAATTAATTTACCTACCTCCTTGCTTCCTGTACACAGTTCCACCCATAATGTTTCTGCCATATCGTTTACTCCCCCATCTATTCCATCTTTTAAATTTGGCTTCAATTCCTGTTTAATATACATACATACTCCTCCTCCTTTCTTATTAACTCTGTCATGTCTAAATAAGGAGTATCCTTCAATATTTACTGTCCAGTCGTGTGAATCATTAAGCCATGATTCTGCTATACCAATTACATCATACCTTTCCTTTAAAGCTATTATTTCAAGTTCGCCGGTTTTTCCAGCTAGACTTCTTGCATTTGTAAACATACGTTTTAGATTATCAATTGATTTACTTCCATACATGGTCGTACATGCCTCCTTATCCTCTATGCTCCCCCCTCCCCCTTCTCCTCCCTCCGTTGTGTTAATAGCCCCCTGATCCCTAACTTCTCTTTCTACCCCTGGATGAATGAATATTACAGATATACCATGACCTGGATGAATGAATATTACAGATATACCGTGGGATGAATGAATATTACAGATATACCATGAACCTGGATGAAATGAATATTACAGAATACCATGACCTGGATTACATAGTTACATAGTTACATAGTAATTAGGGTTGAATAAGACATACGTCCATCAAGTCCAACCTATTCACCCCCTTTTTTTTTTTTTTTAATCCTACCTAACAGTTGATGCAGTGGAAGGCAAAAAACCAGCTAAAAAGGGGGAAAAATCTTCCTGACTCCAAACGGCAATCGGAAAGTATCCCTGGATCAACCAGATCTATATGCATTAATACCAGTATTCTCAATATTTTAGTTATAGAAACTTATCCAGGCCTTTTTTAAAGCTATTTAATGAACTGCCATACCACATCTGCTGGAACACAGTTCCACAGTTTCACCGTTCTCATGTAAAGAAACCTTCCTAACCTGAAGATGAAATTTCTTTTTTTCCAACCTTAAAGGATGTCCACGTGTCCTCTGATGACCTGTTAGTAAACAATGCACCAGAGAGTTCATTGTATGGGCCATTAATATATTTGTATAGGTTATCATGTCCCCACGCAAACGTCGCTTCTCCAATGTAACAGCCTAAATGTCTAATCTGCCTGCATATTCAAGCCCCTCCATTCCCCTTATTAATTTACTTGCCCTTCTCTGAATTGCTTCCATTTCCAAGTGTCCCTTTTGTATATGGGATTCCAAAACTGCACCGCATATCCAAATGAGGCCTTACCAGTGCCTTGTAAAGAGGGAGAATAATTTTTTTCTCTCTGAATCTATTTCCTTTTTAACAAGACAATATCTTGCTAGCTCTAGCCGTTGCTACCTCGTTGCTATAGCTAAGTCTGTTATCTCCAGAACCCCCAAATCTTTTTCCATTACGATGCACTTAACACAGAGTTATTTATGGTGTAGGTGGCACAGGGATTATTACATCCCAAATGCATCACCTTACATTTATCAACATTGAACTCCATCTGCTATTCTGCTGCCCATTTTGATAATCTATCTAGGTCTGCTTGCAGCACTTGCACATCATTGGAAGTTTCCAAAGCTCTGCATAGTTTGTGTCATCAGCAAACACCGAGACCTGCTCTCAATGCCCCCTTCTAAGTCATTTATAACAGATTAAACAGAAGCGGCCCCAGTACAGAACCTGAGGCACTCGCTTAGAACTTTAGCCCACAAGATGTAGCTCCATAACCACCACTCACTGTTTGGCGGTCCGATAACACCCATGACCTGGATGAATGAATATTACAGATATACCATGACCTGGATGAATGAATATTACAGATATACCATGACCTGGATGAATGAATATTACAGATATACCATGACCTGGATGGATGAATATTATAGATATACCTTGAATTGACCCTACACACTGATAAATGAATATAATTTCCCCCACAGACTGATAATTACCCCCACAGACTTATAAATCAGATATAGTTGCCCAGACAGACTGATAAAACAAGCAGACCAATGAAAGAAGAAGGAAAACAAGAATAACATAATAATATAAGATATATAATAATAAGAATAAACAATAAATAATAATCATAATAAAATAAAAATAATAATACATAGAACAACAACATCAAATAAGAATATAATAATGATAATGACAATGATGATGATGATGAAAATACAAAATAAAAGTAACACCATAATAAGCAATAATAAACCATAATAATAATATCTAATAATAATAAAATAACATACATAATAACAACATAATAACTACAATAATATAATAATAACAATATAAACATGATGACGATGATGATGCATGACTGATAAAGAATAAATAAAATATAATAAGAGTAATATAAGAATAATAATTAATAATAAGTAACAATAATAATAATAATAACAATAATAACAATAACAATATATAATAATAAAATAAATCAAATAATAATAATAATAATATAAATAACATAAATAACAATGATGCGATGGCGATGATGGATGATGATGATGATAATAATAACCATATAACACAAAATATAATAATATTAAAATACTAATACTGATAATAATGAAATAAATAATAATTGAAATAATATAATGATAATAAATAAGTAATGATACAATATAATAATGAATATAATAATAATAATCATATTCACCCTCCTGCATTGGTAAAAAGCTAGTAGATTTAAATATTATCAGGTGAAATTAGATCATTAAAATAAATGACCCTGCGATTGCATAAAGGTCTATAATAGGTTCATGTTCTGGTCTGCTTGTAGGTGGGTGTAACAGACAATGTGAAGACCTTCAGATTTCCATTATTAATCTCCGATATATGTTTCAAGTTGACATATTTAGGGCTGCCAGAATTATACCTGTAGCATTGGGGTCCCTCATCGTTCATGATACATTACAAATATACAAGGGTAAACTCATTCATAAAAAAGACAAGTAAATATACAGTTAATCAGACAGTACAAAGTGATTAAATAATTTTTTTTTTCTTTATTTATATTATACAGATCAGTATTGAGCTACTGGACCCTTCTCTCAGTGATAGAGACACATTCCCATGATTTGGCTATCGGACAGTACAAGTGATAAATCCAATCTTTATTATATTATACAGATCAGTTATAAGCTACGAACCTCTCTCATGCATAGAGACACCTTCCCCATTTGCTATTGGGACAGTACAAAGTGATAACCCAATCTTATTATATCTATACAGTCAGTTATGGAGCACTGACCCTTTCTCGCGTGATAGATACACATTACCATTATTCTATCGGACACGTACAAAGTGATAAATCCAATCTTATTATTTATACAGATCGCGTTGGAGCTACGCCCTTCACCAGTGACTAGAGACACATTCCATATTTACTATCGGACAGTAACACAAGTGATAAATCCAATCTTTATTATATTATACAGATCATTTATGGAGCTAACTGACCCTTCTCTCAGTTATGATGACACAATTCCCATATTTCTATCAGAATACAAAGTGATAAATCCAACTTATTATATTATACGATCAGTTATGGAGCTACTGACCCTTCATCTCATCGGATAGAGACACTCCCATATTCTATCGACAGTACAAAGTGTAGAAATCCAATCTTTATTATAATATTAACAGACAGCTTGGAGGATATGACCCTTCTCTAAGTGATGAGAGACACATTCCCATATTTCTAATCAGATGTACAAAGTGATAAATCAATCTTTATTATATTTACAGATCAGCTATGGAGCTTGACTGACCCTTCTCTCAGTGATAGCGACACATTCCCATATTTCGATCATATAGTTACAAAGTGATAAACCAATCTTTATATATTATAAAAGATCAGTTATGGAGCTATGACCCCTTTATCAGTGATAGAGACAGATTCCATATTTCTATCAGATATTACAAAGTGATAATCCAATCTATTATTATTATTTAAAGATCAGTATGGAGCTAATGACCCTTCTCTCAGTGATAGAGGACAATTCCCATATTCTATCGGACAGTACAAAGTGATAAATCAACTTTAGGATAAATATATACAGATCAGTTAGAAGCTTAGACCCTTCTATCAGTGATAGAGGACACATTCCATATTCTATCATATAGTCAAAGTGATAAATCCAATCTTTATTTTAGTTGTACAGATCAGCTATGGAGCTACTGACCCTTCTCTCAATGAAATGATAGAGAACCTTCCCATATTTCATCATATAGTACAAAAGTGATAATCAATCTTTATTTTATTTATTACAGATCGCTATGGACTAGAACTCTCTCAGTGAAGAGGAAACATTACCCTATTTCTATCGGACAGTACAATTGCAGTGATTAAATCGCAATCTTTATTATATTATACAGATCAGCTATGGGAGCCTCTGACCCTTCTCTCAGTGCTAGGAACCCATTCCCATACTTCTATCGGACAGTACAAAGTGATATACATCCATCTCATTATATTATACAGATCATTATGGTGTTAATAACCTTCTCTCAGTGATAGAGACAGATTCCCATATTGCTAGCATAGGTACAAAGTGATAAATCCAATCTTTATTATTGATACAGATTCAGCTATGGAGCTACTGACCCCTGCGATCAGTGTGATAGAGACACATTCCCATAGTTTCTATCCTATTAGTACAAAGTGATAAAATCCAATCTTTATTAATTATACAGATCGCTATTGAGCTACTTGACCCTTCTCTCAGTGATAGAGACAAACATTCCCATATTCTATCGGACAGTTACAAAGTGATTAAATCCAAATCTTTATATATTATACAGATCAGCTATGGAGCTACGACCTTCAATCGTGATAGAGACACATTCCCATATTTCTATCGGAAAAAACAGTACAAAGTGTAAATCAATCGTATTATATTTATACAGATCAGTTATGGAGTACTGTACTTTCTCAAGTTGATAGAGACACCATTCCCATATTTCTATCGGACAGTACAAAGTGATAATCCAATCTTTATTATATTATACAGATCACGCTTGGAGGCTACTGACCTTCTCTCAGGAAGAGACACAGTCCATCTTCTATCGGACAGTTACAAAAGTGATAATCCAATCATTATATAGATACATAATCAGTTATGGAGCACGACCCTTCTCTCATTGATAGAGACACATTCCAATATTTCTATCAGACAGTACAAAGTGATAAAATCCAATCTTTATTCTATTATACAGAGCAGCTATGGAGATACTGACCTTCACTCAGTGATAGAGAACATTCCATAGTTCTATCGGGGACAGTTACAAGTGATAAATCCAATCTTTATTATCTTATACAGATAGCTATGGCGCTACTGACCCTCCTCAGTGATAGAGACACTCACAATTTCTATCGGACAGTACAGTGGGCTAAATCCAATCTGTATTCATATTTATACATACAGTATGGAAGCTACTGACCCTTCTCTCAGTTGATAGAGCACTAACTTCCAATATTTCTATCGGACAGTACAAAGTGATAAATCAATCTTTATTAGATTAGAACACCACCACCCCCCCCCCTACCAGCCACACCGGGAGCTACTGACCATTCTCTACAGTGGATAGAGACCACATTCCCATATGTCTATCAGACAGTAAAAGTGATAAATCAGTCCAGTATCTTCTACATTACCAGTACAAGTGATAAAATCCAATCTTTATTATATTAAACAGATCAGTTATGGAGCTACTGACCCTTCTCTCAGTGATAGAGACCACTTCCCATATTTCTATCAATACCAGTACAAAGTGATAAATCAATCTTTATTATAGTATACGCTCAGTGTTGAATGCTATGACTCTTCCAGTGATAGAGGACACATTCCCATATTTCTATCGGACAGTACAAAGTGATAAACCAATGATTTAGAATTATACAGATCAGTATGGAGCTACTGGGACCGCTTCTCTCAGTGGATAGAAGACACATTCCCATATTTTCTAGCGGACAGTACAAGTGATAAATCAATCTTTAGTATATTATACAGATCAGCATTGACCTCACGACCTTTCTCTCAGTGGCTAGAGACACATCCTATATTTCTATCATACAGTTACAAAGTGATAAATCCAATTCTTATTATATTATACAGATCAGTTATGGAGCTACTGACCCTTCTTCACGTGATAGAGACACATTCCATATTTCTACGACAGTACAAAGTAATAAATCCAATCTTTATTAGATATACAGATCAGTTATGAGTACTGACGCTTCTCTCAAGATAGAGACACATTCCATATTTCTATCATACAGTACAAAGTGATAAATCCAATCTTTATTATATTATACAGATCAGTTATGGAGCTACTGACTCCTTCTCTCGTGATTAGGGACACCTTCCCATATTTCTTATCAGGACCAGTACAAGTGATAAATCATTCCCCATATTTCTATATAACAGTACAAAGTATACAATCAATTCTGTATTATATTATACGATCAGGTATGGAGACTTTGACCCTTCTCTCAGTGATAGAGACAATTCCCATAATTTCTATCGATTACCAGTTAAAGTGATAAATCCAATCCTTTATTATATTATAACAGATAAGTTATGGAGCAGTGACCTTCTCTAGTGATAGAGGACATTCCCCCATATTCTATCGGCACAGTACAAAGTGATAAATCCAACTCTTATTTATATTATACAGATCCGTTATGGGATGACCTTCTTCAGTGATAGATGACCACATCCCTATTTCTATCGGACAGTACAAAGTGATAAATCCAATCTTTATTATATTATACGATCAGTTATGGAGGCTACTGGACCCTTCCTCTCAGTGATGAGAGGGACAATATCCCATATGTCTGATGAGTACAGTACCCAAAGTATAAATCCAATCTTGATTATATTATACAGATCAGTTTATGGAGCTACTGACGCTTCTCTCCATTGATGGATACACATTCCCATATTTTATCACAGTACAAAAGTGATAAATCAATCCTGATTATATTATACAGATCGAGTTATGGAGCTTACGACCCTTCACTCAGTGATAGGAAACAAATTCCCATATTTCTATCAGACAGGACAAGTGAAATCCAATATTTATTATATACAGATCGTATGGACTATGACGCTTCTCTCATGATAGAGACACCTTCCATATTTCTATCAGGACAGTACAAGTGTTAAATCCATCTTTATTATATATACAGATCAGCTATGGAGCTACTGACCCTTCTATCAGTGATAGAGACACATTCCATATTCTATTCTACAGTACAAAGTATAACTCCAATCTTTATATAGTATACAGATAGTTATGGAGCTACTGACCTTCTCTCAGTGATAGAGACACATCCCATATTTCTATCGGACAGTACAAGTGATAAATCCAATCTTTATTATATTATACAGATCAGTTATGGAGTACTGACCTTCTCTCAGTGATAGGAGACCATTCCCAGATTTCTATCGGACAGTACAAAGTGATAAATCCAATCTTATTATATTATACAGATCAGGTTATGGAGCTACGACCCTTCTCTCAGTGATAGAGGACACAACTTCATTATGCTATTGGACAAGATACAAATGTAAACCAATTCTTTATTATATTATACAGATCCAGCATGGAGCACTGACCCTTATATCAGTGATAGAGAACATTCCCATATTTCTATCAGACATACAATGTGATCAATCCAATCTTTATAATATAGACAGACAGTATGGAGCTAATGACCCTTCTCTCAGTGATCGAGACAAATTCCCATATGCTATCAGACAGTACAAAGTGATAAATCCAATCTTTATTATATTATACAGAGCAGCTATGGAGCTACTGACCCTTCACTCAGTGATAGAGACACATTCCCATATTTCTATCAGACAGTACAAAGTGATAAATCCAATCTTTATTATATTATACAGATCCCCAAATAGAAATATGGAATGTGGTCTCTATCACTGAGAAGAGGGGTCAGTACTTTTGTGTTCCATAACGATCTATAATATAAAAGATTGGATTTATCACTTGTACTGTCTGATAGCATATGGGAATGTGTCTCGTACACTGAGAGAAGGGTCTAGCTCCTAACTGATCTGTCTAATAATTATAAAGATTGGAATTGTATCAATTGTTGGTCTGATAGAAATATGGGAATGAGTGTCTCTATCACTGATGAAAAGGGTCGTGCTCCATACTGGATCTGTATAATACTATAAAGATTTGGTTATCACTTTGTACTGTCCTAATAGACTATGGGAATGTGTCCATCTATCACTGAGAAGGTCGTAGCTCCATACTGATCTGTATAATATATAAAATTGGATTTTATCACGTTTTACTGCCGATAGAAATTGGGAATGTGTCTCTATCACTGAGAGAAGGTTCAGTACTCCTACTGGCTGTAGAATATAATAAAGATTGGATTTATTCACTTGTACTGTCCGATAGAAATATGGGATGTGTTCTCTATCATGGAGAAGGGTCCGTAGCTCCATAAGCTAGATCTTGTATATATCATCAGATTGTTATCACTTTGTACTGTACTGATAGAATATGGTAATGTGGTCTCTATCACTGTAGAGACGGGCTCGTAGCTCCATAGCTGATCTGTATCATATAATAAGATGGATTAGACACTATTGGGTCTGTCCGATAGAAATATAGGAAGATGTGTATCTTATCACTGAGAGAAGGGTCAGTAGCTCATACTGATCTGTAAATATAATAAAATGGATTTATCACTTTGTCCCTGTTCCGATAGAAATAGGGAATTGTCTCCAAAAATATCACTGAAGAAGGGTCGTAGTCTCCATATCTATCTGTATAATAGTAACAGGATTGATTTATCAACTTTATACTGTTCGATAGAAATATGGGAATGTGTCTCCTATCACTGGAGTAGAAGGTCAGTAACTCCATACTGTTCTGTATAATATTAAGATTGGCATTTATTACCTTTGATACTTAATAGACATATGGGACTGTTTCCTCACTCATCACTGAGAGAAGGTCCGTACCTCCATACTGACGTATAATATATAAAAGATTGGGATTTAGACTTTGTTCTGTGGGATAGAAATTAGTGGAATGTGTCTCTATCACTGAGAGGAGGGTCAGTACTCCATAACGGATCTGTATATATAATAAGATTGGATTTATCACTTGTACTGGTCCGAAGAATATGGGGAATGTGTTCCTCTATCAACTGAGAGAAGTGGGTCAGTTGCTCCTAACTGATCTGTATAATATAATAAGATTGGATTACTCACTTTGTAACTGGTACTAATGAATTATGGGAGATGTGTCTCTATCACTCTGAGTCAGAAGGGTCAGTAGTTTCCATACCTCGTGTATAATATAATAAGAATTGGATTTATCACTTTGTACTGTTTATAGAAATATGGGGAATGATGTCTCATCACGCTGGATAGAAATATGGGAGTCCCATCGAGGGTAGAGCTCCATAACTGATCTGTATAATATAAAATAAAGATTGGATCATCACTTTGTGTACTGTCTGTGAAACATGGGACTGTGGATCTTTATCTCACTGAAGAAGGTCAGTACTTCATAACTGATCTGTATATCAATATAAGATATGGATTTATCTACTTTGTACTGTCTGTAGATTATGGATGTGTCTCTATCACTGAAGAGAGGGTCAGTAGCTCCATAACTGATCTGTATAATATAATAAAGATGGATTTATCACTTTGTAACTGTTCCGATAGAAATTATGGGATGTGTCTCTAGCTCACTGAAGAAAGAGTCGTAGCTCATATGCTGATCTGTATAATATAAAAGATGATTTATCCTTGTACTGTCCGACTAAAAATATGGGATGTGTCTTCTATCCACTGAGATAAGCGGTCCCAGTAGCGTCCATAACTTGATCTGTATAATTACCTAAATTGGTTATCACTTTGTACTGTCCGATAGAAATATGGAATGTGTCTCTATACTGAAGAGGGTCAGTAGCTTCAATACTAGCGTATACTATAATAATCAGACTTGGATTTATCACTTTTACTGGTTGATAGAAAATGGGAGTGTCTTTATCTATCCTGAGAGAAGGTCAGTAGCTCTAACTGATCTGTTATAATAATGAATAATATGACTGTCGAGAATATGGTTTTCATCACTCAGGAAGGTCCGTACTCTACTGTTGTAATCTATGATTGATTTATCCTGTACTACGATAGATCTGGAATCTATCGAATGGTCATATCCACTGTCGTTAATAGTGTTTCCTTGTCTGATAGACAATGGGAATGTGGTCCTACCACTGATAGCAGTGGTCAGTAGTCGTGATAACTGTAGGGTGTGTTCTAATCTAATAAAGATTGATTTATCACTTTGTACTGTCGATAGACATATATGGAGTTAGTGCTCTATCAACAGAGAGAGGGTCCGTAGCTCCATACGCTATTTCGTATAATATGAATACAAGAATTGGATTTACACTTGTACTGTCCGATAGAAATATGTGATGTGTCTCTATCACTGAGGAGGGTCAGTAGCGCCTCATACATGATTCTTATAAATAACTAAAGATTGGATTTATCACTTGTACTGTCGCGATAGAAATATGGAATGTTCTCTAACCTGAGAGAAGGGTCACGTATCTCCATACTGCTCTGTATAATAGATTAAAGATTGGATTTTATCACTTTGTATCTGTCGGATGAAATATTGGGAATGTGCCTCTATCAATGAGAGAGGGTCGTCCGCTCATAACTGGATTTGTATCATATAATAAAGATTGGATTCATCACTTTTGTAACTGTCCTGATAGACAGGATGTGGACTATACTGTGATCTCCCCGCAGAGAGGCTCAGTAGCTCTCATAACTGATCTGTATAATATAATAAATATTGGATTTATCACTTTGTACTCGTCCCGATAGAATATGAACATGTGTCTCTATCACTTGAGAAAGTACAGTACTCCAAACTGATCTGTATAAATATAAAATTGGATTTTCACTTGTACTGTTTCCGATAGACATACTGGGAATGTGGCTCTATCACTGATGAAGGTCGTAGCTCCATAGTCTGATCGTATAATATATAAAGATTGGATTTATATCACTTTGTAACTGTCCGAAAAAAATATGGGAATGTTTGCTCTGATCACTGAGAGAAGGGTCAGTACTCAATAGCGTATCTGTATAATTAATAAAGATTGGATTTTATCACTTTGTTACTATGTCGATAGAAACTATGGGATGTTGTCTCTATCACCTGACGCAGGGGTCACTAGCTCCATACTGACATCTGTATCAATATAACAAGATTGGGATTAATCCTCTTGTACCTAGGGTGCTAAAATATGGGAATTTTGTCTCTTATCACTGAGCGAAGGGTCATTAAGCATCCATAATGATCTGTATAATATAATAGACTGGATTATATCACTTTTGTCGTCCGATAGAAGTTGGGAATGGTTCCTAGTCCTGAGAGAAGGGTCAGAGCCCATACTGATCTGTATAATATAGATAAAGATTGGATTTATCACTGATTTGTACTGTCCGTATAGAAATAGGGTAATGTGTAACCCTCTATCACTGAGAGAGTGTCTAGCTCCATAGATTACTGTACATATAATAAAGAATTGGATTCATCCTCTTTGTACTGTATATAAATATGGGAAGGTCTCTATCATCTGAGAGAAGGGTCAGTAGCTCCTACGATCTGTATAAAATAAAGATTGGATTTATCACTTTGTACTGTATGATAGAATATGGAATGTGTCCTCTATCACTGAAGAAGGGTCTAAGCTTCCATAACTGATCTGTATGATATTATCTAAAGTTGGATTTATCACTTTGTACTGTCCGATAGAAATATGGGAATTGTCTCTATCACTGAGAGAAGGTCATTAGCTCCATACTATCTTTAATAATATAAAGATTTGGATTTATCACTTTGTAATATTCTGATAGAATAATGGATTTGTCTCTATCACTGAACAAGGGTCATATCTCCATAACTGATCTTTATAATATATATAATGATTGTTTATCACTTTGTAACTTGTATGATCAGAACTATGGATTGTGTACTATCACTGGAGAGAAGGGTCATCAGCCCATAGCTGATCTGTTAAATATAAAAAGATTGATTTATCACTTTTACCCGATTAGAATATGCGAATGTGTCTCTCATCACTTAGAGAAGGGTCATATCCCCAATGCTGAATCTGTTAATCATAAATAAGATTGGATGTTTAGCACTTTGTACTGGTCTGATCGATATATGGGATGTGGTCTCTATCATGAGTAGAAGGGTCAGTACGCTCCATAACTGATCTGTATAATTAATACAGATTGTATTATTCACTTTGTACTGTCCTGATAGAAATATGGGAATGTGTCTCGTACTCACTGAGAGAATGGGTCATTGCTCGCTAGATAGCTGATCTTGTATATATAATAAGCTTGGATTTATCATCCTTGTACTGTCCCGATATGAAATATGGATGGTATCTATCCTGTAGAAAGGGTCAGTAGCCTATAACTGGATCTGTATAATATAATAAAATTGGATTTATCACTTTGTACTGTCCGATCGAATATGTAATGTGTATCTATCACGAGAACAGCGGTCAGTAGCTCCATAACTGTCTGTTAAATATAATAAGATTGGGATTTATCTCTTTATACTGTCCATAAATGTGGGAATGTGTCTCTTCCTGAGAGAAGGTTCGTAGCCTCATAAGCTGATCTGTAATAATATAATAAAGGATTGTTTTTTGATTTATCACTTTGTACTCGTCGAGAGAAATATGGGAATGTGTCTCTATCACTGAGAGAAGGGTCAGTAGCTCCCATAACTGATCTGTATAATATCCAAAAAAAGAAAAAAAAAAAAAAAAAATTTTGATTTAATCACTTTGTACTGTCTGATTAATGTATATTTACTTGTCTTTTTTTATGAATGAGTTTCCCTTGTAATATTTGTAATGTATCATGAACGATAGGGACCCAATCTGCTACAGGTATAATTCTGTGCAAGCCCTAAATATGTCAACTTGAAACATATTCTGGAGATTATAATGGAAATCTGCAGTCTTCACATTGTCTGTTAACCCACCTTACAAGCAGAACCAGACATGAACCTATTATAATCCTTTATGCAATCGCAGGGTCATTTATTTTAATGATCCTACTTTCACCTGATAATATTTAATCTACTAGCTTTTTACCAATGTCAGGAGGGTGTAATATTATTATTTTATTATCATTCTTATTATTATTATCATTATTATCATTATTATCATTATATTAATTTTTATGTTATTTCTTATCATTATTATTATTGTTATTATTATTATTATTATTATTGTTTGTTATGATGGTTATTATTTCATCATCATCATCTCATCATCGCCATCGCATCATGTTATTATGTTATTATATTATTTTATTATATTTGATTGTGATTATTGATTATTATTATGATTGTTATTGTTATTATTGTTATTATTATTATTATTGTTCTTATTATTATTATTAATTCTTATTATTCTCTTATTTCATATTTTATTTATTCTTTAAATCAGTCATCGTCATCAATCATCGTCATCATTGTTTATTATTGTTATTATATTATTATTGTAGTTATTATTGTTGTTATTATTATTGTTATTGTTATTATATTAGAGTATTATTATTATTTATTATTAATTCTATATTAGTGGGGTTGTTTACTTTTGTTATTTGTGTATTTATTATCATCATCCATCATCATTGGTCATTATCATTATTATTATTTTATTTTGCTGTTTGTTGTTCTTATTATTATTATTTTTATTCTTATTATGATTATTATTCTTCTTATTGTTTATTCTTCTTATTATTATTATCTTATATTATTGTTATTCTTGTTTTCCTTCTTCTTTCATTGGTCTGCTTGTTAGACAGTACAAAGTGATAAATCCAATCTTTATTATATTATACAGATCAGCTATGGACCTACTGACCCTTCTCTCAGTGATAGAGACACATTCCCATATTTCTATCGGACGGTACAAAGTGATAAATCCAATCTTTGTTATATTATACAGATCAGCTATGGAGCTACTGACCCTTATCTCAGTGATAGAGACACATTCCCATATTTCTATCGGACAGTACAAATATGGCCAGCACACCAGTTTTTAATAAACTAAAGAATGCGGGGAAACCAGGGTGGAACAATGCCTAGCGGAACATACAACACACATACATACAGTTACTATACTTGACTTTTATATATATAATAACACAAATGGTTTCTAATTAAAATTATAGGGAACTGAAATCAATAATATGAAGAAGAATTCTCACACTTTAAAAAGAAAAAGACTTACTAAAGAACCGTGGCTGTCCTCATGCACAACCCACAAAACCCCTATATTCTGCATGTGTATGCAGCATATGAGGTTTGGGACAGAGTTCTACATCAGGAGTATCTAGGGTTGCTTTACTAGCCAAATCTTAGCTCAACAGAAAAAAGGTATCCTGAACACACAACTGTGACTTCTAGCCCTAAGTGTGGCTGTTGTAGAAAACTCCATGAATACCTATACGATGCTCATTTTTCAGATATGGACTGATGACAACCACCTCACTATATAGTTAGGACGGCAGCAAGACTAGAACGCCTCTGGTCATGGATACTTGCCTGCTTTAAACCCCCCAATTTAACCAATTTGACTTTGAATTATAAAGCCTGGCCATAGGAATATTGGGGCAGATACACTTTCTCTTAGATGTCCAAGGGTTACAGTTAAAACCCTAGATTTATGATTGTGGGAAGAAATATCCAGAGCCTGCCAGTAGCTGCTCATTATGCTACTCGCTACTCGCAAGAAAACATAAAACCTCAACTCAAAGAATGTTAAAGGAGTAACTGTGTGTCTCCAAACAAGTTTATTTTAAAAATTGAAAGGCCAGGTTTATACCTTTAAATAAAACGAGCCCCCCCATAACCACCTCCTGTACGTTGCTGCAACAGCCCAAAATATACGAAAATCACTGAACATAAATTTAGGGGGGGGGGGCGTTCGGAATCTTTAACATCAGAAATACTGTTTCCCCCCCCGCTCCCCTCTACCCCCCTTCATCTTGCAGATGGGCCACATGCCTAGTGCAATACGGAAGGTAGGAAGGGGGTGGGAGACACAGCACAACAGCCACAGCACTTCCTTTTTTAAATGCGCCCCACTTGCTGGGGCCCTCCCCCCCGGCCCTGTGTCCCCTCCCCTTGCAGTCCCCTGTAAGTCACATGGTTTCCAGTGCAGAAGCTAGGAAGGCAGGGATCTGGTGATGCTGGCAACCATATCACACATATAAATGTAAATAACTTCACCAGCTATCAAAATAATACTGAAATAATTAGCGCAAATCCTCAGGAACAGCAAATTCTGTAATTTTACCTAAAGTCAATTTTTGGACGAGCCTTTTACCCCTTAAGAGAAGGTAGCTGGAGAAGAATGTATCTCTTGATCAATGTAACTTACTATCCCCACATCTGTTTGAGACACCATTACTGCTGACTAATCACACATGTTCTGTCTGTACTGAGGAGCTGGGAGCTGACTCACAGATGTAGGCCCGGCTGGCCGGTCTTCTCCCTTCCTGTGTTGGGGTTCCTTCCAGTAGGGGGCCCTTGCGGGAGGTAGAGACGGCTTTTCCGCGTGAGATTGCACATAGCGCTGATGTTCACCGCTCACATTGGCACCTGTCGAGGGACAAGCAGGGTGGAGCTAGCTCCCAGCACCGTGGACGCTTTAATGTAGTAACTAGTGGTGGCTTAACAAGCATGTAGAAGAACAGGGTACTGGACCGGATGGATGAGGAGGGGAACCGGATGGCTGAGACTGATTCTTTGGAAGGAACTGTAGAACGCATGGATCACAGCCAGGGCTGGCCCGCTGCTCCCACCCCCCTCCTCTAGAACCCATTCCCCGCCCCCACCTATCGGCAACACGCCAATGGGGCCCCTTAAAAACCACCCCACTGTGCCTAGTCAACACGCTCTGCCATAAATTCAAGGTCGTCCGTCTTGTGCAGCTTTGGGGTCCACTGTCCAGCTATAGCAAATAAATCGCCCCCAAGGTAGTCCCATCCCCAAGACAGCCCTCGATGAAGGTTATAGCACAGAACAGCCGTGCACCATTCCGATGAGCAGGTGGGTCACAACAGGCTACTGGCACACGCCATGGACCTACAGGGATTCAGGTGGGGTGGGGGTTGTCTTAAGGGAGGTGGAGTTGCAGCCTCATCCGGCAGTTGCTTCCCTGGACCCTTCCCAAACAAATGCAGGGATGGCCAGGTTCACAACAAAAAACCCAGGAGCGTAGGGCCTACCATTATCTATAGAAAACACAAAAGTCCCCAGGGACACCATTCCATGGTAGTATGGCAAATTAAGATATTCTCCTATTCTCTCTGGATTGGATCCGGAGGGAAACATTTTTTCAAAAACCTGCAAAACCAGTCAGTGGAGGTGGAAGAAGAGGTGCGTTACCTAGTAACACAACTCGTTAGAAAGGAATGGGTGGATATAGATTTGAAAACCACGATCCTCCCCACATGGTCTCAATACAGTTATTGACGTTGTTGCTTTTTCAAGTTATGTATAGGTTATATCATTGAATACTTTTATCACATACTTTCGTTTGGAGTGGTGGAGATCTCTAGTCCATTAACATCTATAACTTTGCTACTATGTTATTGTTGTTTTACCCTCAACTTTGATTTTTGGAACACGACAGAAACATTAAACTGCTGACAGGGGGAGCTGAGTTGGGGAAGATCTGTCCACTAGCTGCTATGCGCTAGCTAGTATGGCTATTTTCATGCTAGTATGCTATTTTCATGCTAGTATGCTATTTTTCTATATGCTATTATGCTATTTTCATGCTAGTATGCTATTTTTGATGCTAGTATGCTATTTTCATGCTATACTATGCTATTTTTGATGCTAGTATGCTATTTTGTGTTACTTCTATAACTTTCATTCCAGTTGGAATATTAAAATGGGTAAAAGAAGAGTTAGGATATGACGTATATACCTGATTCAAAAATGAAACAATGTGAAGTATTAGGGCCATGGCTGATTTAAATGATGCTTTATATTGTCATTTAGTAAGATTAATGTGTATACAAGTTGTTAATGGTTGCTAATAGATCCTGACCAAATGTAAGCGACACCCCCCCCAGCAATGAACGCCTGTCCTCATGGTTAGGGGAACGCTAAAGCTGGAGTGAGTCAGAGATCCTAGTTCCATCTCGAAGTATGCAGGGGAACATCGGTAAAGCTGATCCCGAGTCATAAGAAATTTCGGGTTTAACGGGGTTTTAGACGGATTTTAGAGCACAGCGCCATTTCCGAATTTTTTAAATATCGCCGTGCTATAGTTCCAAAACCCAAAGCGTTAAGTTTTGGCTACTGGAGCGCAAAAGCAAAACTTAAGCTAGTGTGTGGGAGGCGTTAAAGTCACACTCTTACCTTACCCGCATTGTAATACCTGACGTAATCTCGTAAGATTATCTCGTAACTCGTAACACGGCCGGCAATATTGAATCTCCCTTCTGTATTTATGAACCACAAAGAGATAGCATCAGGGCACCAGTTTAGTAATAGGGAGTATTCATATATAATGAGGAGGTGCTCCTATCCACCAGTCGTGCTACTGACGAAGTCTGCTTGTACAGACGATACACGTCTAGCTCGTTTTTAACTAGCTCCAGCTGCATAGGGGCCAGCATTTTTTCTAAGTATCGGTATCGTATTCTTTCATTGTGTGTTACCTTTTGTTGGGTTAGGATCTGCCACGTATCTGCGTACTCCTCTACTGGTAGTTATATGTTATGTAGATTTATTTTGATCTCAGAGACAGTGAGGGGTGTTTATACTACTGCTTCCCATATTTATGGATATTTATGATCCATAGGGTATGTATGTATTTTACTACTATGACTATGTGTGTACTTAACCAATTAACTTTGTATTTTCTGATATACCGGTATATCCACTTATTTTGCTAATATTGATCACTTACTTACTCTGTGCATGCTGGATTGTGTTTTAAATTGTATGTCTCTTATTACTAAAGTTGCTCCCATATGTGTACGATAATAAAGGAGTTTTTATTTTACTATATACTTAGTGGGTGTGCCCATTATATCCACTACTGTGCTCTTGTGTAACTTCTGTATTTATGGGCAGCTTTTAAGATTCTTTTGGAACATTGAACTGTATTGGACATTTGTTCCGGCTAGACCTGAATAACACTAACGGTCACTGTATCATTATCAATATAGGAATCACTTTATGGCCTGATTGAAGACTTCTATTTGAACTAAATCTCCCAACACAGCGTATATGGTCTCCCACCAAGGAAAAGTGTTTTTTAACGTTTTTTATTCACATGTTCACTTTATATTATATGTGTGTTTGTGGTAAATAAATTGTGATGAACCTTTTGCTAATCTATCCACCAAGTTGTTTGTTTTCTCTCCCGCACACCTGCAAGGTAAGTGTCTGCTGGGTGCCACTCAGAAGACCACAGCCCAACGGTCCGTAGATCCAGAGAATATATAATTCAAGCGCACACCAGTCTTAAACCACCAACTGTGTTTATTAACACGTGACGTTTCGTGCCCGTGTGGCACCTTCCTCAGCCAAACAATAATTCAACAAAGTGCAAGTGCAGTTAAAATATCAATGGAGCCTTAACCCTTAGTAGTATTTCAATCTAAAAACCAATACAAGTAAATTGTAATAGTGACCTCTAGTGTGCAATAAATTATACACCAAAGTCTATCTTGTACATTGACCCAGAACACATAAGAAATATACATTAATGTACATCTTGAAGTGTATATCATAATATCATAAAGTGCATTTACGTTTTAGTGTTATCCCTGTAAGGGAAATATTGATATTAAACATGTGTATAACCCAATAGGTATATTAAATTGTTTTAAAATAAATATTTGTGAATAAAATATAGTAAAAAGTGAATAAAATCAATAAAATACCATGAAAAAAAACAGCATCTGCATATATATATATGTATGAAGTCCAATATTGATAAAACCTACAAACACCAAATAGTACAGTATTCATTAACTATCGTTGAGGAACACCTTAATCCTAAATTGGTATTTAACCCTTGGGTTGTAAAGCATTCAGTTTGTAAATCCAGAGGCTTCCTTTCTTAATAGGGCGTTATCCCTGTTACCACCCCCTCTTAATATGGAACATGGCAATGACCATTCCCTTTAAGATCACAAATTGCGTGTTTAGATTCTACGAATTGGTGGCTACTGGGGATGTTTCTATTTTAGAGATGAAGACTGATTAATTCTTTCATATGCCAACCTATGTGTCGCTTCTATGGCTTGGAACCTTTCCTTGAATGGGCCGAATTTGTTTTCCCCACGTATATCTTGGTACAAGGACATTTCAGTAGATTACACGAATTCGTATTAATCATGTGTAGAATTCTTTTATTATCCTGTAATTATTACCATTCCATGGGTTAGAGAAATTTGACCTGTAATCCATGCATTACACATGTTGCAATTAAAGCATTTATAACACCCACAGTCTTATTGGATAACTTGATCTTCTGTTTTTGATATTTGTATACAGGATCACTTGTACTAGTTTGTTTGTATAAGTGTTCCCTTTTTGTATGTCATCATATGGTTGTTCTTTATAATCTGTACTAAGGTCCACATCTCCCTGTATGATTGCCAATATATGTGTGGCAAATTAGATTTTTTCAGATGCACAGTATATTTTTGGGTGAGGGTAAGCCCTGTTTTTTGTGCCTTTTGTGACACTGTATGTCTAGTGGCTTCAAGTTTGGCTTTCCTCTGTATGTTTTGTATTATAGCCCCTCTCAAGAAAGTATCTTGTCATCCTTTTTGTTGTATAAACTCCTTTCTTCCTTTTAGTTTACCTCTAATTCAAATAAATACACAATCCTATTTGCCTAATAACGGTGATTTTGGTTGGGGGCATTAGAGGAGTGGTGAGATATTTGTGTCTTTGGTGTGAAGCGATGCTTGTGTGCTAAGTGAAATAGCAGTATAGTGGCAGATGGTATTCTAACACGGTTGCAATACACATTATTAGGCATTTTGCTCCTGGTACCACAGTCTGCGCAAACCGTGGTTGGATTAGTGGCTCAAGGTTCCCTCCAAGCCCCCGACAGGTAGGAAAAAGGAAGGCCTCCAGATACCACACAATGCACGAAACTGACAAGGCGCGGTGATGCTCTCGGCAACAACAAAAGGATGCGTGAGTAACTTACCTACAGTTACGGCTATCTTAAAATCAGTGATTGATTGGAGGTCATCAACAGGCTAGTTTATATGGACAGTATGGTCGAGAATGCAAATGTATAGATGAAGAAGCTAATGTAGCAAGATGGTAATGTTGTTAAAAGATGGCAAAGGTGTGGTTTGGTGGATGCAATCTAGATAGCGCAGCCTCTTATCTATTGAGAGTGGTGTGGTCTCAGTGGAATAAGAACACTGTGTGAAAAATGAGGCAAAGAAGTTGGGTGTGATGTGTTTTCAACTGGGATAGGTGAATATGGTCAATTGGTGGAGAGAAAATGGAAGGGGTGATTGGGTGATTTCTGTATGGGGCCACCATTATATAAATCCAAATCGATCGTGGATATAATAAGCATGTTGAATGAATACTATTGTTATTGGTTACCCCCAAACCGAGTGATCTGGTTATTTTACATGTTAGTGGAATATTACCACAAAATTTCTAATAAGTATCAGGCCACAGAAAACGTATGCACCATCTTCGAATGATTTTGTCAGTTAAAAGGACAACCATCACTGCCTTGACAATATATATTTTAGTTTACACTTTATCTACAGTAACAATTGTTTAAGCCTCTTTATAAACCAGAAGCTGCTGTAAAGCTAATACATCTACAAGAACTGCATAAAAAAATGGCAACAATAGTGGGGGGCGACGACTATAGAACACAAGTTGCATAGTAGCGTTTAAAATAAGGGTGTGCATATAATTTTAGCCCTCCTCCCACCCAAGGGGATTACAGAGTGTTCAAAAATCAGCAATGGGAGCGGAGTTGTGTGTTTTGGCTGTGTCACATAAATTGTCGGTCATCCTACTCATGTCACTTACAATATAGACTTTGGGTTGTTCTATATTTGTGCCACTAGAGGTCACTATTACAATTTACTTGTTATTGGTTTTTAGATTGAAATACTACTAAGGGTTTAAGGCTCCAATTGAATTTAACTGCACGTGCACTTTGTTTGAATTCTTGTTTGGCTGAGGAAGGTTGCCACAGGGACGCGAAACGTCACGTGTTTAATAAAACAGTTTGGTGGTTTAAGACTGTGTGCGCTCTGAATTATATATTCTCTGTACTTACGGACCGTTGGGCTGTGGTCTTCTGGTGGCCCCAGCCGCTCATTACCTTGCAGGTGTGCGGGAGAAACAAACAACCTTGGTGATAATTAGCAAAGGTTCATCACAATTTTTTACCACAAACACACATATAAATATAAAGTGGAACATCGTGGAATAAAAAACGTTACAAACACTTTCCTCTGGTGGGAGACCATATACGCTGTGTTGGGAGATTTAATAGTCAAATATAATTCCTTCAATCAGGCCATAAAGTGTATTTCCTATATTGCTAATATTACCCAGTTGACCGTTAATGTTATTCAGGTCTAGCCGGAAACAAATGTCCCAATCAGTCAATGTTCCAAAAGAATCTTAAAGTGCTGCCCATAAATCATAAGTTCACAAAGAGCACATAGTTGGATATAAATGGGCACACACTAAGTATATAGTAAAATAAAAAACTCCTTTATTATTTACAATGGGAGCAACCTTCCTAGTACATAAGAGACATCAATTTAAAAGACACTCCAGCATGCAAAGATGTTGAACGTAATCCAGCATCACATCTGTAGCATCCGCAACCACTAAGTGGATATACCGGTATTCAGAAAATACAAAGTATAATTGGTTAGTCACACACATCGTCATAGTAGTAAATATCACATCCCCTAGGGATCATAAATAAACCCATAACAATGGGGAAAAGCAGTAGTATAAACACCCTCACTGTCTCTGAATCAAAAAAATCTACTATAAAATCAACTACCCAGATAAGGAGTACGAGATACGTCGGTCAGTCCTAAACCCACACAAGGGTTAACACCAATGAAGATCCCGATACCGGATACTAGAAAAATTGCTTGGCCCCTATGCACGTGGAGCTAGTTAAAAAACGATGCGCTTAGACGCGTATCGTCTGTACAAGCAGAATACGTCAGTAGTCACGTACTGTGGATAGGAGCACCTCTCATTTATATGATACTCCCTATTTACTAAACTGAGTGCCCTGGATCTATCTCTTGTGTGGTTCATAAATACAGAATGGGATGTAAATATCTTGCCAGCCGTTGTTACGAGATTAAGTGGATAATCTTACAGGATTACGTCAGGTCTACAATCGTGCCTGTAAGGGCGAAAGAGTGTACTTTAACGCCTCCCACCCAACTAGCCCTTAAGTTTTTGCTTTTGCTTCCAAGTAGCACACAAAACTTAACGCTTGGTTTTGGAAACTATAGGCACGTGCGATTATTCCAAAACAAAATTCGGAAAATGGCGGCTGTGCTCTAAAATCCGTTCTAAAAACCCACGTTAACCCCGTAAATTTCCTTCATGACTCGGGATCAGCTTACCGATGTTCCCTGCCTACTTCGGATGGCAACTATGGATCTCTGACTCACTCCAGCTTTAGCGTTCCCCTAACCATGAGGACGGCCGTTTCATTGCTGGGGGGGGTGTCGCTTACATTGGTCAGGATCTATTAGCAACCATAACAACTTGTTATATCAAATTAATCTTAACTAAATGACAATATAAAAGGCATCATTTTAAATCAGCCATGGCCTAATCACTTCACTCACATTGTTTAATTTTTGAATCGGTATATAGTCATATCCTAACTCTTCTTTAACCCATTTTAATATTTCCTAACTGGAATGAAAGTATAGAGTAAACAAATAGCATACTAGCATCAAAATAGCATACTAGCATGAAAATACTACTAGCATAGCAGCATAGGACGATAGACTTTTCCCCTAAACCTCATCTTCCCCCCTCACTGTCAGTTAATGTTTATTTATATATATTATATTCTCTGCCTTTTGCTATCT